>BLSH010028361.1:266952-280540 GCA_018402905.1 Glandirana rugosa | reverse complement strand
CAATATCACAGACATTCAGATTTTATTGAATTTTGCATTTACTTCTTTTTATCTCGGTATTATTATATATATTATATCCTTGTTTTATTATCATGAGTATGTATACACCTGTCTAGTATCGCCCAGGCAAAATCAGCAAGGTGCATTGTACACTTCGTTTTTCACCTATTTAACTACTAACAGTGAAATAGTGTGGCAATACATCCTAGAACCACTAGGGGCAAGGTTCTTTTACTTACACACTGGTATAGGCTGCGCAGTACCATCCTCATCCTTAGATAACCATATATATTGTCAGATATTAGGCACAGCAGCAACCTAGTCCTTTCTCCAGTGTGCGACCATAGTAGCGCGGGGATACATCCTCACATTGTTACATTTGTTGAATGAATGTCACAAGTATTTGTGCAGGTTGCACAAATTTCCCAGTATTTCCTGCAATGATCCTTCAGCTCCATCTAGTAACAGAAATGCGTTATAGCTTTCTGAAATAACTGAGAAAACTGCACTGCATTTTGACCACTAGATGGCTCTGTAGATCATAAGAATTCATCTATCACAGGAAATTTTGTGCTCCCTATACGAATGTTTGTAACATTTGTCCATCACATTTTTTCAGATAGATTTTATAATGAAATGTGGATATAACCCATTAAAATCATTTTACTCATTAATCGGATTTTATTGGTAAACAGATTTCATTTTCTTCCTTTTTTTTATTTACAGTTAATGTTTTAAAGCAGGGGTCTCCAAACTTTTCAAGCAAAGGGCCAATCTAATGTCCTTCAACTTTAAGGGGGCTGGATTGTGTGCAGTTGTGGT
Source organism: Glandirana rugosa (assembly GCA_018402905.1). Lineage (NCBI taxonomy): Eukaryota > Metazoa > Chordata > Amphibia > Anura > Ranidae > Glandirana > Glandirana rugosa. Next base: position 279,718 of record BLSH010028361.1, on the reverse strand, counting down.
AGAAACTATCCAAGGCCCAGCCATCATTAGTGAGAATAAACATTTCCTCAGTGCTGGTGGTCAGTAGGAGGAGGAATATTACCCCATCATTGGTATTAGTGTGAGGAATAGTACCCTATCATTGACATTAGTGGGAGGAATTCTGCCCTATCATTGGTGTCAGTGCAAGAATAATGCCCCACTGTTTGGTGTCAGTTGGAGGAATAGTGCCTCATATCATTGGGGGAGAATGTTGCCGCAAGGGCCAGATAAAGGCTAGCAAAGGGCCACAGTTTGGAGACCACAGTTTTAACCACTTCACCTCCGGAAGAATTTCCCAGGTTAAGACCAGAGCACTTTTTGCGATTCGGCACTGCGTTGCTTTAACTGACAATTGCGCGGTCTTGCGACGTTGTACCCAAACAAAATTTGCGTAATATTTTACCCACAAATAGAGCTTTCTTTTGGTGGTATTTGATCGCCTCTGCGTGATTTCTGATCGCCGCTATAAACAAAAGAAGAGCGACCATTTTGCAAAAAAAAAAACAAATTTATTACTTTTTGCTAAAATTCAAATCCAAAAAAAAAATATAAAAAGACATTTTTTTTCACCGGTTTTGGCCGATGTATATTCTTCCTCATATTTGTGATAAAAAGATCACAATCGGCGTTTGATTGGTTTGCGCAAAAATGGCCACGTTTACGGATGGTGAGAATTAATTTATGGGGTTTTTATTTATTTTTTATTTTTTTACTAGTAATGATGGCAATCTGCGATTTTTAGGGGTACTGCGATATTGCAACGGACAGCGATCAGAAATTTAAATGTCCACTGATTACTGTATAAATGTCATTGGCAGTGAAGGGGTTAACCTGCAGGGGGAGAGCTAGGGGTTAACTGTGTTCCCTGGATGTGTTCTTACTGTGGGGGGGTTGGGCTACCATGGGCATGAGAGATCTAACTGATCCCAGTGACAGGGATCAGTAGATCTCCCATGCCCGCACTGTCAGAATGGGGAACCGCCGTGTTTACATCTGCGGTTCCCCGTTCTTTGCCTGTGGCCGCTCATCGCGGCTCGCCGGTGGACATCGGGTCCGCCCGAGCTGCGGACACACTCCTCAGGAGTGCGGCAGGCGTGCGCGCCCCCTAGCGGCCATTCGCAGATCGCCGTCTTTTTACGGCGATTCGCAGCCAGCGTCCACACTGCCGCCGTAAATATGCGGTAGGCAGTGTGGAACTGGTTAAAGGATGCATGAAACCTGAGGAATTATTGTGATTGATTTTTTTTTTTGTGCAAATTGCCTCCATAGTTTATTTAAAATTTTTTGTCACATTAAAATTCTAAATTGTTTGTACGCAGTAAGTGTAATCTGCACACAGTACAGAATATTGAAAAAAAAATGTGTTTGCATCTAAATGGACGATTGTATTCAGTACAACCTTAACTCATTCACAAAGCTAAATTAATTTTCTCTTTGCAGGGAGAATTTTTACTTGGCTTTGTAGATGAAGTAAAGTTGTGTTGACATATCCAATTATGTGCAAGGAGAAAAAAAAAATCATATTCATTTATCACTGCCATGTAATGATTAGAAGTATTTTTTTTAATTCACTCTAGTCAGGTCATTTGTGTGTGTGTGTGTGTGTGTGTGTGTGTGTGTGTGTGTGTGTGTGTATATATATATATATATATATATATATATATATATATATATATATATATAATTTATTATCCAATATTAAGCAATCCCACAAAGCACGCTGGTGCTTTGTTCTACTTTTCTGAAAGTCGGGCTCCCTGACGTTGTTGTCAATCAGTCAGCAGGGGCCACCCTGCCAGGCATAGCAGCATATCACATGTGGATGAGGGCATGTTTGAGCACAATGAGATGCGTGGGGATGTGAGAGAAGAAGCTGTCAATCAGGGCAGTTTGGAGCATGCACAGATGGGTGGCAACACTGCAGAGGGAAGATCGGGCTGCAGAATGTTGCCACCAGGAATGAAAAAGTGCCAGTAACTAGCAGGATCGGGTGATTTTCAATTCGTAGCAAAAGTCTCAGAAGACCAAATTAGCACATAAAATCAGGCAAAAGTATTTGTATTCTGAGTGTTGAAAAATTACATTTTGGTTTTAATGACACTTTTTAAGCAGGGCAGCATACTCGTTGGTAAGATCAGCCATCTCTTACCCAAATAGACCCTATATATTTTTGCTCCTAGTTGCCAGAATTCTAGTGACAATACCTGCTGCAAACAAGGGTGGAAACTAATATACTGCCATGCCTAATTGCTAGTAAAGGAAAATTACCAGCAGGTAAATGTACAATTTCCGTGTCTAATGGCAGGAAGGAAGGTGATACAAATGTGAATTTATTAAACAGTCAAATTTTCTGGAAGATTGAAGAACTGCCCTTCCAGACTTGACCGTTGTCTAAGATGACGAATCTGCCCAACAATGGGACAGAAAGGTGCCTTGCACATGATCTTTGACAAGACCCCTTTTACATGACAAAGATACCGCTCTGGTCAAAAGTGCCTTAGATCCCACTGCATGGTTGACTCCTTTGGCGATGTAGGTCTTCTGTACTAGCTTTATGAGCTATTCCGGTGTGCTTTCTTGTGAAAGCAAGGTGCTGTTTCCCGCTGCTGCATGAAATGATACAGGTTGTCTGCCTGTCTCCAGGACGCTGTTCTTTCCATGTACCCAATGTAAAATGTTGCCTACATGCAGCTCATGCAGAATCTTGAGTTAAGCTCTTGGACCAGTGGTAACATGATGTCTCAAGATAAATGAAAGAACACAAGGTCTGAAGTGGGGAAGAGTTTGATAATCTAGTCCATCTGGAAACCAACACATGTGCGGTTTCTTACATCCTAATTCTTGTAGCTGGAGGTTATAGCTGTCTGGAAGGCTGACATTAGAGTGAGATTCCATGGAGAGCAAGAGTCATCAGAATGGAATGGAGGTCCTGCAACCACATCAAGGACAGATTCCATGAGAGAAAGCGTACTCTTCATGGAGAACTAATCTTTTTATGCTTTCTTCCATCTACTGCCTGACCATGGTGAGATGCCCAGCGCATAGCCAGCAGAGAGGACAGGGCAGACATGTGCACCCTTAACGTGTGTTTACCCTCAAACCCGTGTTCAGGTCTAGCTGTAAGAACTCAAGAACATATGAAACTTCTGCCTTTTAGGGATTAACAGACTGAACAAAAAACTTACAAATTTATCCCACATTCCAGCATTGACCATGGCCCTGAACCAGGAATTTTCATGATGTGGGCAGCATAACTGGAGGTTCTTAATGCCAGCGACTGAAGAAGTGGGAGCCAGGGCCGATGGGGTCAGAACTGAATCATCGCTATCACTTCTATCGCAAATGACCAGTTTCTTCACAGCAATCTGAAAATCATGAGAATTGGAGGAAACGCATATCCCAGTTTGAAGTTCCGTGGACACAAGAGAACAGCCATTCCCTCTGCTACAGAGATTCTCCTCCTGGCCAGAAAATGCATGCACTTGGCATTGGTTGGCAGTGCCTTTGGATCTATTTCTGTATGCTCCCTACACTCATTGGAAAATTTCTTGATTCAGAGACCACTTGTGGTTCATTTTCTCCTGACTCAGTACATCTACTAGAACATTCTGAGAGCCTAGGGGGTTGTAAGTAGTCATTAAAGTCACCAAGTTCTACTGTACCACGGCATTATAGGTGCTACCACCACCAACAATGAGGTGCTTTGAATGTTGCCCTGGAGGAAATTGTATGAGATGGCCATATTGTTGTCTAACTAAAGGCTTGGAGCTATTCCTCTGATTTGTGGGGTGAAGGCTTTCAGAGCTCAAAAGACTGCTTTGAGCTTGAATACATTCACTGCTTGCCTCCCACTGGTCGGTTAACCATTGACCTTGAACAAGCTGATTGTGCAGATGTCATCCCCATTCTGACTCACTGGTGTTTAATGTAGTAGTAGTAGTGCAGTCAGAGGCTAGCTTGTGGCAATCCTCATGTTGGCAATCCTCAGCCCCATAATCAATGTGGGATATTGCCAGGGACCATCCAGGTTAAGCGAATGGGCACTACATACCACTAAAGAAGAACCTTATAGTTTCCATATGCATTGCGAGAACAGGACTTGGCCGCATTCCAGATTTGTATCCGTTCAGCTTGTCCTAATTTCCTGGTTCCATTTCATATAGAGAAGGGAAATCAAGCCTGGGGAATATGAGTGGTTTTTACACTTTCATTTGGATGGGGTAAATGACAGCGGTTGATCTTTAACATATATATTTTAAAGAGTAACTCCACATTGCAAGTATTTTAACAAACTTTGTTGTAGATTGCTATTCTGATGAAATGACTGTTTATTTGCCAGAGTCCATGTTCAAAGAGAATGGGAGTGACTTTATAATTACCAATCAGCTGCTGCACTTGCATTGTTCTAAGGAAAGTGGCAGGGTCTGAATCCCTTTAGAAATGATTTCCCATTGGCAGTATCTCACCAAAAATGATGTTGTTGCAGAGAATGGCTAAAATCTGACTTGTTTGTTAATGCAGACTTTTGGAAAAATAAGTAAGCCAATCCTACAAATAGGAAGACATTTCTGGCGATCGTTCCGTGCACCATCTGTGTACAGAATGCCTCCAGGTTGCCATATTGCATGGCATTTTGCAGAAAATTACAGCTCTGCAGACTGAAAAGGAAATAATATAATATAACAATATTCAATTACAATATGATGTGGTTATACGCCACCTACAGGTGAATGGACGCTAGTGACCAATAGACAGGAACTCCCCCCCCCCCAATATAACCCCTCCCACACCGGGAGTACCTCAGTTTTTTTTGCCAGTGTCTTGAAGGTGATGGTCATGGCTGTGAAAGCTCTTCAAATTTTGCTTGATTTCCCAAGAAGTGGACGCTCTGATTGGATACATTCGAGTCGCATGTTAGCTAAAAGGATGTGTAAGAAGCGAGGTTTTGCCTGTAATGTGACCTGCGTGGCACTGGACCTTTGGTTTTTGGAAATCCTGGTCTATTGCCCAAGGAAAGTTCTATAAGGGTGCTATACGGGTCCAAGGGAGTGGCCCTACTTGAATGGGCGACCTGGTACTTGAAGGTCCAGAGGTGACAGGTCCGCCATGATGGGTCAAGGCTGGCTCCTGTATTGGGTAGCCTGCGGCAGGAATGGTAAATGCTTTCCCCCTTATTGAAACAATAAAAAAGGGTTTTCTTTTCCCTGGCTTCTGACTGGGGGGCTCTGTCTGGACACTAGATGGCGCAAATCGCCATAGGTCTTTTCTGTAGCTTCCTGCTTGATCTAAGCTAACAGGATCAGTGTGGTACATGAAAGGATAAGTTCACCTTTCATAACATGTTACACCCATATTCAAGGTGTAACCTGTAACATGTTATGAAAGCTCTGGTGCTCCCCATCCCTGCTGCGACAGTTGTCTCAGTTGCCACAGTTAAAAAACTCGACCACGTGAGGCTCCATCCATCCGACTGTGTCATTAATCCAGTCATCTGTGAATAGAAAACTACAAGGTCCGGCAGCCTTTACGGCTGTTAACTTGTAGTTTTCAATGAACTAACACGGTGCTGTGAGCGCTGTGGTAGTTCATTGAGTCTACGCGCAAACCGACGCACTGACAGATCTGCAGGAGACCTGCATGGCAACAGCAATCTGCTGATCACTGGCCCAATGCTTTACAGGCTCCCAAAACAAAACGGTGAACGTATCCTTTAAGAAAGCTATATAGCTCCTATTTAATGATTTCCTTTTTCTTTCTCAAGTCCATTTCAATGTGCCATCCCCTGCATCATTTTTAACACACATCTCTATGGAAAGCACACAACAATGAATGTGTTTAGAAACACAAATGTGTGAATCGATCCTAAATATCAAGCTCTGACCTGGTATTCTGTACAAAAATAATAATGCTAAAAGTTTCTTTTGAGTCTTGAATGTTTTCATATATTTGCTGTTTTCCTTTTTGCTCCAGCGCCTAACATTTTTTCTTTGCTGTAGGCCTTATGGAATTCTCTCCAGTTGAGGTGAATGGTAGCTCCCCCAGTCCTCGAAGGTAAGGAAAATTTGCTAATACTGCCTGGCCTTATCTGTCTAAGTGAGCCCCCATATGAAAATATTGCAAAAGGCTAATGACCTTTCAACGACCTATTGCAATCGTATTTTCATTTTTCGATGACATGAAAATAAGAAACAAATTGTTATGGGCAATATGTGGAGATTTATTTACAAAAACTGAGCAAAAAATTGAGCTCCTAGAACCAAAGATGTTACATTCAGCAAGGAATCTTTCAAGTTTCTGTGAATCTGCCCAATGGAGGTTTTTGTGCAGATTTCTCTATACTTTGAGTTTCTCTGCATCACAGAACAAGCAAATATTTTCATCACAACTTATGCATAATTGCTTCATGGTTGTAGCTGTCTGAAAAGAAAAAGGGACAAACGAAAAACACTGCTATACATAAATGGCGTGTGAACTAAATCCAAACAAAATGTATCTAATCTGAATAGGTTTCTAGTTTATTTGGATCCCTTACCAGCTCATGTCTGTTCTTGATAATGTTAATACGATGTAAATATTTATACCACCTTTTACATGCACATTGTAAAGTAGTTCTGTCCCCATCCTGGGGCCATCTAAATGTTATCATAGTTGAAAGAATCTGTATCTGTCAGTGTTCTTGTTCTTAATGCATCAAAAGGGGTAGACAAAATGCATAAATAGGTTTGTGCAGTTACCTGCTTTAGTTTTGATCTTTGCTTTGTATAAAGACCTTAAAGTGGTTCTAAAGGCAGAGCATTTTCTTATGAAGATAAAAAGCCTTCTGTGTGCTGCAGCCTCCCTAATACTTACCTGAGCCTCATCTCAAGCCAGCGATGTTGCATGAGAGACTCGGCTGCCTGGCGGTGCTGTCAATCAAAGTCAGTGAGCCAATTCGGAGAGAGAGGAGGTGGGACCAGGCCGCGGCTCCATGTCTGAATGGACACATGGAGCTGCGGCTTGGGTTCCCCCATAGCAAGCTGCTTGCTGTGGGGGCACTCAACAGGAGGGAGGGGCCAGGAGCACTGAAGAGGGACCCAAGAAGAGGAGGATCAGAGCTGCTCTCTGCACAGAGCAGGCAAGTATAAAATGTTTGTGTAGTGGTACCCCGTAGGGGCTGCTGAGTGTAGTAGTTCACCTATCACCTTGCTCAGCCAGTCACACTTTTCCACACATCCAGAGTCAGGAATAACAGGCCGGTACTTGTGTTTTTGTTGTTTTATTAGGGGATTTAACTTGGATGGGGTATAGCAGAATTATGGGATGCCCAATGAATCAGAACAGTTATTTAACTGGACAACATATGTACCCACCGGTATGTATACTCCTCTCTCACTCCAGCACAATCCTACTTGCAGCCTACTCCTTTTCCTCTCCTGCACAATCTTATTTGCAACCTAGCTAGCACATGGTGAGGCCTGGCTCTGGCTAGGCCTCAGTGAACCGCTCATTTCAGGCAGGGACCGTTGGCCCTTTTTTGTGTAGCAAAAAGAGTGATGAAAGGTGTGGTAGCTTCAGTGGACTACTGCTCCCAGTCAGTCCCTCTTCAGGCCCTGCCAGCCCTCCTGCCTGCATCAATCCAACTCCACTGCCAGTGACACCGCAGCCCCTGCTGGCTCTGCACCATTCTCAGACTGTCTCTCTCTCCCCAATCTGCTCCAGCGTGCCTTTTAAGCATCCCTGTGTGTGTCACTCACCGACACCTGGTGGATCCTGGAGAATTGCCCAGCAGCACCACTCCATTGCTCTCCCTTGCTCCCTGGTCAGGACTCCCCTTGGGTGTGCTAATGGGTCCCTTCCACTCCCGAGCCTCCAAACCCAAGGTCACCCCTCCAGACTGGGGACCCGCTCAAAGGTCCCTGCAACTAGTGATCCATCTCCCAGTTCTTCCACCCAAACTCTCCTCCCAGGCTGGGCTGACCCTCAGTATTTGAGGACGCCTGCCCCCTACCAATTCAAGTTGGGAATTGGTCAGGGCTCCCCAAACACCCCAGGAAGCTCCACCTCCCTTCCCCACCCTCTCTTCTAGAACCCTCTAGAAGCAAAGGGGAGATGACCAAGAGGTGTCACTGCTTGTGAGTCCCCTGCCCAGGATCAAAACAGGCCTAGCTACAGCCAATGTATAAACAAAAAAAGATAAATAATTGATTTGGTGCTGCATTCCACATCAATATGGTCTAGAACGTGTTTCCAACATCCCTAATAGACATGAATATGGAAAAGTGAACCCCCAAATTTGTGACTTTAGCGGAAACCAACCTCCTGAAGGAGCAAAGATCAAAACCAGTTTGGATCAAAAAACAATATATTTTATTAGAGTAGATTAAAAGTTGCCATAGTCAGACCTGAACAGATAGGTCTGCCATCAAAGGGATAACAATGATGATGATACTAGACACTGACGGGTTACATCGTGAAAAACATACACAATTGACAGACTAAAAACACAAACCGCAAAAAGGACCACTTGCATCACCACAATGTGGCGGGGAATCCCAACGCGTTTCGATAGTTCTTCTTCAGGGGAGAAGTGGTCACAATTAAAACCTCTATGTGCGATAAAGAAGGAAAAACCAATATAAGGAGACATACACAATGCTATCCAGTATTAACAAATTTATAATACATTTGACCAATCCATACTGACCAGCTGAAAGAGGTGGCAAAATTGAAGGTCAATATAAATGTCGAACAGTCATTCCCTCCCGTCTCAGTCCAACATGAGCAAAAGGCGGGATGGATATCCGTTTGATCCTAAGAAATTGAAGAGAGTATCCAAGGTGCAGATATTGGAGATGGCCCCTGAAAAGGCAAGGGACCAAGGACTCCTGCAAAAAAAAAAAGGAATAAGAGAACTGAATTGTGTATATATTAAAATAAGGAGAGGTGCCGCATAATTGCAGGGACGTACCAGTTGTCTAGTGATCCCTTGGGTATTGAAAGGTGGTCCTGAAAATATCTGATGTAGAGATTATACAGAAATTTTGTTATGGCCATCCCTTGTATAGCAGAGGGATAGAGCAGGTCAAAAGAATACAGAGCAGATCTCTGTTTGAGACTATAGCAATTACCTACCAATAATATTGGTATAAGTCACAGAGAAAGACAGGCGTAATGGGGGCCGGGTCGGATGGCAGTATGTTCTGAGGATATGTCAGTTGTCAAATATAGGAAAACTGTAAGGGAATAGTAAACATATGAGCAATAAAGATACACGTGAGATATAGTTCAACACAGATTGCAGCAGAGCTGCAGCAAACATCACCTTGGATGCAGGTGATGAAACATAAAGGTTTAGTAGGTGACACTTACCCGTCTATGGTCAGAGGGGTATGCACATGTCCGGCTCAAACGGCTGGGATATATGCCAAGGGGGACCAGCTAGATCCTCCCATCGAGGGTAGGGTCAAGGACCAATATCAAGAGCCCTAACCCACAAAAGTGGGTACCACAAAAGGGATCTGTAAAAGAAGTATGTATGTGCATGGGAGTTAGCCATTAAGTTTCAAACCTCTAATGGGGCAGCTAGAAAGGTGCCCCAGTGCAAAAGATGGTATGAAAATCAGTTCAAGTTCAAAAGAAACAGTTTACCTGGAAAGTCAGTCTGCTCAGCACATCCGGCCCCACAGCAGTTCACGGCAAGACAAAAGATCAGCAATGGTTCAACCCCGCATAAGGGAGGGAATAAATAGGGCAAGTGAAACAGGGAAGATTGAGGGCAGCTGAGTGTTAGACAGAATGATTGGTTCTAAGTGTCACATGACACAGAAAGACATGGCTTAACTTGATGAATGTTGGTAAATGGTTAGTTAGCAGACAATCCATATTCAAAAAAAGATAAATAGATCCTCCCGTAGAGGTCATTGATTAATTTGCTATACATGAAAATTACTAGCTACAGCCAAGCCCGCATACATTTACCTCTCCTAATAATCTTATCACCTCTAGCGCCTACCTAAGGTAAAGGGTGCTACATTTGTTATTTTTAACAAAAAATAAAAAAGGGGGCTTTAGTATGTCTTTAAAGTGGAATTCACGCTCTAACTAAGCTTAAAACTGCTAACACCCCCTTTCTAACTCCTATTCTAACCACCCTGTAGAAGGAATACTTGCCTATTCTCAAAGCACTCTGGTCTGGTCACATGATCTTTCCCGCGGGTGGCTTCAGGGCAGAAGAGGCTGACAATGGATGGAATGCCTGGGCTATGGTATCACTCATAGGCTTACTATGGGGCATCCATTGTCAGCTGTCTCTCTACCCTGAAGCTGGGCTGCTGGGAGCCGATCACATGACTGGACTGGAGCATCCGGAGAAAAGGCAAGTATAAGAATCTGCTTTCGACTGGTTAGTTAGGAGGAGGCTAAAACTTGCTTTAACCGACTCGCGTGCATTAACTGCTGCAGAGTGGCGCTCTCGTGCCCGCGGCTTGGGCAGACCCGATGGCCGCTGGCGAGCCGCGATTGCTGGCCACAGCTGTCAGGCAGCATGACAGAGAACTACTGATCCCTGTCACTGGGATCAGTTAGATCTCTCATGCTCCTGACAGCCCAGCCCCCTCACAGTTAGAACACGCCCAAGGAACACAGTTAACTCCTAGAGTGCCCCCCCCCAGGTTAACCAGGTTACATTTATACAGTAATCGGACATTTAAATTTCCAATCGCTCTATAAATGTCATTGGTCCCAAAAAAGTGTAAAAAATGTCAGACATGTCAGCCCCAATATCGCCGTCCCGATAAACATCGCAGATCGCCGCCATTACCAGTAAAAAAAAAAACTGTAAAAACACCAGAAATTAATTCTCATGGTCTATAAACGCGGCAACTTTTGCGTAAACCAATCAATAAACACAGATTGGAATTTTTCAAAAATATGAGGGAAAATGTAAATCGGACAAATGGATGAATACATTTTGTTATATATATTTTTTTTTGGGGGGGGGGGGGATTTGTATTTTAGCAAAAAGTAAGAAATAATTTTTTTTTTTTTTTTTTGCAAAATTGTCGATCTTTTTTTGTTTATAGCAGTGATCAGAAATGACGCAGAGGTGATCAAATACCAACAAGAGAAATCTCTATTTGTGGGGGAAAAAGGACGCAAATTTAGTTTGGGTACAACGTCGCACGACCGCACAATTGTCAATTAAAGCGACGCAGTGCCGAATCGCAAAAAGTGCTCTGGTCCTACAGTGGGAAATCCTTCCGAGGCTGAAGTGGTCAAAGCATTGTTAGATCTAACCTGGATTTCCACTTTAATGCCCCTTGTATTGGAGCTAGTGCATTCTTATGGGTTCATAAGCAAATATATGCCTGTGTGTGTATGTTTACTTAGCTAGGTGCTTTGCAATTAACCACTAAATTTCTTTTCCTGAAAAATGATGTTCTCTAGGTTTTCCACTGCTTGTTATTCAATAAAGTGAATACTGGGAATATATGTATAATATTTTAACAATTCCTGGAATTTTACAGTAGTTACCCTGGTCACCAAGTTAAACTGAAAACTTTACTTGTAATGATGTCTTGTGCCAGAACTGATGGTGGGAGAAGCACAATTAGGTTTGCTTTACTTTAATTTTGTAAAAATATTTATATATCTATAAATTGATCCTATAGCTTTTTTTTTCAGTTGGCATTCAGCTGCCTCCGTGTCTGATATTTCTTTCCTAATCCATGGAGGCTATGATGGGAATCAGGCTTTAAGTGACACCCATATGTTTAATACAGGTACAAATGTTTTACTTTTACCTAATTTACAATTTTTTGCTGATGCTACTGAAGGGCTTAAAATGAGCTTGTTAGCCAGTTGCCTACCAGCACATACTGTTGTAAGCTGGACAAATCTTTTCTGTGTACCTACACTTTGTTGGGGGGCCTGACTTCGGGCATAAAGATCATCAACTGCTGTTTCCCTGTCTGATGAGAGTGTGCTTTTAAGGTATTTAAATTGGGCATGGGAGTTGAAAGGTAACATAAGGATGGTTTCCCATCTAAGGCCTCATACACATTGATGTTTTTACAGCTGCGTTTTTTGAGTTTTTTTTTTTTTTTTTTACAGCTTAAAAATGCTTCTCCATGTTATTCAATGACCTCATACACACAAACATACACACACACACACACACGTTTTTGAGCTGTAAGTGGCATAGGTGTTTTTAAGCTCCAAAAAACCCCTAGTACCAGCGCGTTCTCAGGCTCCAACGCTAGAGCTGTTCTTGCACCAATATCGGGAAAAGCTCAAAATCCTGGCTTAATGTTGTATACACAGCGTTCAGCCTCGTCAGGCGTTTCTCGTGCCTCTATTCAAAATCAATATTCCCTATTGGAGCCCATTGATTTGAATAGAAGTCGCCCCAGAAGTCGGATCATGATGATCCGACTTCTTTTTTTTTTTAAATTCTTTTTATTGTTGTTTTTGGAATATGCATTAACATACACAAACAAAGGCCCCCGGCTCCATTAGCCGTATAAGCCCCAGACTAACTAGACATAGTCTGCTAACTATATAAACAGTGACTATCCCCCATATTCACCCTTCAGATCAATCAGACCCCGAATATGCCGATTACCTCGGCCCCCGGAAACAAACACATACAATTACGTATAAGGTTTTTGTTGTTATTTTTCTTAAATTTTTTTTTTTCTTCAGCCTAGTAGTACTAGGCTGAAGACCCCGCTGAAGATAAGTTTAGTTACCCGAGGTTATCCCTTAT
>BLSH010028361.1:227943-253557 GCA_018402905.1 Glandirana rugosa | reverse complement strand
ATGCGTTTTTGTTTACAAAATTTACGTTCTTTTTCCATTTATTGCTTAAAAAATAAACACCCCAATGGTGATTAAATACCACCAAAAGAAAGCTCTATTTGTGTGCAAAAAAGACAAAAATTTCATATGGGTACAGTGTAGTATGACTGAGTGTCATTCAGAATGTGAGAGCACTGAAAGCTGAAAATTGGTCTGGTTAGGAAGGGGGTTTAACTGCCCTGTGGTCAAATAGCAAATTATGGCATGCCATTGGTGTGACACATTTTCAAGGTGTCATTCATATAATAAAAATCTATAAGCATTTTGTATGCAAATAATTCTGAAGGTGAAACCTCTGTACCTGAAGCTAAGAACAAATGCACTATTTATATTTCTTCTTGCTTAAAGCAGAACTTTACCCACAACAGTTTTATAACCATTAATGTTCTTTAACATAAGAACATACATTCCAAATTAATAAGTATGCTATCAAAATGAGTGTGTGCTGTAAACTTCTTACAGCATTACTCCTGTTTCTTCTTGCGGGAGAACACCATTTTGTTGAAGCCCAGAACAGTCACTTATTGGAAACTCTCTTCCTCTCCTTGGTCTCAAAAACTATATGTCACTTTCTTCAATTAAAATATGTACATTTCTAGCCTTGACTGTATGTCTTGGTTCAGACTGAGAGGAAGGCTGACAGATGCTTTACAGAGCTAAAGTTCACAGGTTACAGATAAGGGAGAAAGAAGAGAATATCAGCGAGATAAGAAAAGACACTATCCTTGTAAGTTTAAAGGCAGTCATAGACCGTTCGACTCTCAGCCGGTTCAGCAGGGACCAGCTGAGATGTCAACCACGTATAGGGGCAGGCTGATTGTACCCAAATTGATAAACTTGGGTACAACCAGCATGTCAGATTTGTCATGCGATCGAGAGCAGCTATAGCGCTAGCAATAATTGCTGTGTGTTCTCCCGGCTGGAACACCCCCCATCCCCCTGCAACCATGGGTGGCAGGAAGGAAAACTGCTAGTTTTCCCCAATTAACAAAGTTAAAGTACATGGGGGAATCCTCCTCGCAGTGCGATCATGTTCTGCCAACAGGGGGACACAAGGAGCCCTCAAACACGCTCATTTGGCTGCTCTTTAAATAGGGGGTCACGTACCTGGTATCAGAGACTGAAATGATGAGAAAGGCCTCTCACACCTCTGACTCAGGCCCCCGGGTAGTGTGAACTGAAGGCGCAGGAGTGCAGAGTGGCACGTGTGCCTGTAGGTCTTGCCAGTAGCAGAGCGGTATCCACACCAGGCAGGAGAGGTCGTCTGTAGTCTTCAGTGAAGCAGACAGACTGTTAGACAGCTGAAGGATGGCAGACTTAAGCAGGCTGGTACTGGGGACAGCGGACAGGTCAGGCATGTGCTGGTAGCAGACTGTAGAACAGCAGGATGTACACTGGCAGGACATATCAGCTACAGAGGAGCAGGCAATAGCATGGTCTGGGTCCAAACCGGGTCAGGAGCCAGTGGAGCAGACAGAAGCAGAGGTCAAGGACAAGCTGAGGTCAGTGCAAACGGAGTTCAGAGAGTGGTCAGACAAGCTGGGTCAGCAACTGGAATCCAGGTACAGGATGCGGGGAAGGCTGAAAGACAAAGCAGTACTGGCTGAGTTTAAATAGCCTGGTTGGCACCAACAACTTCATTTTCAGACTAAAGTTCCACCTTAACCACTTGTGTACCAGGTCATTTTTTTCAGTTTTCAGTACTGTGATAATTTGACACTTACTCACTCAAGCAGCACCGTACCCTAATGAATTTTGTCTTTTTTTGGGGGGGAAGAGAGCTTTCTTCTGGTGGCATTTAAACCCTCTCATTGCCACTGGTGTATGGCCTGTTTTGGCAGGGGGTGGGGGGCATTACATACACTCCTGGCTGCTACAGCATTTTACTTTTTTTTTTCTCTTAAATGTTGGTACTTAAGGGGTTAAACCTAGAGCTTGGTAATGGTGCAGTAGTTAGATCACACAAAGAGGTAGGAGGTGAAGGGGTTAATATACAGGTCATATCCAGTGGCGGGTTGGAGATGAATAGGTCAATATATAGTACAGATGTGTAGCATAATGGAGGTAAAGGGTTATACAGGTCACTAGAAAGACAGGCTGGAGATCACATGTATAGGAGAAGACGAGAACACAAAAGTGTTTAAAAAAAAAAAATGGATGTACAGCTGCCGATCCATTCATTCTTTCCTTATTCACAAGTTACAAGATCTCACTGGTTCCTATGTTGATAGAGGGAGGGGAGGATCAGCATGTGATCCCTGTGATGACCAATCACAGCAATCATATGGTACCAAGACCTCTGGGTCAACTCGGTACAGTGTCTTTTGCGGATTGGTCAGTGATTAGTGGGCAGAACAGAAAATTGTTACCATACTTACCGTAATTTTCCTTTCCTGGGAGCCCATCATGTCAGCCTACGAACCCTAGGCTGACATGATGGAATGAGGAATGTGGCTTTAGCCAGCTAATAATAACCCCAGTAATGGGTTTTATTGCATGGGTTACATTGGTCCAGCTTGAACCAATGTAAACCTGCAAATGCCACAGCTGTGGAAGCACAGAATCACTGTAGTAGCAGTCACCGCTATTACAATGATCACCACTATCTTCCAGGTCCTGTGCCAAATGTCTATTCTGCTGCATAATAACTACAGGAGGTTGCTTGGCACAGGTGCTGTTCACAGAACACCTTGCATTTTCTCAGTGAATTCAAAGCATTCTCTGATTGGATGAGGTAGAGATTGTGACATCACCATCCCACCTCTGAACCTCGTCCAATCAGAGGATGCCTTGCATGCGTTGAGGAAAATGCAAAGCATTATGAATGGCACCCTTGCACAGTGAGTGACTCAGCATGGAACCCAGAAGACGACAATCACTGTAGCAACAGCAAATACTACAGTGATACTCTTCTCCACTGCACCCCCTTGGGTATGGTATATGCATACTTGCATTGGCTCCATACCTGGAGTTCAGCTTTAAAGACCTACCCTGGTAAAAAGGGGTTAAAAGAAACCTTTCCTAGAAAGTTTGAGGCTGCTATTGCTAGCCTTTCATCCTGCAAATTCTAAACTGTTTGGCAGGTTTTTAAATTTAACCTTCAGTCTCCAGCTTGCATCCTTGTGGATGGAATTCGGAAATGCAGAATTATTCTGCAGGGCAGCAACCTGGTCCACGTATGGCACATTTCTAGCCTATTACAAAATTGATCAAGCAACACTGACCACAATTACGTTTTTTTAGTTATAAATGAATCTAACAGTATGTCTGTTGATTAAACTACTTCATTACCCTCCCTTGTTTGGCGTGCTATGTCCCATGTGTGTATGCTATTATGTTTGTCTCATTTTCCTTTCCTGATGCTTAAGCATGACAATACAAAACCCTTGCAGGCTTTCGCATTGAGTACATATACATTTTAATTATGACTAAGGCCTATGTAAGAGGCTGAAACGCGTCATTAATTACAGGTGTCGATTCCTTTTAATGGACGTATCTAATAAAATCGAAGATTTTTTTATTGTTGAGACATCAAGGTGCCGGATTTTTTTCTCTTATATTAGAATTTACAATAATACTGCCTTATGGTGGATGTTTCATTTACAGTATAACCCGGTCCTGATTGGATGGGGGAGTGGAACTATAACTTTGTGTGGATGCTGTCATGCTTAAGCATCCGTAAAGGAAAATTACCGATAGGTAAGTATATAATTTTCCGAACCATGTGTATTAATATGAGCCTGCACACCGAAGAATCCATCTTTACCCAATCATAAAAGTAACACATACAGCAGCAAAACACTGGGACATGAGGAGAGTCTATGGGGTTGATTTACTAAAGGGAAAAAGACTGTGCACTTTGCAAAGTGCAGTTGCACTCTGCAAGAGCAGTTGCTCCAGAGCTTAGTAAATGAGCAGAAGCTCTGCTGACTTCCATTATCCAATCATGTGCAAGCAAAAATGTTTTTTTTATTTTCATTGCATGTGATTGGTTATTCTTTGAAAAGTCAGGCTTTACCTCATTTACTAAATTCTGGAGCAACTGCACTTTGCAAAGTGCACAGTTCATTTGCCTTTAGTAAATCAACCCCTATGTGTTTTACACTACATCAGCACTTAATCGTTACTCCCATGGAATCATGGTGCTTATGCAGTGCAAAACATGTAGACTTTCTTCATGCTTCACAGTGTTTAGCTGATGTATGAGTTGCTTTTATGATTGAGAAAATATGGATTCTTAGGTGTGCAGCTGTCTGGACTCTTGTTAATACACATGGTTGAGTTTACCAAGCTGAGCTAGCACCCGTGTTGTGGTGATGTCAGTAACAGTCAATTCCCACTCTGTGTCAGGTTGCCTGCTGCACTATCGCAGTCCCATTATAAGTCTCTGATCACTGCCAGTAGTATTTTAAAAAAAAAATGTATGAATGTGTATATATACATACTGTATATACAAGTTGTGGATGATATAACAAACATTCACACAAATCAATCAATATACACTTATTGGGATTTTTTTTTTTTTTTTTACCAAAGACGTGTAGAAGAATACATTTTGTCCTAAATTTATGAAGAAACTTAATTATTTTTTTATTAATCTGTTTTATAGCAGAAAGTAAAAAATATAGTTTTTTTTGTGTTGAACATTTTCGTTTATATTTTAAATAAAAAAAAACCCAGTGGTGAAAAAAATGATACAAACTTTGTTTAGGTACAACATTGCATGACCACGCAATTAACAGTTAAAGTAACGCAGTGCTAAATAGCAAAAATGGCCTGTCGTGAAGGGAGTAAAACCTTCCAGAGCTGAGGTAGTTAAAAGCTCTTCAGACTTACAATTACAAGCTGAAGCCCTTGTGTGATGGACCAAGGATTTCCTGCAATTTATATGCTTGTTTGTGACCTCTGTGCCTAAAATGTTGGATGGCTGACTGCTTTGGAAAACATTTACAGCAGATATATCATGGTATTGGATAGTTTATGCATGAAACATGCTAGAGGTGACCAGTGGCATGATGTATGCTGATGCATTAAGACTTTTGTGCATGCAGCAATTTGGCTGCGATCTACAGTTAATTTATCTAATAATACGTATCACTGCTTCTAAGGACTGGAGCCTGTAGAAACAAGATCTTCAGTGCCAAGAGCGACATCACTATAGATAGGATGGTTTCTTTGATACAAAACATTTTCTCATTTTACTGGTCCCGACCTGGTTTTGAAAAAGTGCAAATAAGCTTACAGTATATAAGATGTATATCTCTTGAGAAAATGTTGACTGTTTCTGTTGCCCTTAAGCTAGGTTCACACTGCTGCGATCTGATTTTGATCCAACTTTCAGTAAGATTATGTAGAGCAATGTGGTTTGCATATTCTATAGGGCCAAAATTGCACCAAAGTAGTGCATAAACCTTTTCCAAAATCACTATGCTGAGTTGCACTGATGTGGACAGACAGCATTGGAGATGTGATTTTCATTGCCATGCGACCCAGCTCGCATCTGAACTTGCAATAGCGTGACCCAGGCTCCAATCTGCTGTTTCTTTGTTTGCGTTGATTAGATGTGAAACAAAGTTGATAATCCTCTCCGGAAGCTTTCAATGGATTGGTATATTCCACAATTGCTTAGTTTGAAGGCAACAAATTGAAAGACATGGATGTAAAGATATGCCTTTGGTTCTGAAAACATCTCAGTTGAGGGTTCAAACTACTAAAACGGCACATTTTGTATTATATTAAAACTGAAAACTGGTGGAAAAATTGAATCGGGAAGATACATTGATCAACCATAAGTTTATGTTGACCCACTTAATATTGATAAGGTCCCCTTTTGCTGCCAAAACAGCCCTGACGTGTCGAGGTATGGATGCCATTAGACCTCTGAAGGTATGCTTTGGTATCTGGCACCAAGCTGTTGGTAGCAGATCTTTTAACCACTTGCCGACCAGCCGCAGTGAATTGACTGCGGCAGGTTGGCTCGTTCCCGTGAATTGCCGTAGCTGTGCGTCGGTCACAGGAACGTGTGGTGTGGGCGTGCACGTGCATGCCACTGGCCAGCGGGGGAGCCAATCAGTGGGTGGGACGACTCGATGTCCACCGGCCACCCGTGATCACTCCAGAGACAGGCAGAACGGGGATCTGCCAGGGTAAGCAAAGCAAAAGCAGATCCCCATTCTGACAGGGGAGTTAAGTGAGATAGTCTGTTCCCAGTGATTGGGAACAGCAATCTCTCTCCTCCTCCAGTCAGCCCAGCCCCCATACACTTAGAAACCCCTCCCAAGGAACACATTTAACCCCTTGATCACCACTAATGTTAACCCCTTTCCTGCCAGTGTCATTTATACAGTAATCAGTGGCTATTTTTAGCTCTGATCACTGTATGTCACTGGTCCGTCAAAAGTGTCTTATCTGTCCTCCACAATGTTTCAGTCCCGCTAAAAATCACAGATCCACCACCATTACTATTAAAAAAAAAAAAAAAGTCATAAATCTATCCCCTATTTTGTAGATGCTATAACTATGGCACAAACCAATCAATATACGCTTATTGCGAGTTTTTTCTTTCAAAAAATATGTAGAAGAATATACAGTTTATCGGCCTAAACTGATGAAGAAATTCATTTTTTTACATTTTTTGAATATTTATTATAGTAAATATAGTAAGTAAAATTTTTTTTTTTTTTCAAAATTGACGCTCTTTTTTTGTTTATAGTCTAAAAAAATAAATACTGCAGAGGTAATCCAATACCACCAAAATAAAGCTCTATTTGGGGGGGGGGGGGGGGAAAGACAGAAATTTTGTTTGGGTGCAACATTGCATGACCGCGCAATTGTCAGTTAAAATGACGCAGTGCCGAATCGCAAAAAATGGCCAGGTCATTAACGGGGAAAATCTTCCGGGGCTGTGGAAAGTGGATCTACGCTGCATCTGTCCAGAAACCAAAAACACTATTTAATTCATTTTTAATATTAAAGCAAATTCCTCTATCCATCCATATTGCAATGATTTATTTTGTTGAGAAATCACTTTGAAAAACAACCCTTAGCATTTCTGGCCAATGGCCATGGCAATCTTGAGTAAGGGCAAATTATTTACTTCTTAGAATCTATCTGCCCTTAGCTCAAGCATGCATGCAGGAGAGTGTGCTTAACTGAGAAAACACCTACTCTCCTCCCCTCTGTTTCTGTCTGCTTGTAGCCCTGACCCTTGGCTTTCCCACTGACCGCCTCTTGATATCTTGCACTGCTGCATTCTCTCCATTTCAACTGTAGCATGTCGTGAGTGTGAGCTGGGGGGCCACAACCTGGATCCAGTTGCAGCCAAGTCCATCTTCACCAGCAGAGGCCCTGGTGAACACCTGCTGGCTCTTAGACTCCCTGCCTTGGGGAAACCTATGCTCTAGCTCCCTGAGCAATCTGTCAGGGTCCCAGCAGTCCCGCTTCCCTGCACCATCCTGATCTCTAGTCGCAGCAGTCAGCTAGGGGTTCACAACCTTAGCGGTGTGATTCGCACTTCAGTGGTGCGATTCGCACCCCAGCGGGGCGCATCTGTCATCTTACCCCAGGTGACCTGACAGTCCTTCACTTGTCTGGATGTTGTGAATGGGTTTTTCTTTACCATAGAGAGCATCCTGCGATCATCCACCACTGTTGTCTTCTGTTTTTGAAGCCTTACAATGGCCTGTTTCACTTGCATGGACAGCTCCTTTGAACGCATGGTGTAGGTTCACAGTAATAGATTCCAAATGCAAATACCACACTTAAGCCTCGTACACACGGGACGACGATCGTACGTACGATCGTCGCAAATCGTATGTTGGATAATGTAACTTGCATACTGACTGCACTACACGAGCGTACGAGCACAGAAAGAACGTTCAGGTGCATGTAATTAGCATCCGTCCGTTCCTGACTTCAGAGCATGCGTGTTTTGCACAATACAACTTGTTCTACCAACTGCTCTGTACACACGATACAACGGTCGTATGAGAGCTTGTTGGTACGACCAAGTTTTCTAGTCTGCTCATACAACTCCCTTGTACGACCGTCGTATGTTCGGCTGTTCTAATAGCGCATACGAACGATCGATATCGCATACAGCGGTCGTTAGTACGACCTGTTGTATACAATCGTCGTCCATGTGTACGAGGCTTTAGAATCAACTCCAGACCTTAGTTTTTACCTACTTAATTGATGAAGAAATAATGGAGGGCTACACCTGGCCATGAAACATTTTTTGATTCAATTGTCCAATTACTTTTGGCTCCTTGAAAAAGGATGGGGGGGGGGGGTCGCTATTCTTAAGAGCTGTAAATCCTAAACCCTTCCTCCGATTTAGATGTACCTACCCTCAAATTAAACCTGAGAGTGTGTACTTTTAGACCATATCCATTATATAACTATAGCTTGAATATGTTTTGGTAAATACCTGAAAAAACTAAAATTGTGCCTGTGTCCAAATATATATATAGCCCTAACTGTAAATGGCAGGACCCAAGGTTTCCCAGGAAAATGCCCCAAAAACTACACTGCCTCCACCGGCTTACCTTCTTCCCATACTGCATCTTGGTGCCATCTCTTTCCCAAGCAAGTGACACACAAGCACCCGACCATCCATGGCTTTCTCCATGGCTCCGTGTTCCAGTAATGATGCTCACATGCTTACACCGCATTGAATTCGCAGACCATTTGAAAACATGTTGTTATCAATGGGTCTGGTTCACAGTCCACATTGCACAGAAAACGTGTGTGTTTTCTAAGCCGTGCAGAGCAAATTCGAGGCACATTCTGTTCAATGGGAACGCATCTGATTCACAGATGTGTTCCCTTGTGAACAGGGATCTCAACCCCTCCTCACTACACCCCCCCCCCCTTTCAGGTCAGCTGATCCCCTGCTAGAACGGAGAGGAAGCGCTGAACAGCAGCTGTTTCTCTTCACAGGGAGAACAGAGCTAGAATTTGCATTGGAATGGTGTGAATCCAGCCTAAATGTCCGATATCTAGTGTTTGGTGTTCTCTTTGATATTGACGTGTGTGGTATCATTATGCCAAGGTACAAGAGCTGTCTAAGGCTCTCTGAAAGAAGGTTGTGGGTGCCTATGAATTTCCCAAGAGATTGAGAAAATGGTACAAATATGTAAGTCAAAGACTACTTATTTGTTCAGGGCTGGCAGGCCCAGCAAATTCAGCCCATGAGCCAATCATTGGATGCTAAAAAAAAAATAATCTCCAAGATCCCCAAGACTTTGATGTGGGGATCTGCAAACAACTTGCAACCATTGGTGTTAAAGTGCATGCATCTACAATTAGAAAGCGATTGCACCAATTCTTACTGCATCAGGTGTGCCAGAAAAAAAGCCTTTGCTGTCCCATGGAACATTAGAACAAGACTACAGATGGCCTTTGAACATACAGTATAGGCAAAGACCAGACCATCTGCAACTGTGGACTGATGAATCAAGGATAGTTGTTTGGCCACAGTAACAATAGACATGCTTGGCACAAACTGATGGCAGCATTAGAGTAGAAGAACTTTAAACCAATTGTGCAACCAACTTAAGGTGGAAGTGTTATAGTTCAGGGTTGATTTGCTGCTTCAGTCCCTGGGCAACTTGAAATTATTGAGCCAGGTATGAATTCTGCATCACATCAAAGTGTGCTTCACGGGGAATGTGAATCCACTGGTCCAAAAGTTAAAATTGTGTTAAAGAATACACTTGCACCACCTGTATGAATGTAAATATCTGCAGCTACTGTCCCAAACCTTATGGTTGTGTGCAATACAAATGTATAATCCACAAAACTATACCTTGTGCATTAACAGTGCTTGCCTATGTGAATATTGGCAGTGTAAAATACATACAAATCCAACACAAAACTACTCAAAAAATAACTTGAAATAAAACTACAGAAAATGTCCAAATAGTGATAATAAAGTGCTTAATCCCAATAAGCTTGGGTGACATCTGATGTATAACGTCCTCTCGGTATGCAGACTTATGCCATGTGATGTCTGCAATAAATGGCAATCCTTGTGTGAGCCCAATCACCATGTGAAAAAGTGAAGATCCCCGCTCACTGGATGCTGTTGGTTTATATGACAAAAGAGTCTAAGATGGTCCCCGTGATCAGGCTATATCCTCTTATCGCTTTCCAATATCCTCTCCTCACGGTGGTCAATGGTTCCAGGTAGGATTTAGTTGCAGAAAAAAAGAAGAGCAAAACTCATCATAAAAATGTATAAGATAATTTATTAAAACCTACGTAGTAGGCTAACATGCTAAGATTGCTAAAAAAATCCCAACAATGCAGGTAACCACACTGTGTGGTGGAAGCAAGGACCCTCTCTGCATCAGCATGAGTTCCACCTACACTCGACGTTACATACTGTGTGTTCCAACTTGACGCATTTTGTCATCAACGTGACGCCCTCAGTAAAAATGTATAAGATCATTTATTAAATCCTCCGTACTAGGTAGGGTTCGGGTCGTATCAGAACATGCGAACAGGAAAAAAGTTCTAGCGAACATGTGAACCCTATTAAAGTTCATGCGACATGAACATGAAAAATCAAAAGTGCTAATTTTAAAGGCTTATATGCAAATTATTGCCATAAAACGTATGGGGACCTGGGCACTGCCCTGGGGGACATGTATGAATGCAAAAAAAGTTTTAAAACGATCGCTTTTCTCAGGAGCAGTGATTTTACTGATGCTTAAAGTGAAACAATAAAAATGAAATATTCCTTTAAATATTCTACCTGGGGGGTCCCCTTAGTCTGCCTGTAAAGTGGCGCATCTGTGCAATGTGTTTAACAAAGCGCAGCAATAATTACATTTCTATAGGAAAAATGTATTGTGAACTATCTCTCGGCTGTAATGTATTGCCAGCTCCCAGCAATATAGATGAAAAATCAAAGAAAAAAATGGCTTGCCCCCCCCCCCCCAGTCCACACCAGGCACTTCGGGTCTGGTATGGATTTTAAGGGGAGCTCCACGCCAAATAAAAAAATCCATACCAGACCCTTATCCAAGCAAGCAACCTGGCAGGCCAGGATGGGGGGAAGGAGCGAGCGTCCCATGTTGATGAGAAGGGTCTCTTCCTGACAACCCTGGCCTGTGGTTGTCGGGGTCTGTGGGCGGGGGACTTATCGGAATCTGGAAGCACCCTTTAACAAGGGGGCCCCCAGATCCCGCCCCCCCATGTGAATGGGTATCAGGTATATTGTACACCCTACCCATTCACCAAAAAAGTGAAAACCACAGGAGACAGTTTTTAACAATTCTTTTATTAAAAAAGAAAACAAAAAATGTCCCACGATTTACATCCATGGTCAATTAAGCCGCCCGAGGACTGAAAAATAGCAAACCTGAAAAAAATTCCATTCCAAAGTGAAACAATAAAAATTAAATATTCCTTTAAATATTCTACCTGGGGAGTCCCCTTAGTCTGCCTGTAAAGTGGCGCATCTGTGCAATGTGTTTAACAACGTGCAGCAATAATTACATTTCTATAGGAAAAATGTAATGTGAACTTGCTCTCGGCTGTAATGTATTGCCAGCTCCCAGCAATATAGATGAAAAAAATGGCTTGGCCCCCCCCCCCCCCAGTCCATACCAGGCCCTTCGGGTCTGGTATGGATTTTAAGGGGAGCTCCACGCCAAATTAAAAAATAAATTGATGTGGGGTCCCCCCAAAAGGCCCTTATCCAAGCAAGCAACCCTCCTGAACCATACCAGGCCGCTTGCCCTCAACATTGGGAGGGTGCTTTGGGGTTCCCGCCAAAGCACCTTGTCCCTATGTTGATGAGAAGGGCCTCTTCCGGACAACCCTGGCCTGTGGTTGTCGGGGTCTGTGAGCGGGGGGCTTATCGGAATCTGGAAGCACCCTTTAACAAAGGGGCCCTCAGATACCGCCCCCCCTATGTGAATGGGTATCAGATACATTGTACACCCTACCCATTCACCAAAAAAGTAAAAACCACAGGAAACAGTTTTTGACAATTCTTTTATTAAAAAAGAAAACAAAAAGTGTCCCACGATTTACATCCATGGTCAATCACATGACCCTAGCCTATATAAGAGCTGTCAAACCGAAAAAGACAGCAGTCTGCGGGAGCCCTCCCATGGAGGAGTTTGTTTTTTTGGTTTTTGTATTTTTCGGTACGGCGAGCGGCGTCATTGACGATGGATGTACATCACGGGACACTTTTTTTTTTAAATAAAGGAATTGTCAAAAACTGTCTCCTGTGGTTTTTACTTCTTACAATGCTTTGTACAATGTATTCGATACCCATTCACATAGGAGGGGGGGCCGGGATCTGAGGGCACCCTTGTTAAAGTGGGCTTCCAGATTCTGATAAGCCCCCCACCCACAGACCCCGACAACCACCGGCTAGGGTTGTCAAGAAGAGGCCCCAAAGCACCCTACCCATGTTGAGGGCATATGGCCTGGTATGGTTCAAGAGGGGTGCTCGCTCGTCCCCCCTAGCCTGACCTGCCAGGTTGCATGCTCGGACAAGGGTCTGGTATGAATTTTCGGGGGGAAGACCCATGCCAATTTTTTTAAAAATTTGGCGTGGAGTTCCCCTTAAAATCTATGCCAGACCCAAAGGGCCTGGTATGGATTTTGGGGAGGATCCGACGCCATTTTTTTTTTTTTTTAAATTTTGGTGTGGAGTTCCTCTTAAAACATATACCAGACCCAAAGAGCCTAACAAGGATTTTTTGGGGGTGGGGGAGGGGGGGCTATGCCATTTTTTCCCTTAATTCTGTCATAGGGTTCCCTTTAACCACTTCAATACACTGTGTTATATATACTACACTGACTGCAATATATACTCTCCACTGTATTATATACACTGTATTGACTGCACTATATACTCTGAACTGTATTATATATACTATACGAACTGCACTATATACTCTGAACTGCATTATATATACTACACAGACTGCACTATATACAGTATCTCGCAAAAGTGAGTAAACCCCTCACATTTTTGTAAATATTTTATTATATCTTTTCATGTGACAACACTGAAGAAATGACACTTTGCTACAATGTAAAGTAGTGAGTGTACAGCTTGTATAAGAGTGTAAATTTGCTGTCCCCTCAAAATAACTCAACACACAGCCATTAATGTCTAAACCACTGGCAACATGGGCATGGAGTTCACCAGAACTTTACAGGCTGCCACTTGAGTACTCTTCCACTCCTCCATGACGACATCACGGAGCTGGTGGATGTTAGAAAAATTGCGCTCCTCCACCTTCCGTTTGAGGATGCCCCACAGATGCTCAATAGGGTTTTAGGTCTGGAGACATGCTTGGCCAGTCCATCACCTTTACCCTCAGCTTCTTTGGCAAGGCAGTAGTCGTCTTGGAGGTGTGTTTGGGGTTGTTCTCATGTTGGAATACTGCCCTGTGGCCCAGCCTCCAAAGGGAGGGGATCATGCTCTGCTTCAGTATGTCACAGTTCATGTTGGCATTCATGGTTCCCTCAATGAACTGTAGCTCCCCAGTGGCGGCAGCACTCATGCAGCCCCAGACCATGACACTCCCACCACCATGCTTGACTGTAGGCAAGACACACTTGTCTTTGTACCCTTCACCTGGCTGCCGCCACACACGCTTGACACCATCTGAACCAAATAAATTTATCTTGGTCTCATCAGACCATAGGACATGGTTCCAGTTATCCATGTCCTTAGTCTGCTTGTCTTCAGAAAACTGTTTGTGGGCTTTCTTGTGCATCATCTTTTTTTTAACAGATAATTCTTGTGCATCATCTTTAGAATAGGCTTCCTTCTGGGACGACAGCCATGCAGACCAATTTGATGCAGTGTGAGGCGTATGGTCTGAGCACTAACAGGCTGACCCCCTACCCCGTCAACCTCTGCAGCAATGCTGGTAGCACTCATATGTCTATTTCCCAAAGACATCCTCTGGATATGACACTGAGCATGTGCACACAACTTCTTTGGCCGAGCATGGCGAGGCCTGTTCTGAGTGGAACCTGTCCTGTTAAACCGCTGTATGGTCTTGGCCACCATGCTGCAGCTAAGTTTCAGGGTCTTGGCAATCTTCTTCTAGCCTAGGCCATCTTTATGTAGAGCAACAATTCTTTTTTTTCAGATCCTCAGAGAGTTCTTTGCCATGAGGTACCATGTTGAACTTCCAGTGACCAGTATGAAAGAGTGAGAGCGATAACACCAAATTTTACACACCTGCCCCCCATTCACACCTTAGACCTTGTAACACTAACGAGTAACATGACACCGGGGAGGGAAAATGGCTAATTGGGCCCAATTTGGACATTTTCACTCAGGGGGGTACTCACTTTTGTTGCCAGCGGTTTAGACTTTAATGGCTGTGTGTTGAGTTATTTTGAGGGGACAGAAAATGTACACTGTTATACAAGCTGTACACTCAGTACTTTACATTGTAGCAAAGTGTAATTTCTTCAGTGTTCTCACATGAAAAGATATAATAAAATATTTACAAAAATGTGAGGGGTGTACTCACTTTTGTGAGATACTGTATATATTATACACTGCCTGCACTGTATTTATATTCTACACTGACTGCACTGTATATATATATATATATATATATACTACACTGCCTGCACTATACTGTATATATATATATATTACACGGCCTGCACGCCACTAACTAACCTGTCTAATTTAGCTCAAGTTCTCAACTTTATCACACTACATACGGCCACCGTGTAAGCATCCTTATATAGTGTGGGGAATGGACTTAGCCCGAGCCATGATTGGCCATGATTGGCACCCTGCCTTTGGCCAACCATGGCTCTGACAGTACATCACGCGATCTCGCAGTGCATTATGGGGCACTTTGCGGGGCTCGAATTTGCCGCGAACACCCCATATGTTCATTTTTGTTCTGCAAATAAACGAACATCGGATGTTCGACTCGAACATCCAGACCATCCTAAGTAGTAGACTAACATGCATGCAGCTTCTGAGGACGTCTGTCGGAGAACAGCCCGCAGAAGAACTTACACATCTACTAACGCCCAGCAGAATCATAGATTGGCACATAGAAATTCTCCAATGGTAATCCGTATGCGCACACAAGCACGAACAGCCACAAAGATCCATGTGCCAAGGTGAAAGCAATGCGTGACAGATACTGGCGCCAGTGGCCGATTTAAAGCCAGCAGCATAAGCCACTAGTTGCTGGATAGTCTCCAGCTCCCACGTGTGTTCCTGTTCTTGATACTATTGGATTTCCTGTTACTGATCCGCTTGCCTTTGATCTGTCTTTATTCCCGTCTTTGACCCTCAGCTTGTTCCACTGATTCTGCTCCTGTCTGCTGTACTAGTGTATGACCTCTGGCTTGCTCTTTTGGACTCCTCTGCTGCCTGATTATCAGTGTATGACCCTGGCTTACTCCTGACCTTGCTTGCTGCCTTACCCCTGGCTGATACTCCGTGTATGACTTTTGGCCTGGCTCCTGACCCTGCTCCTGGCTCTCCCTTCGGCCAAGTCCCTTCTGGTACATCTGAGGGACCCCTGCCCAGCAGTGCATTGTGCTCGTCCAACCGCCATCCAGCAGACATCTCATCACTCAGCCTATTGCAGCTGGCAACCCCTGCTACTTTGGGCATAGCACTCCCTGTCACCCCTTCAGGGGTGCCCTGCACTCAGCCACAAGGGAAGTCCTCTCAGCACCTCGGCCTCTGACCAGGTATGTGATGTCACGTTGATGACGAAATGCGTCAAGTTTGGAACGCACGGTGCGTAACGTTGAGTGTAGGTAGAACGCACACTGATGCCGAGTGGGTCCTTGCTTCCACCACACAGTGCGGTTACCTGCATTGTTGCGAATTTTGAGCAATCTTTGCATGTTAGCCTGCTACGGAGGTTTTAATAGATTATATTATACATTTTTACGTTATGAGGAGTTTTGCTCTTCTTTTTTCTGCCACTAAATCCTACCCCTGGAACTATTGACCACCGCTAGAAGGAGAGGATATTGGAAAGCGATCGGAGGATATATCCTGGTCACGGGGACCATCTTAAGCTATGTATGACTATTTTGTCATATGACAAATAGGGTCAACAGCATCCGGTGAGTGGGGATCGTCACTTCCCTTTTTCACGTGGTGATTGGGCTCACGCAGGGATTACCATTTATTTCACACATCACATGCATACTGAGAGGACTTTATAAGTAGGATGTAACCCAAGCTTATTGGGATTAAGCACTTTATTATCACTATTTGGACTTTTTCTGTAGTTTTATTTCAGTTTATTTGTTTATTTTTTTGAGTATTTTTGTGTTGGATCTATATGTATTTTACACTGCCACTATTTACATAGCAAGCGATGTTTATGCACAGAGTATACTTTTGTGGATTATATATTTTTAAAAGTTAAAATTGAACTGGAATTTTTTTATTTTAACAGAATAATGATCTGAAGCACACTAGCAAATCTACCAAGGATTTAGATACACTAAAAAATTGAAGCCGACCTCCAGCTAACACTGCATTTACAGCAACAGTTTTTTTGGGAGGGAAGATAAAGGTTTTACATTAATAAAAAAGCTGATCATTTTAGGCACCCGTCAGTGGTAAACGGTTTGTCTCATCTTTGTAAATTGGTACATCTGAAAGACAGCTTGTTCTTTTGAAAAACAACAGACTTATTGGCTGGATCGCCAGATGAACATAGAAGAAAGAAAGCCTAAAAAAGAAAACTAATGCAGAATTGATAAACTGCAATATAATAAATGCTGGCTTTTTGGTTTAATACTGCTTTAAATAACCAGAGGCTAATACTTGGAAAATGTTGGCCAGATAGGGAGTAAATTAACTATATACTGTAAACTCTTTAGATTGCAAGAGGAAAAATACTTGCATTTGGACAAAATCAACAATAATATATAAACAGAACCAGACATGCTGGTAGGTTAATTGAATCCTGTCTAAAATGGTCCTAGTATGTGTATGCATTAATGTGAGTTAGGGACCTTAGCTTGTAAGCTCCTTGAGGGTAGGAACTGATGTGAATGTACAATGTATACGTAAAGCGCTGCGTAAATTGACGGTGCTATATAAGTACCTGAAATAAATAAATAATAGTCATTTGACCCATCTACACTACAAGCACAAATTCACTCAATATGTGAATCATGGTGACACCTAGTGACCAAATTCAGTAATGCAGAACAATGTGGCTACATACTGTAGTGTACACAAAATGTAAAAAAAAAAATAAAAAAAAAATATGAAAAAGTACAGAAAATGTATAATGCAACAAATCAAAGGTTAAAAATTAAAACAAGTGGGCAATTAGGACAGGACAGTACTGGAACACACTGCAGCTGCTGACCTTGAATATTAGGGCAATTATCTGTCCAGAATCCCAGCAGTGTCCTCACTCGAGCCGATTTTTCAATTAGCTATAGGGTGCTGCCGCCACCATCTCCAATAAGGGAAACCGACAGTGAAGCTGTGCGGCTTCACAGCCGGTTCCCTACTGTGCATGCGTGAAGCATGCTGCGCTCTCCGATTGGACCGGTTGTGGGGGAAAGAGGAGGGGGCCGAACTTCTGGATGAGTTCGCCGCGGTACCCAGGTACCAGCAGATAAGTGGAGCTTCCCGTTTTTGGTGGAGCTCCGCTTTAATCCTCTCCAGATTTTATAGGTTTTTGGCCTGAAATTAAATTGGATTTTTTTTGGGTTTATTACAGTTTGATTTACACAACTTAAATCCAGGGTGGAAAATACATATAAAGTTAAATTCACTGTAAAAAACTGTAAAATGCATATTATGAGATAAAGTAGAACTATAGGCAAAACTTTTTATTTAATTTTGGATAGAGTAAGGGAGGGTTGTAACCCCTGTAAGTTGTTTTTTTTTTTTTTGCCATCTGTGTCCCGTTATGGAGATTTCCCTTCACTTCCTGTCCCATAGCCAAACAGGAAGTGGAAATAAATCTCTGCAAATTAAGGGAATTCCTTCGGGACCCCAGGACACAGAACTAATGTCCCCATTGGAAGATTTTTCCTCTATTACTTTTCTGGGGACAACCCAAAATGTGTGATTTTCTTTTACTTTCGCTTTCAATGATAATGGTAAACAAGACGAATAGAAAGGGTGAATCCAGAGGTGTAGCTAGGGGGGTGCAGGGGGTGCGGCCTACACATGGGTGACACCCGCCAGAGGGGTGATGCCCATCGGCAGGGGCACCGCCACCAGTGTCGGCAGGATGGGGGGCTGAAATCCCGCAATAAAGGCAGTCACTTGCACTGGCAGGCAACATGTGTAAACCCCCCCCGCAGGCAGCCCGGTGGGAAGAACTGACAGTGAGCTATTGTAAGCAGCGCCAAATGCCTGCCTGTGTAAACAGAGGAAGGGAAGAGTGACTCCTCCCTTCCTGGAGGAATGAGAGCCAATAGGAGAGCGGCCAAAAGGATTGCATCCAATGCCAGAGAGCGGGCGGGTCCGGGCGTGGAAGCATGAACAGCTGGAGGACTCACTGTGCATGCAAACTGGATTCTAGAAGCAAACTGAAGGTGGCAAGTCCTGGAAACAGGTCAGTGTATTACAGAACTACAGTGTCAGCAGGGTACAGACTGATCATATACCCTGTAAAACATATTGTACATTGTATACAGACCAGTGTATATAATGTACACCACATTGTCAGGGTACAGACTAGTCATATACCCTGTAAACCATATTTCACATTATATATAGACCAGTCCGTACCCGGACATTGTGGTGTACATTATATACACTGGTCTGTATACAATGTACAATATGGTTTATAGGGTATATGACCAGTCTGTACCCTGCTGACACCATATTGTACATTGTATACAGACGAGTGTATATAATGTACATCACGGCCACAGTGTATCAGAGCCTGGTGACAGATTGAAGCTGAGATGGCCATATGTGGAGGTGGTAGAGCCACCAGAACTGTTACCAGAGGAACTGTTACCATGCTGAACTGAAGTCTGAACTGAGTTCATTCAACCCCCACAAAAGCATAAGTCCTCTCACCTCCCAAAGCACCCCTCAGCACATATCTGAACCCCCCCCCCCACCTCCTTACAAGCACAAGTGGAGAGGGGTGTGTGTACTGAGGGAGGGGATCTTTATGGAAGGTGGGGGGTCTGTACTTAGTGGAGAGGGGGGGTCTGGACTGAGGGAGGTGGGTGTGTACTGAGGGGGGACTATACGTGGTGGAGGGGGGTGACACCATTTTTACCGCACCGGATGACACCAACCCTAGTGACGCCACTGGGTGAATCTCCTTAATGGGAGCACAGGCAGCAGTAAAAACTGACAGGTGTTCTAATCCCTCTCCACTCTATCCAAAACTAAAAAAAGTTTTGCCTTTAGTTATACTTTAACTCCAGCGAGGTGCATGCCACCTCCTGGACTTATCTCTTTCATTTACATCTAACAGTTTTACAGAGTTCTGGGTGTAAGGGAAAGATGTCTTCTCACACACGACATCTTTGCCCACCCCTCCCCTCTGCTGTCCATTCATAGAAACCTTTGTATTTTGTAAATGAGTTCACATAATACAAAGTGCTCTGTGAATGGGCAGGAGGAGGGGAGGAGTGGGTATAGCGGCTGCATGGAGCTGAGACCAGAAGGTCCAGCATCAGAGCGAGGAAAGTATAGAGATAGCTATGCTCCCAGAGCTCGGTAAAAACATACATTTTGAATTTAAGGCTAAGTTCACCTTTTAGAAAAAAAAGTAATAAATGCACATATTTTTGCAGGAAAAGAATGTGCATTTATTATTTTTTCCCCCCAAGAGCCAGCAAAGCATTGCACCCACAATCAGCAGATCGTTGGTGCATTGTCAGGCTCCTGCACACTCTCCCTCCAGCTTTCTGCTGGTATCTCCTGTGACAAACAGCCTATGTGACATGTCAGTTGTGGATGGAGTATATCTGCCACATAGAATCCTGAGATTCCTAAGGTAAATGGCTGCAGGGAGAGGTCTGTAGGCAGCAAGGGGTTAAGTATTGGTCACACCTTGCTCTCCAGCTGGGGTATAATTTTGCCTGACCTGGGTGTAATCAGTGTAGTGCTGAGAGATAAGAAGCAGGCTGTGAAGGAACATGCCTGTCGGTCTGAAGCAGACCCTGTGAGGTCTGTCCGTTAGCCAGGAGGCTTATTTTCAGTTGATGGACATTTTGGTTGTGGGACAGTTTTTTCTACCCCTGCGAGGGAGACCTTTTCTGTTCATCCTTATTGACTGAGTGAATAAACACGGCCAGGAAGCCCTTTAACCTCACATATGGCTGGATTACTTGTTTGGGGAACCATTCCACGTGAAGCTGATCGCCCCCAAAATTGGTGGAAATGGATGCGTGCAAGCCCGCTACTGATCCATGCTGAAAGACAAGTACTGGCTACACTGTGTACCTGGTGTTAAAAGACTGCATTGAAATAAGCTGTGTGTCACGTACCTGGTGATGGAGTCTGTTGTGCAGGGAACAACCTCTCTTACTATCCTGACTCACGGACCCCTGGAAGTGGGGACAGGGAGCCCGGGAGTACAGGGTGACACGAGGGCTTAGCAGAGTGGCTGATGCTGACGCAGGAGTCTTGCAGCAGCTGGGTTGAAGGTTAGCGTTAGCCACTGGTGGTCTCCAGCGGAGGGGCCGGGAGCCCGTGCAGTAGATGGAGGGATGATAAGAGGCAGGCCGGGTCGTCAAGAGGCGGACAGTGCAGGACCAAGGGGGCAGGCGAAGAGTAGTCGGGGTCACAAGCCGGGTTGTCAGGAGGCAGGCAGCGAGGTACAGAGCAGCAGGCAGAGAGTAGTCGGGGTCACAAGCGGGGGTCGGTGCAGTCAGAAGGTGATGAGAAGTAACAAGCCGGGTCACAGGAAACAGGAAGTCAGATCAAACAGGTCACACAGGAACACGGATACGCTGTAGACAGGACAGCACTTTCTAACAGGAAGCAGGAAGTTTAAATAGAGCTGCTCATCCAGGAATTAGAGGAAAGCACAACTGCAATTAACCCTTAGCACAGTCTTTTTCTAACACTGTGTGAACGTTGTGTCAGCAGTGTTAAAAGGACAGCAGTGTGTGTCTATACCACTTAAATGCACAGTGTACCGTGGTGTAATTGGTGAATCTGCAGCATGGAGGACTTGATAAAGGCCTTGGTCCAAAGTAATGCAGCACAGCAAGAAACGAATCGAATGTTGCTGCTCAGCAGCAGTAAGCTTGACACGTACCCGGTGGACGAGTCTGACTTATGCAGGGGATCACCTCTCTTGAGGCCCTGGTTCGAGAACCTCTGGTAGTGCAGACAGGGAGTTCAAGAGCACAAGGGGGCATGAGGGTTGGACTGGGTCACTTGGTGCTATGTAAAGGTCTACTGGAGCTTGTGCTAAGCAGAAGAGTGGTGGTGCAATACGGGTCGGTAACCGGCTGGCGATGTGGTACAGATGGAGCTGGTAGTCAGGTGCAAGCAAGGTCGGCAACGTGCGGGCAGCAGAGGTACAAAAGGATCAGGCAAAAGAGTAGTCGTAGATAGACCGGGTCAGGGCAGGCAGAAAGCAACAAAGTCCAAGTAAAGCCGGGGTCACAGGTACAGGAAGGTCTCTCAGAGAAAGCACGGGGTCAAAGATCACAGGAACGCTGTAGAACGGACAGCACTTGCTTCCTGGTGTTGTCAGCTTAAATGGCCGCTATTGGTGCCATTGCTGGTGCACACGTGCACAGGCGAACCAATGGCCCGGGATGGTTCCTTACATTGCCCCTCCCCAGGGGGCAGCCTCCGGATGCCCAAATGGGCTCTCTTGGTAGGTTGTCTTCTCCAGAAGGCCCTGATCAACTCTTCCGCATGTAGATTCTCCTCTGGCTCCCAGGAACTCTCTTCAGGCCCATAGCCCTTCCACTTGACCAGGAATTGGGTGCTGCCTCCTCTTTTCTTACAGTCGAGGATGGTTTCCACCTCGAATTCCTCCTCTCTGTCCACCAAGACCGGTTCTGGGGGTGCTGTACTACGCCCAGGGAAGATATCCTTGACTATTGGCTTGAGTAGGTTTATATGGAACACCGGGTGGATGCGCAGAGAAGATGGCAGGTCTAGCTCATAGGCCACTCTGTTGATTTTCCTTTTAATGGGAAATAGATCTATGTATCTTGGCCCCAGTTTTTTAGAGGGGCAGGAAAGTCTCAAGTTTCTTGTGGACAACCAGACCCGCTGATCAACTTGTAGTTCCAGTTCTGCCCGACTCCCCTTATCAAAATTTCTCTTGCTGATGGCCTGAGTTTGGGAGAGGGTCTCCTGAAGGAGCTTGTTGTTTTTTCTCCAGAAACTGCGTAATGTCCAGAACAGCAGGTACAGTGCTTTCTGTAACCAAATCGGGGAGGAAGGTAGGATTGTAGCCAAGGTTCACCCAGAAGAGGGACTGCTTGGTGGCAGAGTGGACAGAGTTATTGTAGGCAAACTCAACTACCGGTAAAAGAGAGACCCAGTCATCCTGAGAGTAAGAGGAATAGCACCGCAGATATTGTTCAAGGGTCTGGTTGGTCCTCTCCGTTTGACCATTGGACTGTGGATGATAGGCCGAGGAGAAGGCCAACTCAATTCCCAAAGTGGCACACAGAGATCTCCAGAAACGGGACCTGTGTAAGCGGACCAGCTCCCTAATAGAGATTTACGCAGTTTCGGCTGCTGAAGGAGTGCCTTTCATAGGTTAGGAAATGGGCCATCTTTGTGAGACGGTCCACGACCACCAAAATTTTGTTGAATCCTGCAGATGGCGGCAACTTGACTATGAAATCCATTGAAATCTGGGACCATGGTCATTCCGGGATGTACAATGGATTGAGCAGACCCCAAGCTTTGGATTTCTCTGTTTCTGCCACATACAGGGCAAGCATTTACATAGTCCTGGCAATCTTCCTTTAGCCGGGGCCACCAGAAGGAGCGGGAGAGTAACTCCGTTGTTTTGCGACCATCAAAGTGCCCAGCCATCTTAAGATCATGGCAGAGTCCAAGGGTTGCTGAGCATAGTTCCTGTGGGATGTATAATCGGTTGTCATTCCACCACAGCCCATCTTTTAGCGCGAGTCGGGGATCCGGCGGCACAGTGAGACCTGTAAAGGATTTCCTGATCCAAGTCAGAAGGTCTTCCTGAGTGAGCAGGAAACTGTGGGTCGGGAGGATTGTGTCCAGTGGGGATGTGTCTTCCGGGACGTGAAACATCCTTGACAGCACATCCAGGCTTTACATTCTTAGCCCTGGTCCTGTAGGTGATGTGCAACTGGAACCAAGAGAAAAACAGTGGCCATCTTGCCTGCCGGGATTTGAGTCTCTTGGCGGTCCGCATATACTCAAGGTTTTTGTGGTCTGCGAAGACCAAATCAGGGTGTGAAGCTCCTTCCAGGAGGTACCGCCACTCTTCCAGAGCCGACTTGATCGCCAATAGTTCCCTGTCCCCGACATCGTAATTCCTCTCTGGTGGTGACAGTTTCCTGGAGAAGAAGGCAATGGGATGGAGCAAAGCCTTTGGACCTCGCCTCTGCAAGAGGACTGCTCCCACTGCTTTCTCAGAAGCATTCAAGTCTAAGGTGTACGGTAATGCAGGGTCAGGGTGTTTGAGGACGGGAGCAGACATGAACAATATCTTGAGCCGGGAGAAGGCCTCTTGGGCCTTGGGAGTCGAACGGAAACGTGTGTCCTGCTTGGTGAGCTGGGTTATCATGGTGATGACAGCCGAAAACCCCTTGATGAATTTCCGATAGAAATTTGCAAACCCAACAAAAGGCTGGACTCCCTTTTTGTCAACTGGAGCGGGCCAGTTCAGGATGGCCGAGACAATCTGCGGGTCCATGGTGATTCCAAAGGTAAAGATGTTGAATCCCAGAAATGAAATGCTGGTGCACTCAAAGGCGCATTTTCTGCCTTGGCATAAAGGCCATGTAATCTGAGGTGGGTAAGCATGCTCTTTACGTGCCCGCGTTGCTCTTCCAGTGAAGGAGAGAAAATCAGTATGTCATCCAGGTAGACAACTACAAACTGATCCGGGAAGTCTCGGAAAATGTCATTCACCAAATGCTGAAAGGTCGCAGGGGCATTGCACAGTCCGAAGGGCATCACAAGGTACTCATAGTGCCGAACCGCTTTCAGAAGGCCGTTTTCCACTCATCCCCTTCACGGATGCGGATAAGGTTGTACGCCCCACGTAAGTCCAATTTGGTGAAGACGGTTGCTGTTCCTAGTCTCTGGAAGAGTTCTGGTACCAAAGGTAGCGGATACCGGTTCTTGACGGTGATCCGATTGAGCTCCCGGTAATCAATGCAGGGCTGGAGAGAATGGTCCTTCTTCTCTACAAAGAAAATGCCGTCTCCTGCTGGTGAGGTGGATGGTCTGATGAAGCCTTTCTCTAGATTTTCATCCAGGTACGCCTTGAGGGCGACCAATTGCACCTCAGACAGGGGAAAGATCCGACCGAATGGGACCTCAGTTCCCGGTAGGAGATCGATCAGACAATCGTAGGCCTGTGCGGTGGGAGGACATAAGCCCCCTTTTTACTGAAGACGTCTAAGAACTCGTGGTAAGGTGTAGGGACGGTCAGGTGGGATTCCTGGTTGACGTCAGTGTCCAGACAGAGTATGGATGGAGGGTTTTCTGGAGGCTGTGGCAGACAGTGGTGGAGACAGTAGGAAGAGGAGAAGCTCACTTTGCCAGTTGCCCAATTATTCTGGGGATTATGGGTCCGGAGCCATGGGAGGCCTAGGATGACTGGGAATAGTGGTAACACAATGGCGTCCAGTAATAGAAATTCTGAGTGTCCTCTCTTGGCCTTGGTGAACACAGGGGTGGTTTCCTGGGTAACCGTGCCAGATTTAATAGTTGACCCATGGGCTAGCCGGACGACTATGGGATGTTCCTTGGGTCGGAGAGGTATCTGGTGATGCGCTGCAAAAGAGATGTCAACAAAGCAGCTGCACACACCAGAGTCAAGAATGGCCTGCACCGGGATAGACCCGCCGGGAAGTGCCCGGGGCCTACGCAGTACAGGCACAGGTTCTGGCAGGGCCGATCCTGGGCGGGTGCCTGGGGTGCAGTGCACCCAGACACCGCAGAGGTGGGGGCGCCGAAGAGCCAGAGTGCTCCCATCCCTCCTCCTCTCCTTGTTAGTGAGATTTCCCCCAGCTTATTCTATGCCCCCCGCTTATGTGCTCCCCCACCGTGAGACCGAGAAGCCGCGGGGGTGGAGACGCCACAGACCCACGTGACGTGGGGTCCGTGGGCGGGTCCTAGCCGGGACGGTCTTGGACACGGACATGACGCATCCGGGGCCCGTGAAGGGCCGCCCAGATAGGGCCACGTCCGGTAAGAACTGAGACCACACACGTCGACGAAACAACTGTAGAGAAAACGTCGCGTAGTGGTCTATGGAGAGGCTGGGTTCCTTGTAGGGTATCAGCAGGCCGATCGGGTACCCAGTTGATAATTTAGACCGTGCCAATGGGTCCTTTGGTGGGGACACAAGTGGTTCCGGTTCTCTCCTGTGAGTCTTAAAGATAATGACCTGCGGTAAC
>BLSH010028361.1:183942-197634 GCA_018402905.1 Glandirana rugosa | reverse complement strand
CTTCGAGACTTATTGTACGGAGACTGGCCCAATGACACACACCCTGTTGATCATATATAGCCTTCTTACCACGCCTCCCACCGGCTTTAAGCTCCCTGAAATAACAAGGTGGGAAAATGTGTTGGGGCGTACATTTACATCTGAACAAATAGACCACATCATAAGATTCACCTTGAAATCCTCTATCTGCACACGCATTCAAGAGTGCAACTATAAAATCTTCACTAGTTGGTACCACACACCTTCCCTCTTACATCGCCTTTTCCCAGAAACGCCCGATAGATGCTGGAGATGTGGGGAGGAAGGAGGGACGCTACTCCATATCTTTTGGAGCTGTCCGAGAATGGAAGCCTACTGGAGGGAAGTCAGGAGAATCACACAAAAATTTACAGACTACCCGGTCCCAACGGACCCGGCTTTCTTCCTAATACACTGCTCCGGGATCCCCAGCAAAATATATAAAAAGTCAGTACTACGCCACCTGCTTAATGCAGCTAAGCATTGTATAACAACAAATTGGAAACGAATGGAGGCACCCACCATAAAAATGTGGCTCAGGAAGACTGAGGAGATAAATAAGATGGAGGACCTAGTTCTGTCATCTCTGAATAAAAATGAACATTACAAAAAGACATGGCAAGCCTGGAATATGTTCATATATTCAGAAGAGGGCAGGGCCTTGCTAGATGGTGCGTCCTAGGGCAGGCTTGGGGGGGGGAGGGTCACCTCCCCCACTTACTTCCCTCCAGCTCTTGATCTCCCCTTTCCCAACCTTACTAATGTATAAGTACTCTTCCTCCTCTCTTTCCCCCTCTTCTCTTCCCCTATTCCCCCCCTCCCCCCTTCTCTCTCCTTTTACTTCTTTTCTGTTTAACTGGTGTCTATTAATTATGGTATATATAAAAATGTTTACAGAGAGATTCAGCGCCCCAGAGACTCCTCTTCAGAAGTGAAACTAGAGGCAATGTATAACTTGCTTAGCTAGTGTAGAAATATACCTATCAAGGAATGAATAGGGAGGCTTGGACCCCCTGGCATTTATACAGCTTCTCAGCTGATGTTACCATCTGTACGGGGTGTTCTGCTTCCTTCTTATAATACATCGAGCCGTAAATGATTGACATGTATTGTACGCTTTCTCTGTATGCTGACTCTCTTCAAAATAAAATAAAGAATTTGTAAAAAAAGAAAAAGGAGGAGTAGAGCCCCTCACCCAGGGAACATGGCCAATCTCATTGGCTCAGCCTGACTATGAGGCCCCTTGGAGATAGGCATCAGTGAAGACAAAATGTTGCCATGGTCTCCAGGTGTCATGGAAGGTCTCCTCTCGGTTATATAGGGTAGAAGTGAGATCCTCCATGTCCCTGAGTTAATTAACTTTGGCAAACCACAAAGATTTTGACAGCGGGTTCTCAGATCCCCAACATAGGGGGATGCATGCCTTAGTCGCATTCAGTAACTGTATCGTAACAGAGGTCTTATATTTCTTAATTGGATGGTTTGAGAGGTGCAACAGACAGGCCACGGGATTCCCCTCCAGATCAAGATTAATCAGGTGCTTGATAGTGCCGATTACCTCCTGCCAAAAGGGTCTAAGTTTGGGATTTTCCCAAAAGATGTGGAGCATTGTTCTCTCCGCCTCACCACACCACCAGCATGTACTGGGAACCTGGGAATAAAAACAGTGTAGAGCCACAGGGACCCTGTACCATCAAGTCAAAATCTTGTAGCTAGTCACTTTGATTTTGGTAGCCATGGAGGACTTCTGAGCACAGTGGAGAATCCTCTCCCTCTGCGCATCAGTGAATTGGATGTCAAGGTCCGCTTCCCATTTAGAAAGGAAACCAAGCTCATACCCTGCTGCCAGCTGGATCAGGGATGTGTAGATCAACGAAACACAGTGATGGATTGGTTCCTTCCTGTGACAAATACGTTCCAAGATATATCCGGGGAGTGCGAACATCGACAGAGAAAGTTACACATCTGTAGACCACACCAGAAGTCAAGAGGAGGGTCTGTGGCTGTGGCTAAATAGAGGGGGAGAGCTGTCCATCGGGCCCTAGGAAATCACAGAGATGAAGCCGCCCACTTACAACCAGACTCTGAAAGTGAGGGTTCTGGAGTGCAGGTAGAAATTCTGGATTGCCCAGTACAGGCACCATGGGGGAAGGGATCGATGATAATGAGGAGCGTTTGAATATCTCTGGCAACAAGCAATGTGCTTCCAAGGGTAGGATGGAGGTGATTCACGGCCAACTCTTTGCCGTGCCATTGAAGTCCTCCAATTTCATGGCTACTCACTGTTTCTCAGCACCATGGCAGTGTCAGTCCACTACTCTAGTAAGATGCACTGCTCTGTAGTAGGCCCACATGTCTGGAAGTCCGACTCTACCCTGAGGCTTCATAAGATGAAGGAGTTGAAGGGCCTGTTCTTGTGCCCAACAAGAGTAACTGCGAGGGGTTACAGTGTTCTGCCACCACCAACACCCAAGGCTCAGTTTTTATGTACCTGTTTGACTGGGGCATGTCATTACAATTTTATAGAGTGCAGTCCCCGTAGAATATATATTACAGTTCAGACTATATAGTTCAGTCAGTGTAGTATATATAACACAGTGTATTGAAGTGGTTAAGGGGAACCCAATGACAGAATTAGTGAAAAACAGCATGGGGTACCCCCCAAGATCCATACCAGGCCCTTCGGGTCTGGTGTGGATTTTAAGGGGAACCCCGTGCCAAAATTTTAAAAAAAGGGCCTGGTTTGGATTTTGGGGGGGGGGACCCCCACACAAATTTTTCTCTGTGATTTTTGATCTATATTGCCAGGAGCTGGCAATACATTACAGCCGTGAGCAAGTTTAAATGACTTTTGTTCTTTAAAAATGTCATTTTGTTGCGGCACTGTTCTAAACATCACACAGATGCACCACTTTACAGGTAGACTAAGGGTACCCCCCAGGCACGATATTTAAAGGAATATTTCATTTTTATTTTTTCACTTTCAGCATTATTAAAATCAATGCTCCTGAAAAAACGATTGTTTTAAAAACTTTTTTTGCATTGATACATGTCCTCTAGGGCAGTACCCGGGTCCCCATATACTTTTTATGGCAATAATTTGCATATAAGCCTTTAAAATTAGCACTTTTGATTTTTCATGTTCGAGTCCCATTGATTTTAATAGGGTTTGCGTGTTCGCACAAACTTATGGCCTGTTTGCGGTGTTCTCGACCGAACTGATCCGGGGGTTGTTCGGCTCATCCCTACCTGTTATGTGTATTGTCAGTGTTTATAGATTGTGTTTATACTGTTTAAATATCAATTGTATAAGTTTCTAACAGGAGTTCTGTCATTTTTTTAGACACCTAAAAACATTCGACAATCATCAGATGTTTAGTAGCAATCTAACCGTGAAAGTATTTCTCACTATGCACAAATATATCTGCATGGGCACCAGAAACTGGACAACAGTGCTGTTGTATTCAGCTGTGAATGTGTACTACCCCGTGGGCAGCTCCACTGTCACCTGTATAGTGGAACTATACTCGCTGTCACTCCAGTGCCATAGGTCCAGGAGCCTCCTGCTGGCCACCGACTT
Source organism: Glandirana rugosa (assembly GCA_018402905.1). NCBI lineage: Eukaryota > Metazoa > Chordata > Amphibia > Anura > Ranidae > Glandirana > Glandirana rugosa. The sequence goes on along the minus strand of BLSH010028361.1, from coordinate 194,036 downwards.
CTTCAGCCGATCTTCTTTGGCTATTTCCATTGGCCAGACTGGGATGACGTAATTTCTGCGCATACACAGAATTTCGTTCATCTGGGCATTGCTGAACTTACACACTGGGCTGCGAAAGCACAGCTCAGTGTAGAGTGCAGACAGAAATTAAAAAAAAGAAAAGAAATTAAAATAATAAAAAATCAGCACAAGGGAGATTACTTGCCTTCAGTGAGACGTGCCCCTTGTGCTGCTGTGTCCTCCTTAGGCATAAATCTTTCTCCTCCAGTGCCCCCTCCCACCCTGTTGCACCAATCTTCTAGTGCGGCAGGGGTTAATAGAACTAAGGTGTTGCAACAGGCTCTCATCAACAGTGCCGACTACACCTGCATTTTCTTCCTACTCCTCAATTCACTGAAGCTGTTACTACAGCAAAGAATGAAACCTTATCTATAAATGCAGTTGAAGGACCTAATAATAATCCTCCCCCTCCATTCATTGATCCTGTTTCATTCATGGAAGCTGTAGTAGCAGCTTCTATGAATGATGCAGCTGGGCACAAAGGTCGGGCATAACCGGCACTCTCAATAAAAGCCTGTCACAGCCCCTTAGTTCTATTAACCCATGCCACACCAGAAGATTACAGCAATGGGGGTGGGGGTACATTGGAGAAGGAAGATTTTGGTGAAAGTTGGATGTGGCTCTGTGTACATTCTACACAGACTGTGAGCAGGCAGGTAGAATTATTTTATTACAGAAGAAACATTGCATGTCTCTTCCGCAATAAAGAGTCTGCCTGCTCGCAGTTTTTTAATATTATACTTTAGTTCTGCTTTAATACCATTTTAACCACTTCAAGTCCTTAGGCGGTTCAAAAAGTCCTGCAGTTCATGGCTGCTGCTATAGCCATGATCTTAGTGTCAATTTTTTCAGCCAGCAAATGTCTGTTTAGTAAAAGTGATCCAGGCGGCTCTACTCTATCCATGTATTATGTGACTTCCTGGTTCACAGCTCTATTGGCTATGTTATGTCCATGGCTACAGTAGCTGAGCATGCAGCTAATCAAGCATGGCTTGTTCTTGTTAAGCTGCAGTAGAGAGATCGGGGGTCTAATAGACTCCTGATGTCTTCCTACAGAGAACCTGTGGCCTGCCTATGTTGTCAATAGGGGGGAACTTCCTGATGATGGCCGCTGTTCATTGGCCGAAACGCGTCAAAATTTGATTACGTCATCGCGACGCATCTCCGCTTTGCCGGGTAGGGGAAACTAACGGGAACCGGCCGCAACGATCGGCTTCCATATACCTATACGGGTTGATTTCCCCATAAAACAAATCGGCTGCCCTTATGTCCTGTGCCGGCATTTGCGGGCACCTTAAAATGTGAGTTTGCATTTTTTTCTGTACATTTTTTCTGTTTTTATTTGGATTTTATGCAATACATGTTAGAACATACTTTCACTATGAGATTTTTTTCCCTCATCATAAACAGCTGAAGGTGCATCAATACAGGAGAGCCCAGGGGGGACGCTCCCCAACAAACCTTTCCAGACCACGCTAGCGATAGGTGGTCGCTGGAGTAAGGGTGAGTGCACAGCCAGCACAAACCCAGAACTTTTCATCCATCTGAGCACGAGCACTTTCTACACCAGTGGTTCTCAACTCCGGTCCTCGGGACCCACCAACAGGCCAGGTTTGCAGGATAACTGAAATACATCACAGGTGATGGAATTTGCTGCTCAGTGATTGCAGCATTCTAGTCTGCATTTCCTCAAGGTAATACTTAAAATCTGGCCTCTTGGTGTGTCCTGAGGACCGGAGTTGAGAACCACTGTTCTACACCACTGGATGGGGACATTTTCCTGCATTTTGACTTGCATTTTTTTCTGCCTTCTCTCCTCATGATTACCCAACAACAGACTGTATATTTTTTTATGCCTACACTTGTTTGACCAAGCGCGGAGGTTAATATTTACTTAATAGGGGGGCTTGTTTATTAATTAAAATAAAAAATAGGTTTATACTTATCTGCTCTGTGCAATACAAGTCCCTTACCTTCTCTTCAGGAGTCCCCCGCCAGCACTATCTGCTCCTTCTTCCTGTGGGTGCCGCCCCATAGCAAGTTGTGTCTGAGAGGGCATCTGTACGGGCTTGCTCCTGAGCTGGGCTGTGTGCATCCATAGACACACACAGCTGGACTTGGCCCCGATCCCTCCTCACAGGATTTGGCTGACTGCAACAGGAGCCAATGGCTCCCATTGCTCTCAGTGTGTCCTGTAAGACCAGGAAGTGAAGGGAAAAGAGCTGTACCTGGGACAGCACTGGATCGCTGACAGGACTCAGTTAAGTGTTACGGGGGGAGTTATTTGCTTAATACAGGGAATACATTAAGGTAAAAAAAATAGCTTTAGAACCACTTTAAATTTAAAAAAATGGTAGTGAAATAAAGGGATTATATTAAAACTTACCGTAAAATCCTTTTCTCTTAGTTCACTGACAGACGCAGCTCTCCATTGACATGTGGGTTATATTCAGATCCTATTAGGAGTTAACTAGGCAAAGAAAGAAAGCAAGCTGGCCCCTCCCAGGGGGCTGTCCTCTCCTCCCATATAATCCCCCTACTCTGCTCAGTACATCAGTTCGTAACAAGCCGGACCAAAAAAACGCAGAGGGGCGGGTGCTGCATCTGTCAGTGAACTCAGAGAAAAGGATTTTACGGTAAGTTTTAATAAAATCCCTTTATCTCCTATGTTCACTGACAGACGCAGCTCTCCATTGGGGTGGGCAAACGACAACAACTGTACCCAACAGAACCTCTGAAGAGGCGCCAGACGCGCCTACACTGCGGCCTATAAAACTTTAGGTCCAAAAGCAGCATCCGAAGATGAGGACACATCAACTTTATAAAACTTAATAAACGTGTGCACTGAGGCCCAAGTAGCTGCCTTGCACACCTGTGACACCGAGGCCTGGTGTTGAAAAGCCCAGGAAGTGCTAACAGCCCTGGTAGAATGAGCCGTGACTGGAAAAGGAGGCACTTTGCCCCGAACAGAATACGCATGAGTCACGGTCTGTCTGATCCAACGAGAGACAGTAGCCGACGAAGCCACCAAACCTTTGCGTGGACCATCCATCAGAACAAACAAACGTTAGACCCCTGAAAAGAGTCTGTAGCTGCCAAATACACCCGCAAAGCCCGTACGACATCCAAGGAATGTAACTCAATCTCCTGAGGATTTGAAGGGTGCGGACACAACGAAGGAAGAACAATATCTTCGTTAATATGAAAAGAAGAAAACCACCTTCGGTAAAAAAGAAGGGGATGGGCGCAAGACCGCCTTGTCCCTGTGCAGGACCAAGTAAGGAGACCTGCAGGACAATGCAGCCAACTCAGACACCCGCCTAGCGGATGTAATGGCCACCAAGAAAGCCACTTTCTGTGACAACAATTGTAAGGGAATATCCCTGATCTTCTCATATGGTGGCTTTTGAAGTACTGAAAGCACCAAATTCAAATCCCATGGTGCCATAGGTGACCGCACCTGAGGAGCCACATGGCGTACACCTTGTACAAATATACGAATCAAGGAATGCGACGCCAAAGGGCGTTGGAAAAGAATCGCCAAGGCCGATATCTGGCCCTTGAGAGTACTCAAGGCCAATTTTTTATTCAGGCCCTGTGGTAAAAAAGTCAGGACCCTAGACACCACATAGGAGCGAGGGTTCCAACCCCCCGCCTCACACCAGGCAATATAGGCCTTCCAGGTGTGATGATAAATTTTGCACGAAGTACACTTGCGCGCCTTCAGCATGGTAGGGACCACTGAGTCATCGACACCCTTGTCCCTCAGCACCTGGGATTCAACAGCCAGGCCGTCAAAGCCAGCGAGTGTAAAGCAGGGTGCAATATGGGTCCCTGAGACAGCAGATCGTCTAGCAGCGGGAGACGCCAGGGGGCGTCTGCCACCATTCTTACTACATCAGTGTACCATGGACGCCGAGGCCAGTCAGGAGCCACCAGTATCATCGGAATTCCCTCCGCTTCCACCCTGCGCAGTAGGCGCAGGAAAAGTTTGATGGGAGGATAGGCATACAGAAGACGATACAAACCCCAAGATGCCACAAGTGCGTCTGTGGCCACTGCCAACGGGTCTCTTGTTCTGCACACAAAGGACTTCACTTTGTGGTTGAACCGCGACGCCATGAGGTCCACGTCTGGCGTGCCCCCCTTGTGGCAAATCTGGCTGAACACTTCTGGATGGAGGGACCATTCCCCCTGATCCAGCGTCTGGCGACTGAGGAAGTCCGCCTGCCAATTTTCTACACCTGGAATGTAGATGGCGGAGATTGCAGGAACGTGCAGTTCTGCCCATCGCAGAATGAGAGCTACCTCCGCAGCCGCTGCCGCACTTCTCATTCCCCCCTGATGGTTCACATACGCCACCGCTGTGGCATTGTCCGACTGAACCCAAATCAGGAGCCCATGTAGCCTCGCCGTCCAGCGGGATAGACAGAGTCTGATCGCTCTTAGCTCCAGCACATTGATCGGAAAGCGAGCCCAGGATTCCCCCCAGCTTGACAGGCTGGCGTCCGTTGTGATTATCGACCATGTCAGGGGAAGAAACGATTTTCCCCTCGTCAAAGCTGGTGCCCGAAGCCACCAGGCCAAGGAAACGCTGGTCTGGCGATTCAAGGTGACCAACTGGTCCAGAGACAGTGGGGATCTGTCCCACCGAGACAGAATCGCTCGCTGAAGTAGTCGAGTGAGGCTCTGAGCGTAAGGTACCGCCTCGAAAGCAGACACCATTAGCCCCAGCACCCGCATACAGAACCGTAATGATGACTGCCATCGAGACAGTAAGGTTCGCACTGCTGATTGCAGGGACTGCAGTTTTGCTGGGGGTAAGAACACCTTTGCATGCTCCGTATCCAGAATTAGACCCAGATATTCCAGGCGATGGGACGGGGTCAATGATGACATCTGCAGGTTGATCAGCCAACCGAAGTCCTTTAACGAGGCCATGGTGATGGACACACTCTCCTCCAGGGCAGAGGCAGACTCCGCTCTCAGAAGCAAGTCGTCTAGGTAAGCTACCACCACGGTGCCCCTCTGCCTCAGCAGGGCCAGCACTAGGGCCCACCAACTTGGTGAGGACCCGAGGCCAGACCGAAGGGCAGTGCCGCAAATTGGTAATGGAGATCTCCCACCGCAAAGCGCAGAAACCGCTGGTGTCGGAGACAGATGGGAACATGGAGATACGCGTCCCTGATGTCTAGGGATGCCAGGAAGTCCCCCTGATGCAGGGCGGCCACGACCGAGCGGACCGATTCCATCCAGAATTTTCGCGCTTTCACATAAAAGTTTAGCGCCTTCAGGTCCAACACCTGGCCTTAACCCCCCTCCTTTTTTGGGGACCACAAATAGGTTTGAGTAGAAACCGTGAAACCTCTCTCGCTGAGGCACCGGCACAATCACCCCCTGGTGCCTGAACCGCCCCAAAAAGGGCCTCCCGACGTTGATGCGGGAGTCTTAAGTTCGATGGGAAGAACCTGTTTGGGGGTAGAGTGCTGAACTCTATCCTGTACCCGGAGGACACCACTGCCTGCACCCCCCGGTCAGAAATGCGGGCAGTCCACCTGTCTGCGAACCCCAGAAGACGTCCCATCATGCAGAGGAGGGCTTACCCTCTGCCTTTTCGTTTTTGCGTTGCCAGGGTCTTTTACCGGCCCCTGCAGCAGCCTTGCCGGCTCGCGGGCCCTTGCCCGCTGCGCCAGTGGCACGAAAAAACCTCTTCTGACCCAAAGAGACAGGTCCCTGCTTGCGGCAAAGTTCTCGCCGCCTGGGCTCCGGAAGAAAGGTACTCTTCCCGGCCGTGAAATCCTTAATGATTTCGTCCAACTGAGGCCCAAGTAGACGGCCACCCTGAAAAACCTTTGAACTTTAAACCTTTTTTGGAAGCGTAGTCACCCGACCACGAATGCAACCAGAGGACCCGTCTGATAATGACTGCAAAAACAGACATTTTGGACAACATAGGGAGCATGTCTAGGGCTGCATCACACAGGTATTTGATACCATGAAACACATGATCTGCTTTCTGCGACGCTCATTCTGCAGCTCCGCCGTGCATTCAGATAGATATTGCGCCGCCATGGCAGACGCCAGGGCCGGTCGCAAGGCTGAACCAGCCAAAATGAAAAGTGCCTTAGACACTGTCTCCGTCCTCCTATCGGCAGGATCCTTAAATGACGGCGACCCCTCCAGGGGAATAGTCATCCCCTTGTTCAGCCGCGCCTCCGGTGGGTCCACCGAAGGGGACGCCCACTTTTTTGTAAAACTATCCTCAAAGAGATACCGGATAGTGAAACGCTTAGGCATGGTGAAGGAATGCTGCGGGCGCTGCCATTCCTGATAGATCAAATGATCAAAAAATGTATCATAAGGGTAAGCTCTGGGTGACCTAGGGGGCTTGGCAGTCCCGCAGACATAAGTAGACGTCTGCGACTCGCCATCTTGGTTCAGTCGCAAAGACGCACGGATGCCAGAAATTATTGTAGACACCAGTGCCTTTTCGCGCGCTGCCTTCGCCCCCTGGTCTTTCTCCCCATCTGAGGGATAAAGTTCACCCTCAGAAAGCTCCACGGGGAATCACCGTGACCCCAGACACTACTTCCGGTTCAGAATCCTCCCCTGAAGAACAAGGGGGAGGGGGCGCTTTTTAGGGGCCCCAGGGGCCCTGCTCGGCCCCCCCCCGGGAAACAATTCCCCAAACACTGCCTGCAGCTGTTCTAGGGACACCAGAGATCCCAACGCAGGCTGCGCTGCATCTAAGTCCTCTTCAGAGGGCCCTGCAGGGTCATCTGCCATCGCACCCACAGATTGAGCACACACAGTGAAAACAACCAATAGCAGCACCCCCACACTGTAAACACACCACCGCCCCTCAGAACGCCAGGGAGACCCAGGAGGACTGCACCCACCTCCACCAGCACCCCCAGGAAACCAGCTATACTTGCTGTCTTTACCACCAAGCAACGTCCTGTGGACCACCAGAGAGCTTGCGCCGTCAGCAGCCAGCAAAACTGTCCCAGCAAAGTGAAAGGAAAAACGGCAGCAGCACGTTTTTCACAGCATGCAGGGACTCCAATATGGCCGCCGAGGACATCCACTAGAGGCCAAAGGGTTGCTGAACACCGAGCCTCCGGCAAAATGGTTGCCACAACATGGTATTGAAAATCCCAGGGAAAATGGCCGCGGCAAAATGGCGGCGGAGCGCCGCATGGCGGCCTAGGCGGTCTGCACATAGTGCTAGCGGGGTGCGGAGCGGAAGGGGAGGAAGAGGCCAAAAATCGCCCTGCGCCCCCCCCCCAGCACCCCTAGGGGGGCAGAGGGGGGCTCACTCACCAGTCCTGACGGGTGCAGCGGGTAGCCACCCGGTCGCAGACTTTTCTCCCCAGCTGGGGAGGGATGCTGCTGGCCACAAGCCCCTGGACAGGATCAAATCCGGACACTGGGCACAAGTGGGGATCACCCACTGGCCACCCGCACGGAACGGGCACGATGCGGCGGGACCCACTAATATTCTGGGACTGGCTCGCATCGGTTGGCCATGCTGGGGAAAGTACATGATTTTTCAGGAACCCTTAATGCCCCAGCTGGCTTCTTGATAGTAGTCTTCATTGCTTGAGAAAAAATAAAAAAGCGGTAGCAAAAATTCTAACCGCAGGTCCCATAAGGGAGCCAGGTCAACTCCTTGCACTAGGCATGTTAAAACTGATGTACTGAGCAGAGTAGGGGGATTATATGGGAATAGAGGACAGCCCCCTGGGAGGGGCCAGCTTGCTTTCTTTCTTTGCCTAGTTAACTCCTAATAGGATCTGCATATAACCCACATGTCAATGGAGAGCTGCGTCTGTCAGTGAACGTAGGAGAAAAAAAATGTAAACGCATCCCCCTGCCCATAGATCCAAATGCAAACATGCGCCTAGATCCTGAACGTGTATATAACATACTGTGGGTGTAGGTCCTGCACGTGTATATAACATACTGTATGTGTAGGTCCTGCATGTGTATATAGCATACCTTAGGTGTAGATCCTGCACATTTATATAACATACTGTACGTGTAGGTTCTGCACATACATACCATACCGTACGTGTAGGTCCTACACTTGTATATAACATATTGTACGTGTAGGTCCTACACGTGTGTGTAAAATACGGTACATGTAAGTCCCAAACGTGTAGATTGCGCCACATCTGTGAGGTATCACCTCGAATGTCAGACTGACTCTAAGATTATTGTTCATGGTTATCTGTAAACTGACAACCTGTAAAGGCTTTTAAAGTGTAAGCTATAAAAATGTTATGCACCGTACTTTTCTGAAATTTCATGGGAGTACACAATTTAGTATTATATTGTGTTAGCATGCACTAAAATTCATTGTATTGTATTTTTTTCTTAACCACTTGCTGCCAAACAATATACTGGCAAGTTGCTGCATTTTAGTGGTTATATTGGGGCCATGGCTACAGCTGCAGTCATGACCACAATATCTTTTTTTAGAGCTGGCGATGCTCTACAATGTAAAAGCGATCCTAGTGGCTAATTAGACACTGGATCACTTTTACAGGCTGCTGCCCTCCGTTGCCTCTCTGGGCTGTCCCGTCCCACCGGGGAGCAGGACTGAAGTTGGTGGTTTCGTCGGCTGATCACAGAGCTGAACAGGGACCAGAATGGCCCCAATCATCTCTATGGTCGAAGACTGGAAGCAACGAGAATTTTGTCATTTTCGGCTTGGGCAGGAGTTAAACAATCCATTTTTGGATTGGGAAAACAACTGTTCATACTGATTTTCTGGGCATACTGATTTTAGGGCAGAATAGAGATCTGGGGTCTAATAGACAGTGTAAAAATAAAACAAATTCAAATAAAATAAATAACAGAATGAAAATGTTTTTTTAAAGTGCCCCAGTCCCACTGTGCTCACGGGCAAAGGAAAACACATGCATAAATACGTAAAGAGCTATCACACCACACATGTGGTGCGAACGTCAGATTGAGAACAATAATTCTAGCACCAGACCTCCTGTGTAAAGCTGAATACACACTACACAATTTACTTAAGATTTTTCCCTTTAGATTTACCAAAACCATAGAATATGAGGTCAAACCTCAACACTTTCACTTTGTATGCAATCATGCAGGCCCTTGCGCTACATAGTTGAAGGTAAATCTAAAGGAAATTGAACAAAAGTTGTACAGTGTGTATCCAGCTTAACTCTAAACTGGTAACCTTTTAAAGTGTCACCTGTGGATACTATAATGTATGTAGTTTGTCAACGTTACATGGGCATGCAAAATTTTAAAGCATGACATGCTGGGCATCTATTTACTCAGTGTGACATCATCTTATGTATTTGTGCATTAACATTCATTAACCACATCAGTACCTGGCACGAAAACCCCCTTCCTGTCCAGGCCATTTTTCAGCTTTCAGCGCTATCACACTTTGAATGACAATTACTCAGTCATGCAACACGGTACCCATATGAAATTTGCGTCCTTTTTTTCACACAAATAGAGCTTTCTTTTGGTGGTATTTAATCACTAGGGGGGGGGGGGGTATTTTTTGTGCTATAAATAAAAAAAGATTGAAAATTTTGTGAAAAAATGCCTTTTTCTTTGTTTCGGTCATAAAATTAAAAGACCTATCACATTTTTGAAGGCCCTGGAGCACCAGGACAATGGAATTGCCCACAAAATGACCCCATTCTGGAAAGCAAACACCCCAACGAATAATTATTGAGGGAAAAAATGAAAACGCATTTTTTTTACACAAAGTTGTCCATTTATAAGCTATTTTCAACACATAGCATGTACATAGCAAAAATTACACCCCAAAATACATTCTGCTATTCACAACTCTTTACTCTACACAGTAAATACGAACATCTTGCGGACTTCCACGATCAAGTTACAACCCGGAGTCATACACCAGTCCGACACATTTTCACAGTGTGTACACCACAGCGGTATGAGTCCTCCTTATCGTCTTACATAAAACCCCACATTAAAAACGATACATGTACGATACACAACTTTTATCGAATATT
>BLSH010028361.1:160832-171856 GCA_018402905.1 Glandirana rugosa | reverse complement strand
CAGCCCCGGAAGGATTTCCAGCTTTAGGACCGGAGCCCTTTTTTGCGATTTGGCGCTGCGTCGCTTTAACTGACAATTGCGCGGTCGTGCAGCGTTGTACCCAAACGAAATTTGCGTCCTTTTTTTCCCACAAATAGAGCTTTCTTTTGGTGGTATTTGATCACCTCTGCGTCATTTCTGATCGCCGCTATAAACAAAAGAAGAGCGACAATTTTGCAAAAAAACCCAAATTTCTTACTTTTTGCTAGAACACAAATCCAAAAAAAAAAATATAAAAAAACATTTTTTTTCACCGTTTTTGGCCGATTTATATTCTTCATCATATTTGCGATAAAAAAATCCGCAATCGGCGTTTATTGATTGGTTTGCGCAAAAGTGGTCACGTTTACGGATGATGAGAATTCATTTTTGGGGTTTTTATTTTTTTATTTTTTTTTTACTAGTAATGGCGGCGATCTGCGATTTTTAGCGGTACTGCGATATTGGGGCGGACATGTCGGAACGTTTTGACACTTTTTTGGGACCATTGGCATTTATACAGCGATCAGTGCTATAAAAATGCACTGATTACTGTGTAAATGCCATTGGCAGTGAAGGGGTTAACCTGCAGGGGGCGCGCTAAGGGTTAAGTATGTTCCCTGGGCGTGTTCTAACTGTAGGGGGACTGCCCTAGCTGGGGAAGGGAAGTGGTCACAGCCTTCATGTACGGGAAGGCTGTGATCACAGCCCTTCCCCCTCACACAGAGCGGAGGTCCGTGTTTACTTACAATGACCTCCGTTCCTTCACTTCACTTCACTCCGGGGGGGGCATTGCGGGTGGCCGGCGGCAATCGAAGCCGCCGCACCCGCTCCCTGGCCCCCCCGAACACAGTGCGCGCGCTCACAGTGGCTCTGTATCGCGCCCGCCGTCGTATGACGGCGATTTGCGTTACAGAGCCACTTTGTCGCCGTCAATTGCCGACCAGCGGTTAAAAACGCAAAAAAATGGCGGTAATATAAGGGTGGTAAGAGCTGAAAACAACCCTGATAAGCTACTGACGTTTTTGGGCTGCTTTTTTAAAGTACTGTGTGCATGAAGCCTTACTGTGAAGAAGTATTTTCCTCTAAACTTAAAGAGTGCCCCCCTTGTCCTCTGTGTTGTCCTTTTAAAGTAAATAACTCATTGCCAAGTTCACTATATGGACCACTTATATACTTGTACATGTTGATCATATCCCCCCGTAATCTCCTCTTCTTAAGAGAGAATAAATTCAGTTCCTCTAATCCGGGGGTCGGCAACCCGTCGATCGCGATCGACTGCGTGTGGGTGACGGATCGATCGCCAACATGCCTCTGCTTTGCCGATCCCCCGCACCTCTGCGCCAGCCTTCCCTTCATCCTCCTCCACTGCACGCTCACAACAAGCACAGCAGAAATCGGGAGGCAGCACAGCTCAGAACGATGGGCGGGAGCTGGCCAAGTTAACTTTTCAAGTTAACTGGAAGGTGATTGGTTTCTATCACCGCCTAGCAACCAATTGCCAGCTTGTTAACATGGAAAGCATCTCCAGCTACCGCCCTCTGTCCAGAGCTGTGATGTGTCCCGCTTCTGTTCAGTGCACGCCTCTGTAGGTAGAATTATTCCACTGCTGCACTGACATTGACACTGCTATGTTGGGGGAGACAGGCAGAGCACATTGCTGGGGGGCAGGCAGGGGGTACTACTTTGGTGGGGGGGGATGATGTGAAAGGGGCACCATCCATGGCCCTACTGCCACCTGCCCTATTGCCACTGCCCTACTGCCACTGTCACCTGCCCTATTGCCACCAGCCACTGCCCTACTGCCACCTTCCTTACTGCCACCAGCTACTGCCACCTGCCACTGCCCTACTGCCACCAGCCACTGTCACCTGCCCTACTGGCACCAGTCACTGCCACTGTCACCTGCCCTACTGGCACCAGTCACTGCCACTGTCACCTGCCCTACTGCCACCATTCACTGCCACTGTCACCTGCCCTATTGCCACCAATCACTGCCACTGTCACCTGCCCTACTGCCACCAGTCACTGCCACTGTCACCTGCCCTATTGCCACCAGCCACTGCCACCTGCCCTACTACCACCAGCCACTGCCACCTGCCCTACTGCCACCAGCCACTGCCCTACTGCGACCAGCCTTTGCTACTGTCACCTGTCCTACTGCCACCAGCCACTGCCCTACTGCCACCAGCCACTTGCCATACTGCCACCAATTGCTGCCTACTGCTGCCAGCCACTGCTCTCTGCCACCTGCCCTACTGCCACCAGCCACTGCCCTACTGCCACTGCCCTACTGCCACCAGCCACTGCCCTACTGCCACTGTCACCAGTCCTACTGCCACCAGCCACTGCTCTATTGTCACCTGCCCTACTGCCACCAGCCACTGTAAACTGTCCTGACACCATCCACTGCTCTACTGCCACCGTCCACTTTTAAAGTAGGCTCAGCTTATATTTTTTACTGTGACATTTGTTTTATTATATATTTTATAATTATAGTTGTCCTTACTATTTAGTTAGACCTTGCTAGTTAATGTCTTTAGAAAAAATGGGGGGGGGGGTTGCCGAACACTGGTGATCTTTGCTCTCTACCTTGCTCTAAACATTCGTCGTAGCTGAGCTCCTCCATACCTCTTATCAGTTTGGTTTCCCTTCTCTGCACATTCTCCAGTTCCCCCGATTATCCTTTTTATGAACTGGTGCCCAAAACTGTACAGTATACTTACCCGTTCCATCGGAACAAAGCACTCCCTCACAGTCCAATGGTGGATTGTTCTTGGTCCATGGAGCCTGTTCTGGATGTGATGACGTCAGGAACAGGCCACAACTTAAGATTGCTGGAGCGCGCGGATTGGTCTTGTGCTGGAATGATTGGAGGATTAGATCAGTATATCTCCTTTCTCCTTACACTTAGAAAAAAACAAGCACAGCCCCATTGCATGGGAAAAGGTGTGTGTTTTTTTTTTTTTTGCTTGAGTTGGGCTTTAACCACTTCAGCCGCGGAAGGATTTCCCAGGTTAGGACCAGAGTACTTTTTGCGATTCGGCAATGCGTCGCTTTAACTGACAATTGCACGGTCGTGCAACGTTGTACCCAACACTTTTTTGGGACCAATGACATTTATACAGCAATCAGAAATTTAAATGTCCACTGATTACTGTATAAATGTCATTGGCAGTGAAGCGGTTAACCTGCAGGGAGAGATCTAGGGGTTAACTGTGTTCCCTGAGTGTGTTCTAACTGTGGGGGGACTGGGCTACCGTGGGCATAAGAGATCTAACTGATCCTAGTGACTGGGATCAGTAGATCTCCCATGCCCCCACTAACAAAGCAGGGAACCGCCGTGTTTACATCGGCGGTTCCCCGTTCTTTGGCTGTGGCCGCGGGCACACTCCTGAGGAGTACGGCAGGCGCACTCCCCCTAGCGGCCACTCGCAGATCGCGGCTTTTTTACGGCAATTCGCGCTCGGCGTCCACACTGCCGTCGTAAATACACGGTAGGCAGTGTGGAAGTGGTTAAAGATGAATTTCAGGTATGGATAATTTTATACGGTTATATTGGTTTAGCGTGGATCAGTGTAAATATGCATTCACCACAGCTGTGGGATCCCTATAGAACAGCACTTTTCAACCTTTTTCACATGTAGGAACATTTGAAATGACATTCAGATCTCAGGGATCCCCTGCCAATAGTTACTATACTCACAGCTCACAGTACATTAGCATGGCGGTCAGTGGGAAGGAATGCCCCTTACAGATAGCTAAAAAGATAATTGATAACTTTCCTGAGAGGCAGAAATTACTCATTGCTTAAAGTGGTTGTAAACCTCACATGAAATAAGAACAAAGCATACCCTTCTATAGTGTGTTCTTATTGCAATCCAGAGCACTAAGGCTGGCCATACATTATACAGTTATTTTTTTTTTTCTTTTTAGTACAATTTTCTTTTAGATTTACCAAAACCATAGAATGTGAGGTCAAACCTAAACACGTTTGATTTGTATGCAGTCAGGCAGACCCTTGCACTACATAGGTGAAGGTAAATCTAAAAGAAACTGAATAAGAAAATAGTATAATGTTTGGCCAGTCTAAAGCCTTGTACATACGGGCCACATGTCAGGTGGTATCTGCCGGTTCAATAGAAACTGGTTGATATTTGGCCGGCTTCTGTCAAAGGGTCATGACTAAAGAAGGTCTGCCAACTGGCTCCTGATCAGCGCTCTCAGCCTGTAGCTGAAAGCGCTGATCGGAGTGTTCTGGTGGAGGGCCACCCCCCTGCCAGAACAAAATAGTACAGCGGGGAGATCGATGTTGGCTGCTGTACTAACATTAGATTGTTATTACATCCGCTCTGACCTGAGCTGCCAGTTATTTTTCATTCAGCCTGCTGGGTTGAATGAAATAAAAATAGTAGTGTGTACTAGGCTTTAATGTCATTTCTGACTGCTGTCTCCTTCCTCTATCAGCATGAATTATTTCTGACACGTTTTCATGACACCGATTGACAAAGGTGACTGGAGGGATCTCCAGCTGATTGACAGCCTCAGCTCTGTTCCTGTGAGTTGTATTAAGGGGGTGTGTTCCTTCCCTCTAACCAGCTCTGAGCTCTCCTCACTGATCTCTGCAGAGTGTAATCCCTCCTTTTTTCTGACAGCTCAGACGAGTTTTATAAATTTTACTCTTTGAACAGATGCCCAGAACTGTAGATAAACAGGTACAACTTACACAGAGAGGAAACAAATCCTCCTAAATATCACCTGTGGCCATTCACCTTACTGGGTATATAAAGGGTTTACAACCACTTTAATGGGTTAGTTCATCTTTACCAAATAATTGTGTATGCAGGTGATGGTTGTTTGTAGATGAAAACAAGCTGTGCAACTTAGACTAAAATTGAATAATGCCCTTGCTATAAGTTAGGCAATTTATGTACCTCATGAAGCCTGACATGAAAACTCCCAGAACGATGCTAAGCGTAGCCCAGTTATAGAGTTCACATTCACCATCACATGAGTGAGCTCTTTCTCTGATTCAGACCCCCTCACATGTGCTTTCTCTACCCTGATGGAATAGCTCTGAGCTCAGAATTTTAGAGGAGGTATATAATAATAGCTGGGCCTTGCTTGGCAATGTCCTGGGAGGTTTCTGTTCAGGCTTCATGAGTTATGTAAATGGCCAACATCTATAGCAAGAGAATTATTGAACTTTAGTCAAAGTTGCACAGTTTGCTTTTATTTACAGACACCCCTTATCTGCACAGACAGCTGTTTGGGAGAGGTGAACTAATCCATTAAGGTACTCTGGAGGAACCTTATGGTTCAGCGGAACCCTTGTTGGGAGAGGCTGCTCAAGAAGCTGGAAATCAATGCTAGCTTCTGGGTACCTTGCCAAGCGGCTGTCCTGCTGCATTCTGAACACAGGAGGTCACCCGCTTGGCATGGGCACCATTTAGAGATTTCTTTACATTTCCTCAATGGATGCAGAGTGTTATCTGATTGGACGAGGTGGAGAGATCACGCGGTGATGTCATGCTTTCCATCTTGTCTAAGCAGAGAATGGCAGCTGGTCGGCATGGGACCTGGAACCTGGCAGAGATCGCTGGTTTAGCGGTGCCTGTTACAGCAGATTCCAGCATCTAGAAGGATCCCATAGATTTGGTATATGCATTGTAGTTGCCTTGGTCCACGTTATCGATACCTAGAGTTCTTCTTCTTTAAGTCTGGATCATTATTTATTATAATAGATTACAATTCTAATCCCTAGGTTTCTTTGTAGAATTTGTATCTTCCTGGTGCATGCGTTTTACATGACATTGATTTACCTGTAGTGAATGTGGCATTCAATGGTTCATAAATACGGCTCTGTGTATTTTGCTCTTTGCTGGCGACAAGGATTGTTTTTTTTTAAAAAATAATTGTGCAGAGGTGGGTGGAGCCTAATGGGAATTCAAAGAAACTAGTTCCCTATAATGTATACCCGCCTTGTGATTTACAGCAGGCAGGGGGTGGATCCATGGCCAGTAGATAGTCTGCTGCTGGCTATTAAATTTGCCCACTGCCTGCTGTCAATCACAAGGAGAAAGTGGACCTGATGGGGAAACTAATCCTTCAGCTTTCCCATCAGTCTTCACCCATTGGCAGCGTCCCTGGTTGCTAGGAGCCTGTCACCCCTGAAAGTGACAACCAGTGACAGGTGTGGAGATGGGTGGGTAGCTGGGGAAAAAAGATGCTGCTCTGCTACACAACGTACAGAGACGGGCACTCAGCCTGTGTCTGTACACCATGTTTGAGTTGGTCTTAGTTCCATATTTGTTATTTACAAACTGGAGGGAACTTTTTTGGAGTCAGAGCAGCCATTTTGCTACTTTGTAATAGCAGTGCTATCTGAATATGTTGCATGTTTTATTAAAGCTACTAAAACTTGCGGCAAAGGTTTTTTTTTTTTTTTTTTAATATACTGTTGTGCTGGACCTTTTAAACAGCCATACCAGGAAAGTAGCATGAATACTTTCTTGAATTCTCCTGAGTGTTCCTGGAACAATAATGCTGTATCTGATGGAAGGTGTAACAGACACACCTTAGGACCCATTCTTTCCAATCGAGTCTGCTGCTGTGCTAAACGCACACATGGTAATGTACATTGGTTTGCACATTCAGTTTTTAATTTATTCATAGGTATTTATGTAGGGTTGACCAAGAAAGGATCATTGGGCCATCATTCAGAACGACACGTTACCATACTGCATTGTTGTGACTGGGCTCTTACAAGAAACATTTTTTGATTAATGGGTAACTCCTTTCGTGGAGAAAAAAAAATAGCAAATAATGAAAAAATAATATAGCGTGTACAATTGCAATACAAGTCATATTGTAATTAAAAATTAAAATTACCTTTCATTTTCAAGCTCCAGCCACTGTAATTTTCTAAAAAAAATGCCATGCAATATGGCTACCTGGAGTAGTTCTGTACACAGAGTGTGTACTGACCACTCCCCAGAAACACCATTTCCTGCTTGCATGATTGGCTCACCAATTTTCCCAGAAGTCTACACTAAGATACAAGTCAGATATAATTTTTGGTGAGATACTCCCAATAGGAACACGTCTGAAGGGATGCAGCCCAGCAGATTTCCTCATTAGTGCTCTGCTGCTGCCACAGCTGACTGATAATTATGAAACCACTCCCATTAGACCCACTTAGCAGAGAGGCACAGAGTAACAAACGGTGATTTCTTCAGAATAACAAAAGGTAGGAATCTGCAACAAAGTTTGTTATAATCCCTGCAATGTACATAGATCACCCAGATGGAAATGTTTTTTTTCTCAACAAAAGTGGAGTTGCGCTTTAATATATGTATTTTTTAAAACGTTATTGGATTTTTAAACTTTTCTGAAAGAAATCCTGGAGGTCACCATTGCAGACTTATTGTTCGGCCAATGTTAGTTATTGTAAAGGATTATATATATATTTTTTTTGTTTAGAAAAAGAAATAAACTTGCACTCCTCTACAACAAAATAGTGTCGGTCTGAGCAACAATCATCATTCATAGGCACCAGGGGACCTGAGAAGAGTAGGATCAGGGCTGCCCCATGCAAAACTATTACATACAGCATCCCTGATCCTCTTCTCAGGTCCCCTGCTGGTGCTCCTGGCCCCTCCCCCCCCTGCCACATGTCAACATAGCAAGCACTTGGGACACTCTTGCCGATTTGCTCCTAAGCCAGCTCAGCCCCGCAATCTTCTCACTGGCTGTGATTGACAGCGGTGGGAGCCAATGGCCCCCGCTACTGTCTCTGAGCCAATGAGGATGGAGAGAGCCTCTGTTCTCATGCAAATTGCTGGATCAAGACTGAGCTCAGGTAAGTATAAGAGGGGGCTAGGGGGCCGGCATGCGGAAGGTTCATTTCCTTAATGCATAGAATATATTAAGGTAAAAAAACTTTCTGCCTTTTAGAACCACTTTAATTGCCTGGCTGTCGATGTCATTTGTTTGGCTATCATGTTGACTTGCTGGCTTCAATATTTTGAGATACAAGGTCAAGAAATATGCAGAAAAAGGCTCCTGACTTCACACTGACTTTTCTGATCTGCATACTTGTTTCAGGTTAGTGACTGTATTGAAACCAGCGGATCAACATCATAGACAACCAAGCAGCACTATAAGGCTACATTCACAACACAAGCAGTGATTACCTGCAGTGATTACTGCTTGATGCAGGAGATGGTCAGCAGTGGCAGTCTTATATTTCACTTACGGTTTAGGCTGACCATGGACAGCTCTAATTTCACACAATGCCTGCTGAATTGGATGAAATTCAACCGTTGGGTCGCCCTGTTGGCACCATCTGGCTCAACAAAGGTTGATTTAACAATTAAAAGAGCTGGAGCAAAATTATCGACCAATTGGTGACTGCATTTTATCAGATGCCAACTCTGTTCAGGTATTCAGGTCGCTGTGGGCTCTGTGTCTGAATATGATAGCTGGCAGTGGGGATTCCTCCATTCACACTGTTGGCATAGATGGGGGAATCAGTTGATTTCTCTTGTTCAGCCTACTGGAAACAGAGCTGTGTATGTCAGCCTTACTTCCAATGTCTTATCTGTAATTACCACTGTGACATGTTCTGCCAGTGTCTCCTTATAGAATTTCTGGAATGTTTACTCACCTCATCTGCATAGGATGCTGGTGGTTTAGTGATGAGCTATTTAGAAAATATTTCTAGGATTATGGTTCTTATTCCTAGGACCTGATTTACTAAAGTGTTAACTTCCAGTCATGTACAGGTAAAACACATTTGGACTGTGAAGTGTATGCTGGTTTATTTCCTCTTAAAGGACCGCTATCTCAATAGCATTGGAGGAATTTACTATAATTAAGGCAGACAGAATCTGCAGTAACTGTGCATAATAACCAATCGGCTGCTATCTTTAGCTTGTTAAGCTTTAAAAACGCAAGATAGAAGCTGATTGGTTGCCACGCACAGCTGCTCCAAACTTCGTAAACTTCCCCTTTTGTATTGTCATAATTGTATGGGTAATACATGTTAGCATTTTAGTATATGAAGTCCTTGTTCATGTAACCCTTTCACTGCCAGGTCCATACGCCATATTGACCTACAGAAGTGGCCAAGTCCTATTTTCTCCCTCTGCTATAATATCAGAATCAATTATTACTTATATCAGAATTGTTTAGCAGACTCTCAAATGTGACTGCCCCCACCCATGCTGCTGCTTCCCTGTACTCTGCCTCTCCACCTCCCGCTTCTCCCTCCCATCTAAAGCTACCCCCCCCACTCTACTCTCCTATCCCTGCAACCCCCCGTCCCCCAGAAAACCCGATCCCCTCAGTAACCATCATTAGCCGGCATCCCTCCTCTGCCGACCCAGCCGGCTTCAGGTGCTGCATGGGGCTTGGGGGAGGGGGGGATCCAGATGTGTGTCCCTGCCCCCCCTGCCAGTCAGATCGCCCCCCCCCCCCCATACTGCCCCCGATCCATCGCTGCTCAGATCGGCGTCCCTTTCTTTGTCTCAAAAAAAAAAAAAAAAAAAAAAGAGATATGACCTCTGATGTCTCACCAAAGACCAAAAAAAAAAGTGAAAAAAAAACAAAAAAGCATAGTAAGACCCAGCGACTCTTTATTTGGGGGGGAGGCAACCCCCCCAGGTCCGCCCGCACTCAGCCTCACCACGGTGACGCCCCCGCACCCGCACTCACCCCTCCACGGCTTCCTTGGCTTCCCTGGGAGAAGCCAAGGCAATAGCGAATATTAATTTGCTATTGTCGCAAGTGGGTGGGTTTGGGGAGCAATGCTCTGCGCACCCAGCCCAACCTTTTTTCAAGCCAATTAGAGCCTCAGGCTCTAATCATGTGGCTTGGAAAAAAAAAATAAACTCCTACCCCTGCCCCCCCAATGGACCGGCCGCTCCTGGTAAGACCCCATTCACATGGAGCAGGACTCTGTCCAGCAGATCTGCCCCGCCTATTCAACTGGGGATCAGTCTGCTGATCCCCCGCTAAGCACGTGATGCAGAGCGGACACGGAAACAGCCCGCTTTTCTCTGGGGCGGTCAGATGGAAATGGACCATCTGTCTATTTCCATGGGATACCATCCGATCCGATCTGCTAGATGGATGGGAAATGGAAACCCCATTCATCTGTTTTTAGCGGACTGGACTGGATCGGATGCAGGCGGGTGTGAACAGGCACATGTCCATTTACATCAGCCTCTTCATAGAGAAAAATGGGTGGTCCGATTGGGTCCACCTGAAAAATGGACAGAAGGACTCAATTGGTCTGCTTGTGTGAAAAGGGCCTAAGGCCTTGTTCACACAGGACATACACAGCATACCTTTACAGGGATGCACAGATGTTCTGTGCATCTCTGTGCAGGCAGTCCCATTGATGTCATTTAGGATGCAGCAACTGCACAAACAGAGCAGTTGCTCACAATTTTATATTCTTGTAGGTCCCCATGCATGTCCCTGATCTCACATTGTCTGCGTTCAGAGTCATGTACCCACACGGATGTCAAATTGGGAACAACAGCCATTGCATCCCAATTGACATAAATAGGACTGCCTGTATGGGGATGCATGAAACACCTGTGCGGTTAAACATGGTCCTCCATGGGTGTACACTTTAGTATGCCATATGTGAATGATGCTTTAGTAGTAATCTAGCAGGAATGTTGTAAGCTATGTTGTGTTTAAGTGCACTATTAAGGATTTTAGTGTATTTTTAGTGAAAATAGCGATATGATGAACATTTGCGCAATTATTACGGGGTCCCAAAAAAATCAGTAGCACTTGTATTTTATTCTACAGGTCATGTGCTTTCAGAAAAGGTCTACTTTGAGGGGTATTTTCAAATTCTGAAAGCTGTAAGTGAAACCTGGTAACCTCCGGATTTTTAGAGTAATTTGTTTGTGTGTTTTTTTTTTTTTTTTTTTATTTTTTTTTTTAGTTTTTCGTACCTTCAGTTTTCACCATTTCACAAAAAGGTG
>BLSH010028361.1:136780-151379 GCA_018402905.1 Glandirana rugosa | reverse complement strand
TAAAGAGGATGATGTGGTCAAAATACTCATTTGCCTAATAATTCTGCACACAGTGTGTATATGTATATATATATATATATATATATATATATATATATATATATATATATATATATATATATATATATATAACAAATTCTCACAGTAATTATGTGGTAAAGAACACTAATAAGATACTGTGGAAAATGGTGTTCCTCATTTTGACCCTTGTATTGTTTTGCCGTTCTCATCTATTTTATTAAGGTCTTATAAGAAAAAAAATGTTCTGTTTAAAATGACAGTATGGTGTAGAGCTGCACGATTCTGGCCAAAATGAGAATCATAATTTTTTTTCTTAGAATAAAGATCACGATTCTCATGGCGTAACATCTTACATATACAAAAAGATTGGGCACTGTTAAGTTTTTTTTTTTTTTTTTTTTTTTTTTTTTTTTTTTGAGAGTGACATTTTTTCCAAAAAAATTGAGTTTGAAAGACAGCTGCACAAATACAATGTGATATAAAATATTGCAACAGCCGCCATTTTGTTCTCTAGGGTCTCTGCTAAAAAAAAAAATGTTTGGGGGTTCTAAGTCATTTTCTAGCAGAAAGTACTGGATTTTTATTTGTAAACAGCAAATGTCAGAAAATATTTAGTCTTTAAATGGTTAAAGTAAACTCTTCTATACACGGGAGTTCAACCCTTTGATAATTTTAAACATAGCATTTTTTTTTACTTCTTTTATCAACTTGACTTGGCTCTCTGCCCAGACTCAAGTCACTCTGACTTTAGAGAAAGTGCCCATTCACACAAGGGTGACTTGCGATCCGACTTGAGTTGCCTCAAGTCGCCCCAAGTCGATTGACATCTGAAATCCCATTTATAGTGAATGGGAGTCGTCTTAATATACACTACTGAAGTTGCTCCAACTACAAGGCAACTTCAGAAAAGGTTCCTGTACTACTCGGAGGCGACTTCTATCCGACTTGTGCCCATAGGATTCAATAGAAGTTGCCTCCCCATCTACATGGAAGCAACTTTACAGTATAAAGAATAGAATTTATTTTTAGGCAACCCCCGCCCTCCCTTCTCTGATTGGTCAAGGCAAAGTCGCCTGGCAAAAGTCTTGTTGTAAAGTCGCCTGAAGTACCTGAAGTTGCGCTGGAAGTCGCGCTGAAATCCCCTAGCAAAGTCGCTCCGAAGTTGGGTCGCCTCTGTGAATGCAGCCAAAGATTCCTGGGGAGACTCCAGGCGACTTGCATTGACTTTTATTACAGTCGAGTCGCGCTGAGTCGCCCTGCAAGTCGGACTCCATTAACTGCACTGAAAATTGTGGTAATGCCTGATGGAGATTGCAGGGGGGGATGGGGGTGAATCGAGTTCGCGATTTTAATACGGTTAATTGTGCAGCTCCTAGTATGGTGTGATGAAAACCAAAAAAGCTAAATTGAAAGAATAGTAGAAAAAATGCACTAACCAACCAAAATATTAGGAACCAGATTGTGCCTGTACTTTTCTTCTCTGTTAGGTAGGTTGGGTACTGTCTGTGGAAGCACAGTATTTTTATGGCTGTAGCATAGTCGCCATGCCACGTCCTGTGTCAGCAACAGAGCCTCTGGATTGGTCACCAATACCTCATTACATTGTGTGATATGCGTGTTTTGGGGGGGGTTTCCTCAGCTCCCATAAGCAGGTGACCGAATTATATATGTGCTCTGAATGGGTCAGCAGGTATGGAGTCATGTGCACTTGGCAGGCAGGCGATAGATGATGTAATTTTTCTTTCCTGCAACCACGGGTTGTAGGAAAGGAAATTGCTTGATTTCCTCCATGAACTGTGTGTGTGTGTGTGTGTGTGTGTGTGTGTGTGTGTGTGTGTGTGTGTGTGTGTGTGTGTATCCCGGCGGGGGCATAGAGCCATCCCTCCTGCTGGGAGAACACAGTGACTGTTGCTAGTGCCTATAGCTGCTGGCAATAATCACAAAAAATTCAACATGCTGGTTGCACCCAAGTCGATCCATACAATCAGCTTGCACATATGTGGTTCAAATTTCGGCCAGTCCCTGCTGAACCGGCTGAGATTAGAACCATCTATGGCCGCTTTTAAGCTCCATTTGCACAGGCTTTTAACTACGCCACAACGACAATAAATCTACAGATTCCTTAGCCTGAATTGACAGATGTGTATGGATAGCTGCTGCCACTGTGCCTATACAGCGCACCGTTAGGCTGGGTACACTATCTGCGGTTGTGGCTTTCAGCAGGGGGTCCCCGTTCAGTTTCAAAATTTTTGCCTGAATTTGGACCTGAAACAGATGGAGACGCACAGGACCCTTCAGTGCGCTCCGGCCTCCCCTGAGATGTGTGAACTGGCTCCATTGAGAGCCGGTCACACTCTTCTGTCATGCGAATTGGTTGCGGTGAAATACGCATCCAATTTGCATGGGTGTAAACCTAGCCTCAGGCTTTCGTTGGCCGCAGCTGTTGATGATTTACCTGCTTGGTGCCCACAGCTATCAGTACACGGCTGTCCATCCCAGCCACAGTAATTGGTAGATTCCTGCCGCTGGGATTTGCAGTGTGGCTAAATGCCTGTGCGAATGGAGCCTTAGTTTGTATGATTTTTAGCCAATACATGCTTGCTTTAATGTAAGTGGAATACCTCCCAACAGGTACCAAAGCAATAACCCTTTTCTCCTATCGTTCACTGACAGACGCAGCTCTCCATTACGTGTGGGTTTTATGCTGGTCTCACTAGGAGTTAACTAGGCAGGGAAAAGAAACAGCTGGCCCCTCCCATGGGGGCCATCCTCTCTTCCCACATAAAACCCCCTCATAGCATAGCTCTTCAGTCTAAATGCCTAGTTTGCAAGGAGTTGACCTGGCTTCCCTTCAGGGGAATTGCGGTCCTGTTTGTGACCGTTTTTTTATTTAATTTTCTTTTACCTTTATTTTTATTTGTCTTCTATCATGCAATTGATCTGCCATCAAGAAGCCGGTCGGGGCATAGAGAGTCCATGGGCTCTGTACTTTCCCTGACCTGGCCGACCGATGCGAGACAGTCCCGCCGTATGGGGACCCGCCGCATCGTGCCCGTTCCGTGCGGGCGGCCTGGGGTGATCCCCCTTACGCCTTGCCCTGGATGCGATTCGGGAAGGGCGACTTTCTGGCGTCGTCCGGAGTGGTGAGTGAGCGTTCCTTCCTCCCCCCCCCCCTTTTTAGGGGCGGAAAGGGGGACCGACGACCCAAAAACAAAAAAAAAAAAATAAACACATTTTTGCTGGGTAGCTGCCGGTAGGGGCGCGTGGAGCTCCTGTTCACCCCCTTCACACCCCCCCTCTCCTCTCCCCCGCACCACACCTGAACATCTAGCGACATATTGAGCCTATGAGGCTTTCCCTCTAGCGCTCAGAGCGGCCATTTGCGGTACTGCACGTTCCCTGCAGGTGTTTTTCGGCCTCTAGTGTTCAACGGCGGCCATATTGGAATCCCTGCTTATGCAAAAATGTTTTTACAACGTTTTTTACTTTCACTTTGGAATGATGTGTGCTCCTGACGGCGCGGCTCTCTGACGATCCTCAGGGTTATGGCAGCAAACAGCAAGTATAGCTGGGCTCTCCTGTGGGTGCTGGTGGTGGCGGGTGCAGTCCTCCTGGGTTCCCTGGTGCACTGTGGGGCGGTGGTGTGCGGCTGTGTGGGCGTGCCTTTAATTTTTAGTATGCATCTATGTGTTGCTAAGGGAGCTGAACATGCTAGGAGCAATCAGTGGCGGCGCAATCTGCTCAGGGGGCTTTTCTGGACCAGCTGTGGCGGTCTTTAGTGAATTCTTCCCAGGACGGATGTCACCAACAGGCCCCCCCAAGTAGCGTCCCCCTCCTCCTTGCTTTTCAAGGGAGGCTTTGGATCCGGAAGGTCCCTCGGACGGAGAAGAGGATCAGGGGACGGCAGCTGCACGTTAAAGAGCGTTTCGTTTCCGCCATTATAATTGGTATCGCACTACGATTCGATTGAGCCAGGATGGCAAATTGCTGATTTCTGCGCGTGTGTGTGGTCCTCCAGGCCCCCTAGGACACCCAAGGCTTACCCATATGATCAATTTCCTGATCACCTTGTTTATTGTAAATGGCAGCATCCGCAGCATTCTTTTTAGCGCAGCACAGTGGTGTAGTGGGTAGCACTTGCGCCTTGCAGCATAATGCTTGCTGGCTCAGATCCTAACCATGACCTGCCTGAGGTTTGCGTGTCCTCCCTGTGCATGCGTGGGTTTCCTCCCGGTGCTCCGGTTTCCTCCCACACTCCAAGGGACATAGGTCCAACCGGTTCGCTGCTCGCTATCCCTTGAGGAAAGCTTTTTAAAAAAAAAAAAAAAAAATGGGAGTCGCCTTGGTGTCCCGCCGATAGCTTGCCTTAAAAAGACGACGACCATTCCTCTGGAAGGGGTTCCTGCCTTCAAGGGCCCCGCTGACAAAAGACAGAGGCGCTGTAAAAGTCACTCTTCCTGGTGGCAGGCTCTGCTATGCGACCAGCCCTGACATATGCCATGGCGGCGCAATATCGGTCTGAGCGTATGGCGGAGCTCCAGAATATTCTGGACTGCGGCCGCCTGCTGGATACGCCGCAGAGGGCTCAATTTTGCTCCGAGGACTCAAGTACCTTGGTGATGCGGCCGTTGATTTACTGCCTATGTGATCCAGGGTAGCGGTGTTGCTGTATCCTCTGACAGGTACTCTGGTTGCGTTTTTGGTCCAGTGCTTGCCATGCTTCAAAAAAAAAAAAAAGAGAGAGGTCTCTCAGACCTTCCCTTTCAGGGTGGACGCCTATTCGGTCCACGGCTGGGTGAGATCATTAAGCATTTCACCGGAGGTAAGTGCCCTTCCTCCCAGAGCCCGGAGGCGTGAGTTTTGCTGTAGTCACCCGCCCCGGTAGGTCGCTGCAGGGGCCGGGTATCGGCAGTGGCAGCGCGCAACCAAAAAGGCGGAGGACAAACCTCCTCAGCCTGATGGGTTGCCTCCATCCGGGCTTCGGGTGGGGGACGTTTTCTGAGTTCGACACTCTGCCACCAGTCAGGGTCAGGTTCTTCCCTTCGAATTAGGGCTCCCGCAGGCACGCCGGGAGGCCCTCTTCGGGGCTGTACAAGCACTCAAACCAAGGGGTGATCATGCCAGTGCCTCCAGCGAGAGGTTTCGAGTTTTTTTTTTTACTCGCATCTGTTCCGGGTCCCCAAAAAAAGGGGGGGGGGGTGTCCGGCCAGTACTGGACCTGAAGGCCCTGAACCGGTATGTTAAGGCGCGGAAATTCAGGATGGAATCTATCCACTCGGTTGTAGCCGCCCTCCCTCAGGGGGAATCTCTGGCGTCTCTGGACATCAGGGATGTGTACCTCCACGTACCTATCTGTCCATGGCATCAGCGTTTCTTTCGCTTTGCAGTGGGAGACCTCCATTATCAATTCGTGGCACTCCCTTTCGGTCTGTTCTCAGCCCTCGAGTTTTTCACAAAACTGGTAGCTCCGGTATTGGCGTTGCTGCGACAGAGAGGCATTGCGGTAGTAGCCTACCTAGACGACTTGCTCCCGCGAGCGGAGTCCGCCTCGGCTCAGGATGAGAATGTGAGGATCACAATGACCTCGCTGTAGGACTTCGGCTGGTTGCTCAACCTGCAGGAGTCGACGGTGTCTCTATCCCATCGCCTGGAGTATCTGGGCCTGTTCCCGGACTCAGAGCAGGCAAACGTTTTCCTTTCTCCAGCCAAGTTGCAGTCACTGCAGTCGGCAGTGCGAACTTTCCTGTCGCACCGACGGTCTTTATTACGAGCTGGGGCTCCTGATCTCGACTTTCGAGGCGATACCATACGCCCAGAGTCACACTCGTCTCCTTCAACGAGTAATTTTGGTTCGGTGGGACAGGTCCCCTCGGTCCTTGGAACTTCTGATCCGTCTAAGCTCCCAGACCAGGGCATCTCTGACCTGATGGTTTCGGGACACTGCGTTGATTCAGGGGAGGTCGTTCCTGCCCCTTCTGTGGGTGATCATCACCACAGATGACAGTCCTTTGGACTGGGGCGGGGTCCTGGGACAGCTGTCTGCCCAGGGCCGTTGGTTTGCACAGGAGGCTCACCTCCCCATCAACGTGGGAGCTGAGAGCAATCAGATTGTGCTTTTTTTTCTCTCTGGAATGCAGGGTCATCTGATTCGAATTCAGTCGGTCGATGCCACAGCAGTGGCGTATGTGAACCATCAGGGCGGCACAAGGAGTCCAGCGGCGGAGGCAGCTCTGATACTGCGTTGGACGGAACGTCACGTTCCGGCAATCGCCGCCGTTTCCATTCCAGGGGTGGAGAACTGGCAGGCAGACTTCTCAGTCGCCAGACACTGGACCAGGGAGAGTGGTCTCTCCACCCAGAGGTGTTCAATCAGATTTGCTGTAGATGGGGGACACCGGACGTGGATCTCCATGGCGTCTCGGTTCAATCACAAGGTGAAGACCTTTGTGTCCAGATTGGAGGATCTGTTGGCAGTGGCCACGGACGCTCTGGTGGCCCACTGGGGCCGTTACCGCCTTCTGTACGCCTTTCCTCCTAAAAACTGCTTCCGCGATTGATATGCAGGATAGTGGCGGAGGGAATACCAATATATCCTGGTGGCTCCAGATTGGCCTCGGCGCACTTGGTACGCCGACGTGGTGCAAATGGTGGCAGACGCCCCTTGGCGGCTTCCGCTGCGAGACGTCCTGCTGTCTCAGGGGCCCATCCTGCACCCTGCTTTACTTTCGCTGGCTTTGACGTCTTGGCTGTTGAGTCTCAGGTGTTAAGAGACAGGGCAGTCACTGACTCGGTGATCCCTACATTGTTGAAGGCTCACGAGTCTACTAGATTTACCACCACACCTGGAAGGCTTGTATAGCTTTGTGCGAGGCGGAGGGTCTTAACCCTCGCTCTTATGTCGTGTCCAGGGTCCTGACTTTTTTGCAGCAGGGTCTGAACAAAAACTGGCTTTGAGCACTCTCAAGGGCCAGATATCGGCTCTGGCGATTCCTTTTCAGGGACCTTTGGCTTCGCACTCGTTGATCGTACCTTTGTACAAGGTGTGCGACATGTGGCGCCTCGGGGTTCCGTTGGCTCTATGGGAGCGGAATTGGTGCTTTCTGTACTTCAGAAACCGCCATATGAGAATATCAGGGAGATTTCTTTACAACTGCTGTCGCAGAAGGTGGCCTTTTTAGTTGCCATCACTTCCGCCAGACAGGTGTCTGACTTGGCAGCACTATCGTGCAAGTCTCCCTACCTGGTCCTGCATAAGGACAAGGCGGTCTTGCGACCCTCTCCTTCATTCCTTTCGAAAGGTGGTTTCTTCCTTTCACATTAATGAAGATATTGTTCTTCCTTCATTGTGCCCTCGTCCATCGCACCCAAAGGAGTTTGAGTTGCATGCTTTGGACGTAGTGAGGGCCTTACGAATGTATTTGGCTGCTACAAGGCTGATGCCTTGTTTGTGCTGTCTGAGGGCCCGCGCAAAGGGTTGGCGGCCTCGTCGGCTACGATTTCTCGTTGGATCAGACAGACCGTGACTCATGCGTATTCTATTCGGGGCAAGGTTCCCCCTCTTCCGGTCACGGCTCATTCTACCCGGGCTGTTAATACTTCATGGGTTTTCAGGCACCAGGTCTCGGTGTCGCAGGTGTGCAAGGCGGCCACTTGGGCCTCAGTTCACACTTTCATTAAGTTTTTTATAAAGTTGATGTGCTAGCATCTTCGCATGCTGCTTTTGGCTGCAAAATTTTGCAGGCGGCAGTGTAGGCGCGTCTGGCGCCTCCCTAGAGGTTCAGTTGGGTACTGTTCGCGTTTACCCACCCCTCTTTTTGACACCGCTTGGGTACATCCCCACACGTAATGGAGAGCTGCGTCTGTCAGTAAACGATAGGAGAAAAAGGGATTTTGTTAAAACTTACCGTAAAATCCTTTTCTCCGAGTTCGCTGACAGACGCAGCACCCACCCCTCTGTGCTCTGTTCTTGTACGGCTTGTGTACGGTCTGAAGAGCTATGCTATGAGGGGGTTTTATGTGGGAAGAGAGGATGGCCCTCATGGGAGGGGCCAGCTGTTTCTTTACCCTGCCTAGTTAACTCCTAGTGAGACCAGCATAAAACCCCACACGTAATGGAGAGCTGCGTCTGTCAGCGAACTCGGAGAAAAGGATTTTACGGTAAGTTTTAATAAAATCCCTTTTTCTCCAGTAGAGTGGAGAAAAGCTAGAAAAACTGATTGTGTTATTTTTATTTTATTTTTTGTGGTCGTTTCCCCTCATCTTCTGTTCTTGTGACAGTGTTGTCACAGCATCAGGGAGTAAAGGTGAATCTTGAGAATGGGGCCACGGACCCTAACTAAAGCTTAAAGTGGTTGTAAACCCTTAGATATACCCAGTGAAGTTACTGGCCTCAGGTGATGCATAGAGATTAAACAAATCCTCCTATGTAAGTTGTTCCTGTTTGTCTGCTGTCTTCTCTTTTCTACATCCATTCAAAGTGAAGAAGTTTATAAAGCTTGTCTGAGCTGTCAGAAAAAAGGGGGAGTAGAGCTGAAAATACTCTCTACAGAGCTCAGTCAGCTGATTGGAGGGCAGGGACACACCCCCCCTCCATACAGCGCACAGGATCATAGCTGAGGCTGTCAATCATGGGCGGTGTGCAGAAGCAGTCGCCTTCTTTCTCTTGATGTCAGGAAAACTTGTCAGAAGTGATTCATGATGATAACAGAGGAAGAAATCAGCAGACAGAAATGACACTTGGTGCTCTGGATTGAGACAAGTACACACTATAGAGGGATATGTTTTGTTCATAGTTAATGTCTGAGGTTTACAGTCGGCCAATTTAAAAGAAGTTATAACCCTATACCAAAACAAGAAATGAGGCAATGGGTGTCTCTGGTACAGGAAGACAAGCAGCAAGAAATAAAGCTGACAATGGGTTCATATCCTTCCTTAGTAGTATTCTACTGAATAATGTTTTCTGATGTTGTCTCTGTCTCCATTGGTAAGATTTCCCATCACTTCCTGTCCCTGTAAAAGAGGGCTCGACATAACCCAGGCGCCAGGTCGCAATGGCGAATGGAAATTACATCCTGGAGCCTGGGCTACACCGCAGAAGCGGTCTGGATTACTCCTGCAGGTGGTCGGGCCAGCCGGAAATTGAGGCTGTGGCTTTACGGCCTGCTGGAGCGGGAAACACGCTTTGTGTGAACCGGCGCCCCCTCACCAGTGTCCATCAGTGCAGCCTGTAAATGCTCATCAGTGCCGTCCATCAGTGCCACCTATTAGTACCACCTGATTAATGCCCATCAGTGCCGCCTCAGCACTTCTTTTCAAAAGCTTATAACCAACAAAAAAAAAATATATATATTTTTTGTTTTGTTGTTTTTCATTTTCTGCCTTTTTTCGTTTGGCACCAGGCGTGATCAATTCTTATTGCCCGACGCCTTCCGGACATGCAGTTCTGGGTGCTGGGCTGCTGATTTAAAAAAACTGGCTCCTAGATTCTAAGCAAATTTTGTCAAGCCCTGCTGTAAAACACTGTCATCACCAGGGCAGGAGGTAAGAAGAAAGCCTTCCAGAGGGGGACAGATGGCAGTAAAAGTTGCCTAATGTTTTTTTAATGGAACTTATTCACTACTTTGTTTATATTGTGTTCCTGTATCTTCTGTGAAGAAAATGAACTTGGTTTTCTTTTCATATCAGAAATGTAGCAATTGTAACTCAGTCTGTTACAATGTGAGGCTAGATAATTCACGGCGCTTCCTGTTTGTCACTTTTTGTAATTTCCTCTTTAGCACATGGCAGGCCTTGCCTGATGATGACTGTCACATATGATAGCAGAGTCTCTGAGCCACAGGTATGTGTACTGCTAGGCGCCAACTGTTTACTTTAAAAAAAAAAAAGAAAAGTAAACTGAATAGGTGCTGCTGATTTATAATCACTTGACATGTAGTGGTCTCTACACATTTCCCCTCTAGCAATTAGTGTGCAAGATTAAGAGGCAGGATAGGTAAATGTTGTGGTGTGTGTTTGTGTGTTTTCATATCATTTTGCTTCCTTATACCTTATTTCACTTTTTATTGGACTTCTTACATGGTTAACCATTTTAAAGCGGATGTAAACCCACCACCCACCCAGTATAAACTAATGACACAGTATTAATGTGTATATATACATGCAAGCCTCCTACATCTATCCCTACCTTTCAAATGTCCTTCCTGTAAGCACTAGCAGCTCTATAAATCTCTGAAATCAGAGGGTGTCTGTGTTTGCTGGAGTTTGCTGGGTGGAGTTGTGATGTCACAAGCCTCCCCACCCACCTCTATACTGAGATATTGAGGAGGGAGGGGGGAAGTGTAAAACTTTCTCTGCTGTGTGAAGAAGATAAGCAAATTGCTTGTCACTCACAGAGCAAGGGGCGGATCGACTGTGTATTTCCCTGTTAGTCGGACTTTCTCTTCCTGAAAAAAGATAAGCTCATTACTCACAGTTGGATTAACTCTTTGTGGCAAGACTGGGCACAGATGATATGACATGCTATACTCTAGCAGGCAGAATTATTAATTACATTTTTTTTTTCGGGATTACATCCACTTTAAAATAGTCCCTGTTCTGAAGGTTCAGTGTATCTTTATCTTCCGCCGTTTTGGTTCTGAGAAATGTAGAACAAAATCACCTGAGTAAATGTTACCAATTTAGCCACACAGGGAGCAAAAAAAAAATCTAGAGTACTGCTACATTCACATCCTGTCATTTCAATTGCTCTATAACGGCAAGCAACACTGGACTCTGATTGTCCTTCACAGCATATAGGTAACTGCCAGAATGCACAATGCAGTTCTTTTTTTCCTACTTTCAGAAAACTAACATCAGAAATGACAATCTAAGATTAGGTTGAATTGTACAGAAGTCTTGTGCTCCATATAAGACTCTGTTCTAAAGATTGGATGAGTTTACATTCAATAGTGATGGGATCTAAGTGAATTTATAATATGTATTGTGACAGTAGTAGGCTTGCCACCAGTGACGTAACTAGAACCTTCAGGGCCCCGGTGCAAGAAACTATGAAGGGCCCCCTGACCCCTGGTCAGGGCCCTTCCCTCTTCCCACTGATACTGGGGCCCTTTACTCCTATCGCGGGTCCCTTTATTACCCCTGCTCTACAGCATCTGGCAGGAGAGAGGAGGGAGGAAGACAGCAGCTCTGTGGGGGGACCAGGGAAGCACACAGGGACCCTGGGAACAGCAGAAGACAAGTAAACTGAATGGAGGAAAATGGAGGAGATTGGGTCCTCTAAATACCACACCCGCCATCCCTCCTATTCAGGTGTACAAGGGAGGCAGATGGGCCCCCTGGACCATGGGGCCCGGTTGCAATTGCAACCCCTGCAACCCCTATCGTTACGCCCCTGCTTGCCACCGTGAACATCATTGTATAAAGAACATCAGGTTTGCACGCATCCAAAGTGTGGGACTCTGGAATATCAGTTTCAATCAAAGAAAAACATTTTTACAGCTTTCTCTGGGTGTTGTTATTCCTGGATTAGGGCCTGGAGTTTGGAGATTTCGAAATGGTTTAGAAGGAAAAAATTCCAATCCAGTGTCCAGGTCTTGCTGAAGACCAGCAGGATGCGTGTCCAGGTGTGCGCACAGCCCTTATAATGATAGGTTTGGGCATAGCTCCATGTTCTCTGGAGATAGGCATGTGCTCCATCCATGAGACAAGTGTACTCCCATCAGGGGACAGGTTTGGGCTCCCGTTAGGAGCAGTGCTCCACTTGAGACAGCACTCCATGCTGGAGGAGAGATTCCTTACCCACAGGACTGAGGGGGTTGAGGCGGCTAGAGTTCAGGAATTTGGAAAAGTTGGGAAGACTAGACGAGTCCAGGGGACTGCGGGAATTTGGAGGTCTCAGAGGAGTGAGAAAGCCCGGGGTGCTAATAGATCTCCTATTGAAAGGCTAGGGAGAGGTCCCAGAGTGCTGAAACTACAGGGTGAGTGAGGCGAGCCAGGAAATCTGGGTAAGATGGTAAATATTGGCACTTCTGAAGAGGGAGCCAGGTGGCTTGGCATTATGTTACTTGTTTTGATGGTGGAAATCCCTGCAAGGGCAAGGTGTTTTTTTTTTTTTTTTTTTTTTTTTGACTTTCATAGTTAATCGCTTTAGTACCTTGTTCTAGACAAAAGATGGCTACAGTGCGGTTCTATAGTTCTGGAAGGGTTTCTATGGACGCCCTTTCAGAACCCTGCCCCCTGTGCAGCCCCTGGGGGAGCTGATCACAGATCTGGGCAAAGCACCAATCACAGCTGCCCTTTACCATGTGATCAGCTGTGTCCAATCACAGCTGATCACATGTAAATAGACTTGCCAGTTATCGGCAGTCCTTTCCTTACACACTGTGGCTGTGTGAGGAAAGTAGAGCCAATAACCATCAAGCCTGTCAGCACATTGTTTACACTGATAATCAGTGCAGCCCCATCGGTGGAGAAGAAAAATTACTTATTTGCAAAATTGTATAGCAACTAAGAAACGTGTGTTTTTTTTTTTTATTTTTTTTTTTTTTTTTCATAATGTTTAGTCTTGTTTTTCTTTGTTTTAGCAAAAAATAAACAGTGGTGATTAAATACCACCAAAATAAAGCTTGATCAGTCTCAAAAACATTATAAAAATGTCCATATGGGTACAGTGTAGCATGACCGCGCAATTGTCGCTCAAAGTGTGACAGCTCGGAAAGCTGAAAATTGGCCTGGGCAGGAAGGGGGTGAAAGTGCCCAGTATTGAAGTGGCTAATAAAAGTGGGATGACAAGCCCTAAAACGTAGTTTGGACTGGCAGGATCGCGCTAAAATTGCTACTACTACTGAGCATTAATCCTCCAATATCACAGAATCTTGTGATTTTAAATGTATGTTGAGTTGTGTACATTTTTGTTACTTGTCGCAGTGGAAGAGATTGTAGGACCAAAATCTTTCTCTTTTTATGTAATCTTCTAGTAGTTGGTGGTTTAAAGAAAAGCTGCAGAGCCTACATTCCTTTAGGCAAGGAATAACCTTAAAAAGTATCTTGCCACAAAACCCTATTGCTCAGGATGCCTGTCATTTTGCAGAGTAGAATTCTGGTTCTGGTATATTTCAGTGCAGAAGAAACTGTCAGAGGAAAGGTGAGTTTGCAGGCAAAGGGTTAACTTTACATGAATGAAGGCTAGTATGAGGGCTTGTGTTAAGGCCCATACACAGGATGCAAAATTTGTGCGGTCATTTTTGTTCGACCAATCGTCTGAAATTCTTACAGTTAGTATGGACTGTTGATTCTGACTTTTTGGAGGAAAAAATCCTGATGTGCAGACTAACATTTTTGTTGTGCGTGAAATCAACGTCCGGTTTTCGTTTTTAATTAGTACGGTTTTTCGTCCGAAAAAAAAAACAAAAGAGCAAGACTGCATGCTTAGAAACGCAAAAAAAAAAAAAAAAAAACACAAAACTATTCAACACATTACGTCACTTCTGAAGTTGTATTCTGTCATACGAGAATTTTCGTATGGTGAGTAACCTCTTCACTTTCGACATGAGACCAGCATACAACAAAAAATGGAGGTTCGGTCGTCTGAAAATCTAAGCGTGTGTACAAGACTTAAGGGTTTGAATTACATAATGTGAACAGAGTTAAGGGTAGGGCATTACTCTGTGCTAAGAGCTCTGGACTGAAACCGATGGTATTGATGCTGAGCTGAAACCTCGTGTATCTCTGAGATTTGTCTTGTAGCTCAGTGCAGACTTCTAGGAAAAAAGAGAGCCGGTCCCACAAGCTGGACATTTCTAGGGCAGTTCTGTACAGAATACTTCTAGGTGGTTATATTGCAAGGAAGAGGCATCTGAATCTTCTGATGGTTTTAGAAAATCTTTATCTATCTCTAGATAGAAATGCAACGGTAGTTTTATATTCTCAAATCTCACTATACTCAAACATAGTAAAAGCCGCGCTAAAAAACATAATACATCTAGTGTACAAACACTCATAAGTAAAGTGCTAGTGCAAACTGTAAATAAAGTAAAACAGTGCCAGTGCTAATTCGTCATATCCAAAAAGTGCCAGTGTCCATTAATTGTGCAAATGTGCAAACATAAGAGTTGGGTGTCCCAACGGAAAGTGTACAAAATCTTATTCCTTCTCCAGAATGTGCAAAAGAAATGCTCTTTGGTTCAACTTCCACCACCACTCAAAAGAATCCCCATGCAGGTGATCACGCTGGAGGCTTACCAGAACGTGTTAATTACCTGTGACCGTGAAAAACCTATACTGCTTAATCGTGACCGTGACAAAATGAAATAAATGTCAAACGTGATCGTGAAATGAATACTCACAAACATGTGATCTACATAATACAAAAAATCGCGCCGAAAATGATACAAACTCATATCACTCTAAACTCTTATATTTTGATGGCAACGTAAAGATAGATCTCTATCTATTTCTAAAAGATTTTGGTAGTCTTCTAAGTCTACGGAGAAGGAACGTTATATTGGTGGATCTTCATAAGACATGTCTTGACGGGATCTTTACAGGTCGAACACCCTGGCCGAGAGAAAAAAGGATCTTC
>BLSH010028361.1:59533-80206 GCA_018402905.1 Glandirana rugosa | reverse complement strand
TTTTTTGCGGTACTGCGATATTGGGGCGGACATGTCGGAACGTTTTGACACTTTTTTGGGACCATTGGCATTTATACAGCGATCAGTGCTATAAAAATGCACTGATTACTGTGTAAATGCCATTGGCAGTGAAGGGGTTAACCTGCAGGGGGCGCGCTAAGGGTTAACTATGTTCCCTGGGCGTGTTCTAACTGTATTGGGGACTGCCTATCTGGGGAAAGGAAGTTATCACAGCCTTCATGTACGAGAAGGCTGTGATCACTTCCCTTCCCCCTCACACAGAGCGGAGGTC
This sequence comes from Glandirana rugosa, assembly GCA_018402905.1. NCBI lineage: Eukaryota > Metazoa > Chordata > Amphibia > Anura > Ranidae > Glandirana > Glandirana rugosa. Next base: position 79,914 of record BLSH010028361.1, on the reverse strand, counting down.
CGTGTTTACATACACGGACCTCCGCTCATTCGCTCCGGGGGGGCCATCGCGGGTAGCCGGCGGCAATCGAAGCCGCCGCACCCGCTCCCTGGACCCCCCCGGACACAGTGAGCGCGCGGGCGCGCCTGCTCACAGTGCGCGTTATCGCAGCCGCCGTCGTATGACGGCGTTTTGCGATAACGAACCACTTTGTCGCCGTCAGATGCCGATCGGCGGTCGGCAAGTGGTTAAAGGATAAGTTTGCTTTTGGTTACATGTTACACCCATATTTAGGGTGTAACCTGTTACTAACGAAGTATTCTGTGCATTAAGTTAAAAAAAAAAAAAAAAAAAAAAAACTTGCAAGATTAGCTACCCCCCGCAAAAAAAAAAAATACTTACCTGGGGCTGATCTCGATCCGGCGCTGTACATAGGAGCAGCATGGCTTCACTCTCTCTCCTTACTGGACACACACAGCCTGGCTCTGAAGCGAGCCTGCACGTCTCCCCATATAGCAAGCGCTTGCTATGGGGCAGACACAGAAGAGGGGGAAGTCCTGGGATCTAAGAAGAAGAGGTTTGTGGCCACCCTGTGCAATACCATTGGCACAGAGCAGGTGAGCATAAGATGTTCTTTCAATAATAATAAAAAAAAAAACAGCCATTAGTTACACGTTAGGCAGCTTTAGTTTTTTTATATGAAATCCAGTTGTTACTCAGTAAGCACATTTAGATATCTGAACTTTTTGGAAGTTTTTACATGGTCTGTTGCTGGTTTGCCTATTGGAATTGGTTTGCTGTGTTTTGGTTAGGTTGGAACCAATCTTTCATGTGTATGTGCGCACATTTTTGGCTGTGTTAGAATGTGTGTTGGCACTGGTTAGCACTAGCCAGTACACTAGTTTCAAGTAATTCAAAGTGACTGTCACACCTATCAACTTTCATTTATTACTTTTGGTGAAGTGTGGCCACATAGAATGCTTCCCTGTTGTGGTCAGGCAGAGCTGTGTAATGTTCACTTGCACTCTCTTCTAAAAATTCCTGTTGGCCAAATTCTATGGTGAGACACCTCACTGGCTAATATGTATGATGGCAGGAAGTGTTGAAGCTTTGCTTGATCACCTCTCATACATTACTATTAACCCGTTACTATTGTGGACTTCCTGACTGGTTAACATGCGTACGTGGATATCAGCGGGCACGTTTTGACACTTAACAGGAAGTGCTGATCACCTGATCATCGACGCCTAGAAGAGGAAATGTGTTTACAGTTTGAAAGTACTTCACACGATAACTTGCTTGATATGAGATGGGAATATCTTAGAGCTGGACCAAATGTGAAATTTAAAAGTTGGATAAAGTGCTTGAATATCCTTCATTGTTTATCCCTGGTTGTTATTTGATCCATACTAGTTTTACAAAGAAGAAAAGAAGCCAGTGAGTCCCATCTTTTTCAGTAACTGTTGCAAAAACTGGTATATACTCCTTACTTGTTTTAAAACCTCAGCGTGCTTCCTAGCTCAGGCTTGATGACTTGTAGCCCACTCACTATGCTGAAAAAAGCATCTTTTTGGACTAAAAATATATTTTATACAAATTAAAAGTGATTGAAGATCTATCCCTTTTATGTTTGATATGATAAACTCTTTAGCTCAGGTGTAAAAATGTCTGCAGATTAGCATCTGTATAAAGATAGAATGGCATGGCCTTGCACTGATTTTTGTAGGACATCTGCTGCTGCGGAGAGACCAGAGGAGTTTAGTTTTTTTCTTTTCATTTTTGTCTGGCTGTGGACTGATGGAGACTCCAGTGCTTTTGTCATGGTTTCCAGCTTTATGAGCTCAATCTACTTTTCCCTGTAAGTCTCGGTTCACACTAATGCGATGTGGGAAACGCACAATATTCGCTGCATTCTCTGCATCGCACTGCACTCAAAGACCCCCTTCACACTGAGCATCAGCGGTAAAGTGCCACTAGTTGAGCGTTACAGCGGTGCTTTGGCGCAGTTTTTCGGGCAGCAGCGGGGTGCTTTTAACCCCCTAAAAAGGGATTAAAAGCGATGACGCTTCTGAAGTGGTCAGCCGCTTCGGAAGCGCTGCCCATTCATTTCGATGGTGGAGGAGCGGTGTATGCACCGCCCCAAAGATGCATCTTACAGGACTTTTTTTCCCGTCCTGCAAGCGCACCGCCCCAGTGTGAAAGCACTCAGGCTTTCACACTGGGGTGAAGGGGTGGGGGTTTCAGGCACTATTTTCCGGTGTGAAAGGGGTCTAAGCTATTGCATCGCATCCATGTGATCTGCTGCGGGTGTCATTGTTCTCTTAACGACACCCCTAAACAGATGGCAAAATGCAGTGCGATTACCAGAATCGCGAACACCCATGTAATGGGATTCAGGTGCAGGAGAAAAAAAAGATCATGCACCATTTTGGTGGGAACGCGATGCGATATCAGCCATACAAAATGTATGGCTGAAATCACACTGCACAGACATCACATGTGATGTGCACAGGGATGCAGTGCGATTCCTGTGCGAATCACATGCAGTGTTTCCCAAGCACCAGTGTGAAACACCTAGCCTGACAGATAAATCTGCAAGACAGCTTGCCCTTTGGAAAACACACTTACTGGCTGGATCTCCAGAAGAAAATAAAGAACATAAAAAGAAACAGAACAATCTTAAAAATTCACTAAACCTTTTCACACATTTCTAAGTTCTATACTTTTGTTACTGTACTTTCTTATTCCAAAGATAAAATTCTGCTCGTTTTTCTTTCCAGCACAAGGTACAATTTACGTTTTCTTTTTTGTGGTTCCTTGCTTCCTTTTGTACCTGTTTTGAGTCAGATGAGCTGGGTCAGTGTTTTGATGTGTTTAACCTATTTGTTTTTGTCTAAAAATTGTGTGAGGTGAAAGTACAGAGGGAAATTTAAGACCTTGTTTTAACCTTGCGTTAAAAAAATAAAAAAATGGGACTTGGTTGGATCGAACCCCCTAGCTGATTGACTTTTAGTTTGCTAAAGCATGGTACCTTATTGACATTTGCCATGTTTTTATTTAATAAAATACTGTGTTTTTTTTTTAAATCCCTTTTGTATCTCGTTGCTGCTAATCTCCTTCAGTATTTTTCAGCCACTTCTGTGTACATGCATTTTTTCCAGAGTCTGTGGCTCCTCGTTGCTCAAGACTTGCTTTCTGATGGTGGCTACAGAATTGGTATGCCCATTTGCAATCTGAGCCAAGGGGGATCTGAGACAGGGTGACAATGTAGGAGCACAGTTGGGAGACAGTTGTCCTCTTATTACAGGTAATTCTGAAACCAGGACCTTTTTATGGAAGGATCACAAATCTATTAATACGTAAACATTGTAACATTTTTAGAAAAATATATATACAGACTTTGTGATGTCTGAACTCCACAGTGCTTTTTAGTAAGTACCCCGCAGATAACAAGCAGCCAAATAACATTGGGTCCTTTTTTGTTTTGCTGGTGAAATCACCAAGGATATAGTTAGTGACTGCAATGAAATATATCTATAAAAATTTAAGAAAAAATTCTGCACAAAAGAGTAGAATCTGCCCTTTTTTTAATACGACACGCTCTCTATTTGTTAGTCAGCTAGACATTTGAGACATTCTGTTATTCGGTAAGCAAAATGCAGAAACCCAGTGTAGCTTTTTATTTTTAGTAATTTGGCTGATCTAGATTACTGCACATTATTGTGCTCATTATCAATTTGTTGTGCTGCCTTATTGAGTTAGTCTGAAAATGTTTTGAAGGCACCCATAAAGGTTTGTAGTTATTGCAGGTCTGTGGCAAGTACATTCTCCATCATATGTTGACCCTGATCTAAAGAAGAAGTAGGGCCAAAGTAATTTTGGCCCTACTTCTCCTGTATTCAGCCAACAGCGGGCTGAAGTCCACCCAGATGCCCAGACTGGTAGCTGGCTTAGCCTCAGATGTGAGTAGCTGAGAGCCTGAGCCAACCTCTCCCGCCCCCTCCACAGCCCCGCGCTCCACTGATCCCTGGAGGGGGAAAGCAGAGAGCAGTGACCGACCATGAAGTCTGAGAACTGAGCGAACAGCGGTGTTAGATCGCTTGGCTCTCAGACTTTGAGGCGGCGAGGGACAGATGCAGCATTGGACTGATGCTGCATCCACCTAAGTGAGGATGTGCGTTTTTTTTTTTTTTTAAAGCCTGCACTTCTCTTTCAAAGACTTACTTCAGGCTTTGGCCTGACCCTCCCCACTCCCACAGCACCCCCAGCAGCATTTACACATTTTTTTTCAAGGTGCCTATGGCCTGTTTTATATGATAGGTTGTCGTTGCCCTCTTCTTCCTTCAGCAGTTGGCAGATTCTAAATGCTGCAGAGAGCATCAGTGTGTAATGAAGTGGCACCCTCAGTGTTTTTCCTGTGAAACCATAATGACAACAGAGCTTTGATGCCCTGGGCTCACAAAAAGTAGGTTGAAGGACGCTGGGCATCAGTAGTCCAAAAGGAGTGATGCTGGATCGATGAGTTTGTGGGGGACAGTTGTGAAGTTTTGAAAGAGTATGTATAACAGCCAGTGTGGATTTTTTTTTTTCATAGGAAAGGCTGGAGAAGTGACTTTTGTTTATTTATTTTAGCCGCACTAAACCCATCAATTTTACAGTGTTACATTCCTGGCACATACACTCAATCAAATTGTCAAACCATCAAATGGATGGTGTCATAAATGGTCACATGTGCAGCATCATGACAGTTCGAGAGCAAACAGAGGCCAAGATGGCAGCGTTCTTTGCTGAAAATGATAGGAGGGTTCAATTACGCTTTTAATACGTTTACAAAGCTGGAATTTTACATCAGGCACAGAAAATAAAGTAAATACAACATTTCGATTAGTAAACTCAGATTCAACACCGTTGCAAAGATGAATTATTTAGCAGCATGTTTGTTGGAAACATTGGAGGAAAAGTCCTATTGTCAAACTTGCTTGAGCTCATTGAATCCAACAATTATAACAATAGTTCAGTATGACAGTCAGGCAGCCAGCATTTTCAGGTTACCAAAAGCAATATCCACGTTTCTCTTGTAAAGTTTTCTTAGATGCCCTTGTACTTAAATTATGAAGCAGTTTTATGCCTGGATCAAGTGAAAATCATATCCTCTTATGTCACCAGAGTTAAACATTGTTGAAACTTAACTTAATAGGAAATCCTGGAGTGTAGAATGTGATATTCCGCTCAAAGGAGTGAAAGCTTTTCATGTGCTCAGTTCTGGAACCACAGTGGTAGTCCCTGCAAGATGAGTGCTAGGAATTATCATTTGTGAACATCTCCCCATATATGTCAAACCTTTTTTACATTGTGAAAGCACAAAAGTTGAAAAAAGGCATTTCAAACTATTCATATTAAATAGTATTCATATTAAATTGTAATGTTCATTGAAGCATTCCAGCTGCTCTGAAGGCCTTACACTTTGATATTAATATATTGGGTGTTTGCAGGAGTTACAGAACAGAAGGTTCCTAAGTATGAAATAAAAAGGTCTAAAGCACATGTAAGACAAACCACGGGCAAAATATCAGTGTGTTTTTTTTTATATAGTGTTGTAAATAGTAATAGATATTTCAGCCTCGAAAAGCTTAGATCCCCCATGCCAGTGGTTGGAAGCTTGTCAGCTTTATAGTCCACCCCAAACTTTGGTATATCACTCCCTGCAGCAAAGATCAGCCTAGGAGAATGACTCACAGGGTGATAACTGAAAAAAAGCTACCAGGAGAAATATGTGAGGTGACATGAAAATCGCTGTTAGTAAAATAGGGAGGTGGTGGAGGCACATCCTTATGTTGCCATGCTCATGCACAGTGCTGTGACCCACAGGACTTGTAGCCTGAATTAACAGTAAACATAATTGCAGGTTGTAGGAGATCTCAAACATGTTTAACAGCTTTTGGTGGCACTGGGTGGGAAAATTCTTCAGTAATTACATCTTTGAGCCCCTGTTCAGTGCGCCTTTGTCATTGACTTGGTATACAGTAATAATTCTCCATTCTGTCTTTTGGCACTGCTGTTTAATCCAGCTGTTAGGATGACTGTCAAGCACTGTGGTGCCTATGCCATTGCAAAATAAGACCTCCAGTGATATTTTTGTGGTGTTGGTTCAGATAGCTTGAGAGAAAATTTGCTTTGCAAAATAATAGTCCACTTTGTAAAGTGAACATGCTGTAGCTCTTTTGTAAATTTGCCCCAAATTAAACAATATTATGATGACACAAACACTCAGGACAATTTTGCAAAAAAAAAAAAAAAGTGTTGGTAGTACAAAAGAGCTGCTTTTCAATATCTAACAGTGAAAATTGTTATGACTGTCAGTCTTAAAACATACAGGTAAAAGCAGTGAAGACTAAAGTATACTCACTTGGGACCCTTTTCTTGCTTGCTCAGGTAGAATGTGTCTTTGAACTTGCAAGTTTGACCTCTTCAAGAAGAGTCACTTCTCTAGAACATCGCCTCCCTCTTTGCACATTATAACCCTCTAGTCTTCTGTGAAGTTCCAATTACTGTCTGTGCTGTCCCAACTCCTCTGCTCCTCCCTCTGCATAACCTTTTATGTAGCTACTGGGGCATCTAACACTACCCCTCCCCCAGACTGACAATGCTGCTGTCCCAAGGTGCTCTTCCATCCAGAGTGGGGGCACTCTAATACACAAGGTGTGTTACTACCTAGATCACAAAGTGAAAACATAGGGGGAAAGCCTGAAAAAGTCTACAGCTACCACATATAAGCTGCAATATAATACATTTTTGGATTTGGGTTTAAAGTGATTGTAAAGACTGTTATTTAAAAAAAACAAAAACAAAAAAATGCCCTATACTTGTCTCCTCTGTGCAGTTGGTTTTGCACAGAGCAGCCTGGATCCTCCTCTTTTCGGGTCCCTCTTTGCTGCTCCTGGCCCCTCCCTCCTATTGAGTGCTCCCTCAGCCAGCAGCTATCTATGGGGGGGGGGGGGGAACACATGAGCCCAGTCAGAGCTCCGTGTATCCATTCAGACACGGAGCCCCGACCTGGCCCCACCCCCTCTCCCCTGATTGGCTGACTGACTTTGACAGCCACGGGAGCGAATGGTGCCAATGCTTTGTCTCAGTCAATCAGGAGGAGTGTCCAGATGGCTTAGACATTTGTGGACATCGCTGGAGAGAGATGGGCTCAAGTAAGTAATTAGGGGGTGCTGGGGAGGCTGTTACACACAGAAGGTTTTTTTTCTTAATGCATTAAGATAAAAACTTTCTGGTTTTACAACCCCTTTAATATCGCTTTAACCCCTTTGCAACTGCGCTATAGCCGAATGACGGCTACAGCGCGGCCGCACTTTGCCTGGAGGCCATCATATGACGTCGTCCTGTGCGCGCTCTGCCTGCGCGCTCCCTGCGACGTGCATCGGCAGTGATCTATGATCAGGACGCAGCTGATCACAGATCGGGGTAAAGAGCCAATCACGGCGGCTCTTTACCATGTGATCAGCCGTGTCCAATCACAATATAACAGTGTTTGCCAGTTATCTGCAATCCTCCCCTCATGCTGACAGGGCACGAGGAGAGCCGAAAACCAGCAAATCCACACAGAAAACATCTGCACTGACAATCGGGACAGTGATCATCAGTGTCCTGGTGATCAGTGCATCCCCAACAGAGCCCACCAGTACTGCCAATCTGTGCCCATCAGTGAAGCCTGTCAGTGCCACCTTATCCGTGCCTATCAGCGCAGCCTCATTGGCGCACATCCGTGACACGAGAAAAATGACTCATTTACAAAATGTTATAACAGAAACTAAGGAAAAACTTTTTTCCTTTGTTTAGAAAAAAATAACGAAAACCCACTGGTGATTAAAAACCACCAAAAGAAATCAATCTCAAAAAAAATGTTAAAAATGTTGTTTGTGTACAGTGTTGCAGGACCGCGCAATTGTCATTCAAGGTGTGACTGCGCTGAAAGCTGAAAATTGGCCTGGGCAGGAAGGAGGTTAAAGTGGTTAAATTTGTTTTTTCTTTGTTATTACCATCTTTCCCTCTATTTTAGCTTGGGTTTTATTTATTCTTGCCATTTCATCTACTTACGTTTTCCACAGACTTACAGCCCATTGGAATTGGACTTTCTTTGTTTGCTTTCCCTGAATAGAAACCTGGTGTCTCAACCAAACTAACATTAATGCTGTGGCGGTAAAGCTGAATTCCAGGCACGCCAGAACAGATTCATGCTGTCCCCCTCCTTTCAGCTTGCATAAATCTGCCCATATTTTAAACTACTGGTTAAAATGTGATTCCAAGTGTGTTTTATTGGACAGCTTGCTGTCACACATTAACTTTTCACATGGCTACAGTTTGTCCCATTGCTCTTAATTTCAAGCTTATGATGAAGATGTTCAAACTTTTCCCATCAGCTGGAAAAAAAATGACAGGATCTCATTTTAAGGAAAGATGATAGTAAATTAAATAAACCAATTCATGAATGCATATGTTTACCACAAACCGCCATAACATTATGACCACTGACAGGTAAAGTGAATAACCTTGATTATCTTGTTACAGTGGGATGGATTAGGCAGCAAGTGTACATGTCCCTGAAGTTGGTGTGTTGAAAGCAACCAAAAAATAAAAATAGGCAAACTTAAGGATTTGAGACTTTTTGACAAGGACCAAATTATAATTGCTAGACAACTGGGTCAGAGTCTCCAAAACTGCAGCTCTTGTGGGACACCTTTTCCTTGTCTGTGTCATGGTCCTGGTGGCAGTTCTTTCATGTACAATAAACCTGTTGGAACGACGAAGGTGTGCAGCCATTCTGTAGTTGTCACCACCTACCAAGTGTTCCAAGGAAGGAGAACCCATGAACTGGTGACAGGGTTATGGGTGGCCAAGGCTCTTGATGCGTGGGGGGGTTGTCTTGTGTAGTCTGTTCCAAAAGAAGAGCTGCCGTAGCTCTAATTGCTGAAAAAGTCAATGCTGGTCTCCGTTCGGTGCCAGAGCACACAGTGCATCATATACATTTGTTGCATATGGAGCTACATAGTTGCAGACTGGTCAGGGTTTCCATGCTGACCCCTGTTCACAGCCAAAAAGCACCTACAATGGGTATGTGAACATCAGATTTAGACCACAGGGGAATGAAAGAAGGTGGCCTGGTCTAATGAATCACAATTTCTATTACATCATGTGGATGACCAGGTGGCATGTGTGACACTTACCTGGGGAATAGGTGGCATCGGGATGCAATATGTAAAAAAGGCAACCTGGTGGAGGCTTTGTGATGGTTTGGGCATTATTCTGCTGCGAAACCTTGGATCCTGCCATTCACGTGAATGTTACAGCCCTTCACAGGTCAGGGCTGTTTTGGCTGCAAAAGGGGAACCCACTCAATATTCGGTGGGGAGGTCATAATGTTATAGCTGATCAGTGTATCTACTTAGAGCTGAAAAAACACTCCTGCTGAAACCCCCAACTTTAGATCCACCCATAAATTGTGTTCGTACATTCTCCCACTTTCTGAATTAAATTTTAATATCACTCCTTACTTTAACCTCATAAAGTTCAACTTGCATACATGGTTCTGTTGCCAGTTTTCTCTTCTGTCCTGCACTGCCAGAACCTCTGTTTTAGGTTCCATTATGATGTGCATTATTCAGTTTACTCCCTGTGAGCCTAGGCTGTCATGGACACACCCCCTGGGGTTGCATCATCACACAGCCTGGTCACACACTATCCTCTTCTGAATTGTGCTCACATGTGCCAAGGCAGGAGAGGAAGGACCATTGATGTCCCTAGACCCGGCATACTGTATGTAATAGACAAGCAAAGCTGTGTGGGTCTTCAGTATAATAATGACATGCACCCACAACACTTGATTATAATATCCTGGGCATGTGTGGCACTGCTAATCCACCAGTGAACAGTGGTACACTGCCACCACAACCCTGCAGGTTTTTACTGCTCCCTCACTTGGGGTTGCAACCTAATGTGTTGCATAACTTGATGGTAAATTAGAGTAACCGCAAGAGTTATATTTTCATTAAAGATTTTTCAACTTTGAGTTTTACATGATAAAATATGGAGAATTTATTATTTCCACACCTTCGTAATACATCTTCAGGTGGCTGTGAGACCTTTCTGGTCAGTGTGGACTTTTGCTGGGTTTTGGAAAATGTCATTAATTTTGGATTAGGATAATCAGATTGAGTTGACGATTTTGTGATCTGGTTACACTGGAAAGGCACTCTGTAGTAAATATAGACTGTAGTGTGAGTAATTAAATTAGATTATCATACTTGGGAAGTCAAATCTGAATTGAAACATGGCAATGGTATTGGCATTTAACTATTTTAAAAAGTGAATCTAATAGTCGCTATACTAATGTTTTTACTATACTATTCAACCATTGTACTTTTTTGTTCTGATCAACATCTGTTGCCCTAAGCATTTATCATACTAATGGCTCTGTGGGATCTATATGTTTATGCCTTTTCTCCCCTGAAGCTTCTTCCTTGACTGCTTTGCAGGATCGGGACTAATATTGTTCTGGTCTTTTCATCCCCTGATCCCCCTGGAGAGGGTGGTAATCCAATGTAATAAGGCCCCTTGCATATGAACTGAGGGTTTTGCCAGATCAAACTGATCTGCTGTCTCGAGGGCTGATTTACCACCCTGCTTCTTGGTCATTGGCTTTACAACATGGCTTTTGCAGCTCGGGGACTCTAAAATTATCTCCACAATGGTAAAGACTAGGAAATCCACTACCTCAAAATCTACCATCGGACGTGAAAGGTGTGCTTTGCTTGGTGTGAATCCAGAGGCTTTTACCCTGGGAATCTACCTCTGGGACAGATCTTTCTTTCCTGCAATTGGGTCTGGATCACCGTTTTGGCCCTAAGTACCATCAAGGGCCAGATCTCTGCTTTCTCTATCTTTTTCAGATATTGGCTTCCCTCCCACTCTCTGATCAAAGGTGTCTCCAATGTGGCTTCCCCATTCAAAATCCTCTGTGCTCTGAGCGACCAGGTAATTTTCCTTGATGATATCGCCTCTGCTAGATGAGTGTCTTAACTGGCAGCTTTATCCTGCTCAGAAAACCTGTTTTTGGTTCTGTTTGGTTGCAAGTTGGTTTTAAGGCCCAGGCCTTCCTTCCTTCCTTCCTAAGATGGTCTCTGCCTTATTCAGGACATTGTCCCTTCTTCTATGTCCGGCTCCAGTTTGTGTCCAGCTTCGGTTTGTCAGAAGTAGATTTCCATCCACTGTTTGGCCGTGGGTCAAGCTGTTTAAGTGTACCTCTCTGCAGATTTTCTTTCATGAGAGTGATTATTATTATTATTATTATTTATTTTTTTGTCGCCCCACATCAAGAGGCTCACTGAGAGGCTGAGACGGTTGTCAGTCCAGGCACCTGGCGGATCCAGACTCCATGGTCGGGATGACGCGGTGTCTGGACGGACATCCGTGACGTCAGCAGAGAGCAGGCTTCAGTCCGTTCTCTGCTGAAAACGGGTCACAGGAGTGCAAAACGGATTGCACTCCTGTGATTCATAGTAGAAGCCCGGCCAAATGAGCTTTGGCTGGACTTCTCCTTTAATAACTTGAATAAATCAATAATCCAGTCAAGTAAATGCTGTATGTAATAGTATTATAGTACACTGGGTTTATATTAACTTTCAGCAGTAGTGGTTTCTTGGATATTTCAAAATGATGGAAAGTATGATGTGTGCACATTCAAGAGCAGGTGGCTGTTGGTTTGAAGGGTGAAAACAGTTATGCACATATGGCAGCCCATGACTCCACCTTCATGGGAATAAAAATAGCAAAAAACGCTATTGCGACACAAGTCATATTGTAATTGAATGCTAATAAAAATGGCCTTTCCTTTTTAAATTTCTTGTTTGTGTGATTCGCTTACTGATTTTCCCAAAATTCTGCACTAACATTCAAGGCAGATTTTGAGCATCCCCTGCAACCAAAATCCAATTTTTGGTGAAATGCTCCCAATGTCTAAACTGATGCAGACCCTGCTACTTTGCTTATTGGAATCCTGCAAGTGCAGCAGTTAAGTGATCATAAAAAAAAAATAAAGTATATATACTCCCATACAGATTCACTCAAAACACGGACACAGACAAACAAATGGCTATTTCTTCAGAAAAACAAAAGGTAGGAATCTGCATCAAAGTTTGTTACAATTATTGCAGTATACATAGATCAACCAGAGGGGAATGTGTTTGTTTTTTTTTTTTTCAACAAAGGAGGAGTTACTCTTTTTAAAGTGGTTATAAACCCTTTACAACCACTTCCACCTACAGGTATGCCTATAATAAGGCTTACCTGTAGGTACCGAGAATATCTCCTAAACTTGCATAGTTTAGGAGATATTAACTGTATACGCTTGTGCCAACATCATCAGCGCATGCCCACTGAAGAAACGAATAGCTTGGTGCCGTTTCTAGAGGGCCGCGCCTTTGCAGACGGCTCCCACGCGCATGCCGTCGTCACGGCTCCGGGCAATTACAGCGCTGGAGCCGTGAACCCGGAAGTAACTACAGGTGTAAGATGTCGGCCCTGTACTCGGAGTGCTGACTCCGATACAGGGCTTTGTTTTAAGGTAAATATTCCATAATCAGCTAGTATGCGTACTAGCTCGTTATGCCTTTCTCTTGCAGGATCTTAAAAAAAAAAATTTTTCATGGTTTACAACCTCTTTAAAGTGGTCGAAAGCCCTCTGATACACCCAGTGAAGTGATAAGCGTTGAGTGATAAACAGATAAAACAAATCCTCCTACATAAGTGCTACATTTATCTACAGCCTCCTAAAATGCACATTTTACACAGAATCTCTCAGCTCTGAAAAGCAGGGGGTGGGTACCTGAATTCACACACTGCAGAGCTCAGTATGGAGAGCTTGAAGACCTGCTTGGAGGGAAGGGACATACTCCCTCCTCACAGTACACAGGAACATGCACAGCTCTGGCTGTCTATCACAGGCTGTGTGCTGGAGCTCTCCTCCATTGTCACCAATTATCTCTTGCAGCCTGGAAGAGCTGTCAGAAGTGAGTCATGCAGATAAGAGGAATGAGGCAGCAGAGAGAAATCACACCCCGTGCTTTGGTTAGAGACAAGTATAGCCTGTAGAAGGATGTGCTTTGTTTATATTTTCATGTGTAAGGTTTACAACAACTTTAAGAGCTCCAGTAACACATTCATAGGTGTATGTGCTTATTAAATTTATGTACAGCACAAAAAAAACCCTGGCTTTCCAATACAATGCATGTGTATTCACATCTGTGTGTTGAAGGGTTATGTGCGTTGTTTACTGCAAGTGTTTGGTCCCTTTACAATGAATGGAATGCTGCTCAAAATGCATGTAAAGCACATGCTGCATTTTAATGTACACAGACAGGTGTGAATCGACCCTTAGGGTTTTGATTTTCTGCTGATCTATACACCCTGTATCGTGAGAAACAGAATAGCCTTTCTATCAGTGATTGTACCACTGAAGAATTGCAACTTATAAATTATGAAGTAGAACAAAGGTAGCTGTTGGCATGCAACAAGAGCACTTGACAAATGTAGTCCCGGTTGCACAAATAGAAGTGATGCGTTGCTATTATTTGCCATAAAATGAACAGTTCTTTTGATCTCTGAGCAGATGCACGTAGTTCCTTGTCTTATATGAAACACACTGATTATATGCACACACGGAGACCACCTGTCCCTTACGGGTTTTCTCGTGACTCAGTGGCTTTCTTGCTAAACACGATATTACATTAACATAGCTCTCAATAGGTCTTTGTTCACATGGGTGGCTGCTAAAAACAGGTAGTTGATCTTCCCACCTACATTGTGCACATAGTGGCCAGATGGGGTAGTGCATATAGCAAAATCTATACCGCATGTCCTGTTTGGCTGGCTATACCGCTGCCTAAGATGACCAATTTGATGCAATATTTCAATATAAAATCCTCCTCTGGCTGAAGGAGGACTCAACAAGACAGTATAAATTATATAATTTTATAAAGTCTTTACTGTGCTGAAGGCTTTTTATTGCTTTAGTCTCTGTATGGTTACACTGTCTTGCTGGTACCCAAATGCTAGAAGCCCTGCTTTCTGTAATACTGCGCTGTTGATGGCCAAATAGCTTGAAATGGCTGTATGCCATTCCTTCATTCCCCTTGTTTGTGTGGATGGAGGAATCTGCTCACTCGGTGAATGAAAACAAAAACCAGCCGTGTATTGGCAGCTTAATCCTGCCTTCCCTTTTGAGTCCCACCATGCAGTGCGCTCTGCATGAGCAACCTACTAATTGTGGACACTGCTATCTTTCTGAAAGTGTGCATAGAGGCTTTTGGGGGACAAATGCAGTAGTTTTTAAACATAGAGATGGACCCCCAACATTATCCTGACACTATATGGTGTCTACTATCCTGTAATAGTATTTTTATATTCCTCTTTGTTGTTTTTTCTTTTTTTAAATTAGTTTTATTTATAATGATGACAATCCTGGCAATTAGGGTGTAATGAAGTAGCATAGGTGAATTTGAGAAAGCCCAGGCATTTAAGACCTGAATAAGTTTCAATAAATAGCTAGTAAAGATTGTGACATATATTTTAAACATTTTTATTTGATAAAATTACAGTACACAATGGAAACTGCTTCCTTTTCTATTGATCCGCATGGTAGGCTTAGATCTCAACGTCGCCCTAAGGCCCCTTTCACACAATCCCCTTGTCCATTTTTTAAGTGGATCCGATCGCGCTACCCATTGACTAATATGGGCAGGCAGATGTCGTCGGATATGTGTCCGTTGACACCCGCCTGCCATCCGATCCGACAAGTTCCGCTGAAAACAGACGGATGGTGACCATCTATCTTAGCGGGTCGGATCAGATGAGAACAGGCAAGCTGTCCGTTTTTATCCAATATCCCCATAGATGAGAGTGGGGCTCTGACAGGTCCATCTCTGCACAGTGAGTGGAGACTGATCTGTCGTCCACCTGCTCAGCAGGGATCATCAGAGCGATCCCCCGCTGAGGTAGCAGAGTCCTTCCAACGGATCCGGCCTGTGTGAAAGGGGCCTTAGGCTAGATATACACTAGCCTTCCCTGACTGTGGCTGCGGGAAAACACACAAAACCCTGCGAAACCGCGTTGTTCTGCATTCAGGAGAGGGAGGTTTAACCTCAACTAAACACAGCAGCTCCTAAACTCTGCTAAAAGCCTATGTGTATGGGGACACACAGCCTTTTATGAATTTAGGAGCTTTGGCAAATTTAAACACCAAAAGTTCTTAAACTAAACTTACTGCCAGTGTAAATGAAGCCTAACACCAAGAATAAATCATTGTATTCCAATACTGCCTGCCTGATCATATTTTTTAAATCTATTTTTAGAGTGTATATTTGTGTTTTGTAGTGTTACTTGAATATCAAGTGCACCGGTAAATAATGTACACTGCATGTTTGTCCCATTGATGTATGGTACTGCACTGACGTGCTTTATGTCCTATCTTGACCTCTGTTTATTTTCCCAATGAATAGAGGTCTGCTGACTACTGACAGTCACTGGACGATCACTACTGCTGTCACCATCCAGGAAAGCAACCCTGAGAATTGCTATGCAGCTTTCACTGGGGTGCATGCATGAAGATGGCCAGAGACTGCAGAAGATGGGCAGCATTGAGATTCACATTATGTGCAGTTATCTGCATTTTTCCACATGGAAGAATGTAGGTTACCATAATGACACATAGAAAACAAACGTTTTCTATGTGTCATGATCAGAACGCTGTGTTTCTGTGTTCCATACCAGTGAGATTGTATGCAACATAATAGTATAATTTTGCACCGCAGCATACAGAAATGCATGTAAACACATCATATTTACACCTCTCACCCACAATAGGTCAGAGGAAACATGCCTTTGAAAAAAGTATGTAGAAAACCACACAAACATGCATAAAATGCACAGAAAGGTGCCAAAATGCATTGCACTGCAGGCAAGTTATGTGCATTGTAGTGTGAATTACAGTGTAATTATATAGTATGAACAGTTCAGTTACAACACACACCATCACAGCACACCAGCATTATATGATGGAGCATAACATGTGCAGACTGGTGTGAACAAGCTCTAAAAGTCAAGATTTGCATATAACTTCTGCTGCTTTTACTTTACATCTGGATTTTCTGATGGTTTTGAAATGTGCTTTCAGTAAAGGTAACTCTGAATATGTATTTAATTGTTTGATCAGTTGGACATTTACAGGTTTATAGCAACTACAAAGTGAGTATTTTTTTACCTTGTGTAATTATTTTGGAGCATTTGGCTTATACACTGTGTTTATTGCTTGATACTTGATTTAACCACTTGCTGTCCAAGCCAATTCTGACACTTCTCACATATATGTACATATCTGCATTTTCATTACTAGATAATTACTTAGAACCTCCAAACATTCTATATTTTCTGAAAGCAAAACCCCTGGAGAAAACAAATGTTGGCTCTTGCAATTTTTGAAAAATGTGAAACGGAAATTTGAAAAAAATATAATTTAATTAATTTTAGTGCACAAACACAATATAATACCCAAAAAATAATTGATGATCCTATGGCAAGTAAATAAATACCTGCTCAAATGACAGTACCTAAAAATATCAATAAGCAACACTTTAAAAGCCTTTACTGGTTACCTGTTTAGAGTTACACGGGAGGACTGGTGTTAGAATTATTTCACTCTGATAAATGCATTCACATTTATGTGTGTGTGCGTGTGTGTGTGTGTGTGTAGGCGTTTTTTTGGGGGAAGGGGAGGAGTTTATCAACTTTATTGCTTTTAAAATGGATGTATAACATCGCTTGTGATAGCCTGGGCAGTGGCAGGTACTCAGAGATCTCGGGTCTATTAGACCCCAGATCTCTCCTCTGCGCTCAAAAGCACCTGATCAAGCGAAGACTGGTTTGATCAGATGCTTTGCAAGGTGTACCGGCTTGTAAACAACAAACTGAAACCAGAAGTGACAAAATCCTTGCCTCTTAGTTTCATACACCATAAAGATGATCGGAGAACGGAAGTTCCTCCTGCAACTCTATGGTGTGCTGCACCGACTGCAGGTTTCAGTCTCTGGCTCCCTGGTGGAATGGTTGTGGATCACCTTCTGCCACATGTAAAATGATCCTTGGGGCTTATATAGCCACTCAAGATCGCTTTTATATTATAGAGCAGGGATATGCAATTAGTGGACCTCCAGCTGTTACAGAACTACAAGTCCCATGAGGCATAGCAAGACTCTGACAGCCAAAAGCATGACACCCAGAGGCAGAGGCATGATGTGATTTGTAGTTTTGCAACAGCTGGAGGTCCGCTAATTGCATATCCCTGTTATAGAGCTTTGCCAGCTCTACAAGAGGATACCAGGATCAAGACTGAAGCTGCAGCCATGACCCTGGCAGAACGACTGAATCCCAAGCATGTACAGGTAAGTCCATTTGCAGGCAGTGGTTAGCCTTCACCCTAAACAGGGAGTTCAGTTCCACTTTTAAGAATCCCCCTCCTCTAAAAAAAAATATTGGAGGTTCATTTTTTTGGGGAAGGAGCAGGTACTTAGTTTTGGTAGGTAAACATTCCCTCATCCTCTAGAATCGCCTATGTCATTTCACCTAAAATTGCCCCTCCTCCCCTACCTGCCTGCAACCTCTTGGGACACGTCACAGGTCCCAAGAGGTTGCAGCACAAATCCCAAAGTGCAGCGGGAAGTCGGCTGTGAAGGAGTCACAGCGGGCCTTGCACACTAAGACATGCTAGAGCCAGGGACCCAAAGACCAACGAACAACTGGCTCGGATGAGGATTGCGCTGGATCCCTGGACAGGTAAGTGTCTTTATATTAAAGTCAGCAGCTACAGTATTTGTAGCTGCTGACTTTAATTTTTTTTTTCTTCTACAGACTAAAGAACCTTTTTAATGTATTTACTTTCTGTAATTTGATCAAATTCGAATATACAAAGAAATCAGAAGACATTGAATTCCACATAAACTTGCTTTTATTTCAGGAAAAAACGTGAGAACAAAATCCAGCATGATATCACCTAACCCAGCTCTCGTTTTTTTTCTCTTCTGGTTTTTATTGATTGCAGGAACTATTTTATTTTATGAGCAATAGGAGATGTTGTGACATCAGTAAGGATCATTAAAGCTTTCTATTTGAAGTGGTGTGTTATCAATCTGTATAATTACGATTTGTGTTTAAAGGAAACCTGTTGCAAAAAATACTTCTATAGACTGCCTATATAGAATACTAATTTTGTAATTGTTGCCTGGTTGTTAGGCTGAAGCTTTGACCTCATTTTTCTTGTTGATCCAGAGTAAATTTAGAAATGAGACCTTATTTATTTCTGACCTTTTTATTTTGCTACATGCTTGTTGTGTTTTTTTAAATCTATAATCAGACAATATTAACAGTACATTCAGAAAGCTAGCATCTGCCGAAGGCCAGCTATGGCATCCTTCATGGTATTATTTGTACAGACTTACACATGCACATACTTTAAAGTGGCTATAAACCTTTAAGCCTGATTCACACCTATGCATTTTATAGTGCTTTTTGCATTTTGCAGATTTGCACTACAGAATGTGTTCCATAGGAAACCATGTTAAATGGACTGTAGTGCAAATCTGCAAAATGCAAAAAGCACTAAAAATGCATAGGTGTAAACCAGGCCTTAGGCTGCATTCACCCTTCAGCATTTTGAATTGTGGGAAGATTTGCCACGAATCTGCCTGCGATTTGAAAGCGCCGATGTGTTTCAGATGCCATTCATTTTGAATGACACCTCAAATTGCGGTGCGAGATTGTCGCACGATAAATCGTGGTGACTCGTGGTGATCACGGGAAGCATGTTGGCCAAAAGTAGTTCCTGAACTTTTTTGGGCGACCTGTTTCCTGCAATTCCAGCACGATTAATCGTGCGACAAACCTGCACCGCAATTTGAGATGTTCAAATGAATACCATCTCAAATGCGAGACCCGTGACTCGTCATTCACACTTCGGCACTTTCAAATCGCGGGCAGATTAGCAGCAAATCTGCCCGCAATTCAAAACGCTGAAGTGGGAATGCAGCCTTGCATATACCCAGTTGAATTTGTATATAAGTTGGAACATGTACATTTTTTTTAAGTGTAGCTCCAGCCAAAAAAAAAAAATATTTTAAGGTTTTTTGGATAGCATAGGGAAGTGTAGGGATGCACCGAAATTTTGTCCAAAAATTGTGTTTTCGATACAGAAAGGGGGCAGGGTCAGCCCCGGGTGTCCGTGTGTATGGAGGAGATGAAGAGTGCGTTACATTGCACAGATAGCATGGCTTGTAAGAGCTGTTCTATGCTTGAAACAATCATTGTAATGTCACTTCTTGCAAAGAGAGATATACACAAGCTGTCAGATTTCACTGCTGACGTCGGGTGGGCGGGACCAAACAGCTAGCAAACACCAGTCAATGGGATAGGGGCTGGGTGGGTGTTAGCACTTCGGTCCGCCCACCCCCCGACATCAGCAGTAAAATCTGACAGCTTGTGTCTCTCTCTCTCTCTCTCTCTCTCTCTCTCTCTCTCTCTCTCTCTCTCTCTCTCTCTCTCTCTCTCTCTCTCTAACTAACCGTGACTGTCCACCGTAACCAACCGTGACTGTCCTCTATTTCACCGTGACTGTGACTGTACACGGTGACCTACAGTGACTGTTCACCGTGATCTACTGTGACTGTCTTTTACTCCTCACACAATGTAACGTGTCTATCGCGCCGAACCTACCGTGACTGTGTACGGTGACCTACCGTGACTATCCCCTGTGACTGTCCACTACCACACACAATGTAACGTGTCTATCGCACCGAACATTCTCGGCAAGCCACGAACTTTGCTAGTAACATTACAGTGACGAACGTCTCTCTCTCTCTCTCTCTCTCTCTCTCTCTCTCTCTCTCTCTCTCTCTCTCTCTCTCTCTCTCTCTCTCCCGTGACTATCCGCTATAACTAACCGTGACTGTCCACCGTAACCAACCGTGACTGTCCTCTATTTCACCGTGACTGTGACTGTACACGGTGACCTACAGTGACTGTTCACCGTGATCTACTGTGACTGTCTTTTACTCCTCACACAATGTAACGTGTCTATCGCGCCGAACCTACCGTGACTGTGTACGGTGACCTACCGTGACTATCCCCTGTGACTGTCCACTACCACACACAATGTAACGTGTCTATCGCACCGAACATTCTCGGCAAGCCACGAACTTTGCTAGTAACATTACAGTGACGAACGTCTCTCTCTCTCTCTCTCTCTCTCTCTCTCTCTCTCTCTCTCTCTCTCTCTCTCCTCTCTCTCTCTCTCTCTC
>BLSH010028361.1:40950-51488 GCA_018402905.1 Glandirana rugosa | reverse complement strand
GGAAGTGGCTGCAAAGAGGCAGCAGAAGATCAGCAGCGCTGGAATACTTTTCACCTTTTTTTTGTATTTTATTTACAATGTCACTAAGGCTTTGTTTAGATGTGCAAGTTGGGTGGTAAAAATGTGCAGTAGAGACATGTTTTTGTCACCCACAATTGGCCTCCCTTAAGCTCCATTAGGCAGCAGATGAGGGTGTTTTACATGCCGCAGTCACGATGCATTCGGCAGAATAAGGAGTTTCTCCCATAACAGATTTTTTAGTGTCACTCTTTCTGGCCACCCTGTAACCCTGATGTAACGGTGGAGTTATTGACTGGCTGCTCTGCTGTGAGTAAGTTAGGGTTAGGGGCGCAAATTACTTGTCTTACCCGGGGGGGGCGCTGACAACCCAGCACTACGCTATAAAAAACTGGCTCCTAACTTTTTTAGCTGGCTCCTAAATTCAAGACAAATTTGTCAAGCCCTGCTATAGCGGTTTAGCAAATTAAGAGCTAGTTAGTCTTGGTAGGTGGCATAAAATTATATGGGCAAAACCTATGAACCTGGTGTGTTAGCTCTGCAAATGAGGATAAAGCTGGCGATCCATTATACCAGGGCTTGACAAATTTACTTGGAATCTAGGAGCCAGCTAAAAAAGTTAGGAGCCAGTTTTTTTTACGAACAATAAAGCTTTATTTTCAATTACAAAAATAACCAATCTTAAATGTAGGCAGCGTCATAGCCTGTCTGTTAACTGGCCACCATATACATGTAAAGCCTGGTACACACGATCAGTTTTTTTTTTTTTTCGTTCAATCCATCAGGTTGAACGAAAAAAAAACAAAAAAAAAACAAACAGCTCAGCTCTGAGACGCTGTACTAACAATCTGATGTTAGTACAGAAATCTCACCTACTGAGCTTTGTGTACTGACGGGGTTGGCCATTGGCTGAGAGTGCTGATTGAGAGTCGGTCGGTTGCTGATTTTCCAGCAAACTCATCTGACAGAAGCCAGCTGAACAGCCGTCTTCTGTCGGACCATCTGCCATACACACGGGCCGATGTCGACCGGCATTTGATTTGTGTGTACTTGGCTTGATGGTGTGATGGGTAGTAGCTCATTGGGAAAGACAGTGCAGCAAGGTGGGGGTGACAGGAGATCCAGTGATCCAGGAACTCATGCCACCTTGGGTCCCTTTTACATAAGCCTCCCTGCTAAGCAGAATCCGCTTGCTCAGCAGGGATCACTCCACTGTGTAGAGCGGACACGGCCTGCTCTCCTCTATGGGGCAATCGGATGGAAACGGAACACCTGTCCGTTTCCATCAGGACAGAAGGAAAATAGAACCACCATCCGTCTGTTTTTGGCGGACAAGATCGGATGGCGGCGCGTGTCAGCGGACATGAGTCCGCTGACGCCCGCCACTCCATAGAGGAGCCTGAAGGGTGCGATCAGGTCCGCCTGAAAACTGGCAGGTGAACCTGTTCGGATCACCCATGTGAAAGGGGCCTTCGGATGTGTGGCTGTGGCATGACAGGGGGAGAATGAATAATCAATGTCAATGGGAAAAAAAAAAAAAACTTTACATCTATTTACATAATTATCTTTTTGTAGGGGTGCAAGTGGAACTGTCCACACTCCCTGTCCACTTTCCTTTATTCAAATGGCGCCAGGTGAAGCCCGCAAAAAACTCCACTACTTCTCCTCCTGGGAAGAAGATGGGCGGGCAGTAAGAACAGTGCAGGCAGGGGATAATACTCGGCGTGCCTGTGACTTGTCACAGCCACCACAAGAAGGCACCCGTTCCCCAGTGAAAAGGCCTAGCTCGTGAAGGCCGCAAAGCCGCGGCCTCTTAGTCCGCATGCAGGGGGGTGGGGCCGCACGGGGACCGGACACCTCCCGCAGTGCAGCCCCAGGCGCCAGGTCGCTTAATCCAGTCGCCAATGCGACCTGGCACCTGGGATCTGTCGAGCCCTGCATTATACAATGTTCTTGTTCAATTTCCTTTAGATTTAGGCCTCATACACACGGGCTTCTGAGAAAAAAAATAAGCAAAACGTCGGGTCCGACGTTTTGGAAAAATCTGCGTTTTTCAGCGTTTTGCATCAGCGTTGGTGAGCGTTAGTGAGCGCTGGCATCAATAGGCGTGTTTAAAAAAAAAAAAAAAATTATTCCCTTGCTATTTTTCAACCTAAAAACGTCGGCGTAAAAAAAAAGCCGGTTAATGTCGGTACGGCGATAGTGGGCGTTAGTGAGCGTTTTGCCGATTAGCATCAAAAAACTACAAAACGCTACAGCCTCAGAACGCACTGGTCCCGCGTTCTAGAAACAGCTCACTAACGCCAACGCCCTCTACTGCTCAAAAATGTCAGCGTTTTTAGAGGGCCATTGAATATCATGGAGAGCTGCAAAAACCGCCCAAAAAAGTGGCATCAAAAAACGCCCGTGTGTATGAGGCCTAAATGTCAACAACTATGTAGCACAAGGGCCTGCTTCTTTGCATACAAATTAAGTGTTTAGGTTTAACCTCCTATTTTATGGTTGTTGTAAATCTAAAGTAAAATTGTATAATGTATGGCCAGCCTAAGGCTTTCTAAATTTCTTGTGTTGAGAGGTGCCTCAAGTAATTGGATCTGTTCAGAAATAAAGCTGTAAAAGCAAAAGTGCAGCACCTACGAGATAAAGAATGAATATAACTATATAATGAAAAACCAAACAAAAGCGTGAGTTTAAGAAGTCCATAAAAAGTCCCACAAACATGTGACTCTTCTTAGTGGTAAATGAATAACTCAAGTAGTTATACGTGTGTAGTGCTCAGCCAACTGTCTGAACAGATCACCACGTGTTGCCACAAACCACCACCTTTGCGCACTCACCAGCTATTTAAGCTGCATCAGAAAGGCAGCAAACAGCGTTTTTAGCAGAGACAAGGCATCACAGTATTTGAATCCATTGTAATCCTCCACTCACAGGGGGTGCTAGCACCACCGATCTATCAAGCCTAGGAGGAACGCTCGCTGCATTATAGCCACAGAAAAAGGTATATAGTTACTATGTCATAAATTGTGCATCTATTAATCCATTAAGGCTGGATTCACACCTATGCGAATTGGATGCGGCTTAAACGGCATCCAATTTGCAGGACACTTGAAAACACATTGTTTTCAATGTGTCCGGTTCACATATGTGTGGTGCATTCGCACTCCGCATTGCACAAAAAAGTGTGCCTTTTCTGTGCGGTGCCAATTCCCAGCCCGTTGAGTTCAATGGGAGCGCATCTAACACAGAGATGCACTCCACACTGAACGGGGATATTTCCCCTGCTCGTGGCCCCTCCCCATCTCTCCCCCCGCAGCTGCTGCGCTGTGGGAACGGACAGGAGCCGCCGAACGGTGGTTCCGCCCCTTCCCAGCAGCAGGCAGGCTGGAATTCGCACCGGACAGGTGTGAATCCAGCCTTAGTCATACATCAAAGTTTACAGGTATGACAGAGTGTAAATCTACCACGTGGGGACATTCACTTACTAAGATGGCTGTTCCGAGAAACAGATGTGGCTGCATGACGTTGGCATGTAGCTCCTCCCTAACATGTTTTTATGCACATGCGAGTCATCTGGGGATACAGCAGTGGTGACCCGTCCTTTCCTATCCTTTTTAAATAGTCTGGCAGAAATAAAACTGACTATATGTGAGAGAGAGAAGAGAGGAGGCTCCTCAGGCATGAGTAAAAGCTAAAAGGGATTTTGTTTCTAATGCATGGTAATAGCTGGTCTGTGCAACCAACATATTTACCAAACTTTGGGAGTGGTCTGGGAGCAAGTTCGGGAGTTAGCCAGCATCTTCAAACATGGGAGGAATGGTCTGTATAGTTGGGTTTCTAGTAAAACTAGAACAACCAGTTTCTGTGTTTTTTGTTTTCTATTTTTTTTTAATAATTTTTAGAATATCACATTTTAATTGAATTACTGCACTAGTAGTTCAGTGTTATGATTTGCAAAACCATCTCACATAGTTAAAAGTAGAGTTAGATTTTTAGTGTAAACTTTATTAACAATAACAGATTAATTTTTTTCTAGGCCTGTGATTATGATCTTGACATTGTGTTGGGCCTGTGGAGGTCCATTCTAAGAAATCTTTTTCTGAAATTGCAGTAGTGCCTTCAGGCTGGATTCACACTAGTCGGACACGACAATGGTCAGACTTTGATCCTACTTTGCTCTGCGACATGTGTCCTACATCGGACCTACACTGGTCCGACTTCTGTGAACAGGGATCCGACTTTGATCCCGACAATACCAGGCATGGGTTCCCCCTCCCAAGAGCATACTAGGACCTTCGATCTGGTATGGATTTTAAGGGGAACCCCCCCACCAAAAAAAGGCATGGGGGAGCCCCCCAAAATCCATACCAGACCCTTATCCGAGCACGCAGCCCAGTAGCTCAGGTAAAGGGGTGGGGACGAGCGAGCATGCCCCCCCCCCGAATGAACCATACCAGGCCGCATGCCCCCCACCCCAAAGCATCTTGTCCCCATGTTGATGAGGCCAAGGGCCTCTTCCCGACAACCCTGGCTGGTGGTTGTCGGGGTCTGTGGGCAGGGGGCTTATAGGAATCTGGAAGCCCTCTTTAAAAAGGGGAGCCCCCAGATCCCGGCTTCCCACCCTATGTGAATGAATAAGGGTCAAAAGTAAACACAATACACAGGTTTTTAAAGTATTGTATTTTGGCTTTTCTCCCTCCTCCGGTGTCTTCTTTCTTCTGCTCTTTTGTGGGGTCTTCTTTCTTCTGCTTTTTTTGCCATTTCTTCTCTCTGCGCAGTCTTCTGATCTTTTGCCTGGTCTTCTCTGCTGTCTTCTCCCTCTGTTCTTCTTCCGATTGTTGACTCAATGCAATCTCCCGGTGTAATGTTTGCGCCGCTGTGTGCAATGACTTATATTGGCATGGGGCGGGACCACCCACTGACGTCATGCGGAGGCCCCACCCCTATGACATCACCACCCTGGGCATGATGGGGCGGTGACAGCACGGCGTGGAGACAGCACTAGTGCGGGAGATCGCGTTGCGTCAACATGGGAAGAACAGAGGGAGAAGACAGCAGAGAAGACCCGGCAAAAGAGCAGAAGACTGCGCAGTGAGAAGAACCGGCAAAAGAGCAGAACAAAAGACCCAGCAAAATAAAAGACGCCGGAAGAGGAAGAAGACACTGGAGCTGCCTTAATAAAATACTTTAAAAACCTGTGTAGTGTGGATTATTTTTTTTTAGGTGAATGGGTAGGTACCCCATACTCGTTCACATAGGGTGGGGGACAAGATCTGAGGGCCCCCTTGTTAAGGGGGGCTTCCAGATTCCGATAAGAATCACGATTTCAAACCTGCAATGCAGTCCGACTTCCGGAGTGATTTGACAGACAGGTTCATGCACAGATGTCTATTCAAATCGCCCACCAAAAGTAGTACAACAACTACTTTTGGGAGTTGGTGCGGTGCCGCACCGATTTGGACACTGCCATTGCCTGCAATAGCCGCCGATTTGACGTCAAATTGCATGCCAAATCTACCCAATATGATCATGGATGAAGGGTCCTTGCGCACACACAGGTGATCTGCCTGGCAGACTCTGCTTTGCTCAGCGGGGGATCGCTCCGCTGTACAGGCGGATGACCGGTCCGTCTCCGCTCACTGTGCTGAGACTGAACTATCAGAGTCCCGCTCTCCTCCTATGGGGAGATCTGATGAAAACGGTTTCATCCGATCCCATCCGCCAGACGGGTGGTAAATAGGATCTCCATCCATGTGGATTTCACGGGCAGCATCGGATCAGATAGCGAGTGTCAGTGGACAGGTCACTGACATCCGCTGCCCCATAGGGCTGAATGGAGTGTCTGATCAGGTCCGCCTGAAAAACTGACAGGCGGACCTGATTGGAAATACCATGTGAAAGGGGGCCTAAGGCTCGGCTCACACTATAGTGATTTAAGACATTGCATGCGATTTGCACTGCACTGCACTGCACTGCTGTGCAGATTACATGCTATGTCTGTGCGATGCATATTCAGCCATACAGATTGTATGGCTGAATTTGAATTGCAATCGGACCAAAATGGCGCAGGAACTTTTTTTTTTTTTTTTTTTTTTTTAATTGGCCCGCACTGGAATCTGATCGCATGGGTGCAATCCGATTTTCTGTCTGAGTACGCACTGTGATCTGCAAACCGATCTGGGGGGTGTCATTAACTTTTGTATTGACACCCACAGCAGTTTGCAGAGGGCGGTGTGAACCGCCAACAATTCAAATGCGATGTGGGAACCGACACTGGATTTGTGTGAACCGAGCCTTCGTTCCCATTCACACTGATGCAAATTCTATGCAGGTTTGATCCGATCCAAAAGGCATAGATTTGCATGTCATCTGAAAAAACATTGTTTTCAGTGAAGGCCGTTCACATGTATTCGGTGTGATTCTTATCCAGTTAAATAAAAATTGTTCATATTTCATTTCTGAGGTGTACAAATGCATTTTTTGCAAGTCACTTTCCCAAATAGGTTATAGTTTAACTGGTGAAGGAATAATGCTGATAACTATGAATTTGTTTATAGCATGCTTAGCACGGATTTTGGAATCTCTCTTGTTATGTATAACCACCATGCAGATTTTAGAACTCTCCAGGAACGTGACTATTCATGCTGTATCTGCATGATGAAAAGATGAACTGTTCTGCTTGTACCTCAAGCAATCCCAGCAGTTCCTTTTTATGTTCAATATAAATAAGTCACCTCCGTTTTTTACTAAACCTGATCAGATGGTGAGAGAGACTGAAAAATGCATAGGATGGAAATAGAAAAGGATAAATGAAGAGATAATACAATGTCAATAAAAAGGAAAGTGATGTAACAGGATGTGTAGGTGCAAATCAAGTAGAGAAGAGGAAAAAGTTCTTGCCCCTATTATGTCTAGTACCTTTTATTATGTTTAACCCCCAGTACATGTTATGGAGATGCCCAGGCAGGTGCAGCACCCAACAACACGTTTGGTATTCCCAAATTTTAGCCTTTAGCCTAGGTTCACATTGATGTGATTTGGCATGCAATTTGAAATTTCAAATCCCATGCCAAATCGGTGGCAATTGCCGGCAATGTTACCGTCTGAATCAGTGCGACGCTGCATTGATTCCCAGAAGCAGGACATTTCTGTACTACTCTTGGCGACTTTGGGGTGTGATTTGTATAGACCTCTGTGCAGCAACTCGCACAGATGTCTCTGAAATCGCTCTTGAAGTCGGACTGACATATGGCTATCGTGCGATTTTGGTTGAACTCGCACAATTTCAATCCCGCTGTCAGTGTAAACCTGGACTTAGGCTGGCTTCACTCTGGTACAGCACGACAGTCGTACGACTGTGGATCTGACTTTGCTCTGCGACTTGAAGTCCGATTTCCATCTGACTTTGATCCCAACAATACCAGGCCCTTTGTGCCTGGTATGAATCTTTAGGGGAAACTCCACGCAAAATAAAAAAAAAAAAAACAGTGTAGGGTTCCCTCTCCAAGACCATACCAGGCCCTTTGGTCTGGTATGGCTTTTAAAGGGAACCCCCACGTCAATAAAATCGACATCCCTTTAGGACGTGATTTCCATTTGGGAGTATCTTGCCCAAAAAAATGTTGTTGCAGTGGATGCCCAAAATCTGACTTGTGTCTTGGGGCAGACTTCTGGGAAAATCGGTAAGCCAATCACACGAGCAGGAAATGGCACACCGCAACTCTGATCTTTGTAAAAGGCCTCTGACGAAGGCTCTTTACCATGTGATCAGCTGTGACCAATCACAGCGTGAACCAGGAAGTGCCGGTAAACGCGCTGACAGAGAGCTGAGCGGGGGGTCTGAGCTGATAATCAGCAGATTGATCAGCTCAGCCCCCATCAGAGGAGCCCAACACATCTGCCGATCACTGCCCATTAGCTGCCAATCAGTGCCCATCAGTGCAGCCTGTCAGTGCCCTTCAATGATGCCAATCAGTAATGACCGTGCCTCCTCATCAGTGCTGCCTTTCAGTGCCATCTGTCAGTGCCATCTATTGCCCATCAGTGCCACCTATCAGTGCCCATCAATTCTACATATTAGTGCCTCCTCATCAGTGCCAGTCAGTGCAGCCTCATCAGTGCCTGTCAGTGCAGGAGAAAACAACATTTTATAACAGAAACCAAGAAAAACTTTTTTTTTTCCAAAAATGTTGGTCTTTTTTAGTTTAGCAAAAGCTAAAAGCACCAGTGGTGATCAAATACCACCAAAAGAAAGCTCTGTTTGTGGGAAGAAAATAATAAAAATTTAGTTTGGGTACAGTGTTGCATGACCGCGCAATTGTCATTGAAAGTGGGACAGCACTGAAAGCTGAAAATTGCCCTGGGCAGGAAGGGGGGAAAGTGCCCAGTATTGAAGTGGTTAAGTCAACGGCAAAAGTGATATGGAAAATTGCAAACTGCAGTAGTGAATAGTGGTGCCACCATCCTGGCTGTGCTGTGTGGCAAGGATGCCTAAACCTGAATGACTAACACACTTAGGCCTCAGATACACGTGTGCTATGAAAAACGAGCTGTAAAGCTAGTACTGACGCCAGGAAAAAAGCTGCGTTTGCATTGGCGTGGATGTGCATTTATCTGCGCTAGCTTTTAGACGCGTTTCTCTGTCTATTCAAAATCAATGGTTCCCTATGGGAGCCCATTGATTTGAGTAGTAGTCGCACCATGATGATCCGACTTGCGGTGCGACTTGTGTGCTGAGGATCTTGAAGGGGAACCCCTGCCAAAATGAAAAAAAAAAATATTTGCGTGAGGTTCCCCCCAAGAGATACCAGACCCTTCGGTCTGGTATGGATTTTAAGGGGAACCCCCACGCCAAAAAAAAAAATGGCGTGGGGGCCCCCCAAAATCCATATTAGACCCTTATCCGAGCACGCAGCCTGGCAGGTCAGGAATGGGGGGGGGGGCCAGCGAGTGCCTCCCCCCCGACCATACCAGGCCACATGCTCTCAACATGGGGGGGGGGGTGGGTGCCAAAGCACCCATGTTGATGAGGAAAAAAGGCCTCTTCCCGACAACCCTGGCCAGTGGTTGTCGGGGTCTGCGGAGGGGGGCTTATCGGAATCTGGAAGCCCCCTTTAACAAGGGGGGGCCCCCACCCTATGTGAATGAGTATGGGGTACATTGTACCCCTACCCATTCACCTAAAAAAAAAAAAAAGTGTCAAAAATAAACACACTACACATGTTTTTTCTATTAAATCAGCTCCAGCGTCTTCTCCCTCTCCGCTGTCTTCATTTCTCCCTCTTCTGCCGGGTCTTCTTGCTCTTTTGCTGGGTCTTCTCCGCTGTCTTCTTCCTCTGTTCTTCTTCTGATGTTGACTCGATGCAATCTACCGGTGTAATGCTGGCTCTGCTGTGTGCAATGACTTCTATTTGTATGGGGGGGGGGAGGAGACATCATCCAAAGCCAGCCAGAGAGGGAGAAGACGCCTGAGCTGATTTAATAAAATGCTTTAAAAACCTGTGTAGTGTGTTTATTTTTGACACTTTTTTTTTTAGGTGAATGGGTAGGGGTACATATTCATTCACATAGGCTGGGGGGCCAGGATCTGGGGGCCCCCTTGTTTAAAGGGGGCTTCCAGATTCCGATAAGCCCCCGTCCGCAGACCCCGACAACCACCGGCCAGGGTTGTTGGGGGGGTTGTCGGGAAGAGGCCCTTGTCCTCATCAACATGAGGCCTTACAAATTATATGACTGGTAGAAATGTTTGCATATACAGTATGTGTTTTAGCAGTATATCTTGTTGTTTGGAGTTCAGTTTAACTGGTTTAGTGAAGGTGGGGCTCAACTGCAGGACTGTGCTACAGAAGAAACTAACCTGAAGAGGCAGGTCTATTACCTATTGGCTTTTTTTTTTCCAGAGCAGCACTGAATGTGTGCAATAGAACTGGTCAAGTTGTGCTTTGGATTTGGCAATAGGAGGTGTAAATGTAAAGGTGTCTGCCTAATTTGCAAAGTGAGCAATTCTTCCTTGCTACAGCCAACTTCTCTCGTCTGGTAAAGGCAACGATAAAACTCCTTATAGTGGATACACCATGTATGTCACTGGTCTATTGTACAGGGACATAGTCCATTTTCTTACAGGCATCCTTACTACTTAACCCTGGAAATTGGTGTCTGATATCCCTTTTACCTGCAGATGGTAAGAACAGATAAACACAGATCCCATTTTCCCTATAGTCTGTGGTTAAAGGTCCCAATTCATCATTCCTACGGACATTCTTTTACCTGATACAGGGACATGTTATCTGGTCACTGTATGTACCACATAGGTGATATTCCTCAAAATAGCAACGGAAATGGTCTGCTCTCTTCAACCGACATCGTTCCTTCTTAACGAGTGAAACGTTTAATCCGTCTGTGGAAATGTAAATGTGGAGGATAACGGTTTAGGTTTCGTGTTGAACTGGTCAAGATAACGTGTGTAAGTCACGACGAGACCTTTTTTTTTTCGGTTATCCATTATCTGGACGGAGAAGTCC
>BLSH010028361.1:23443-38575 GCA_018402905.1 Glandirana rugosa | reverse complement strand
CCTCCCTTTGCCAGGTCAATGGGAAAGCTTCCATACAGTGCTGAGCTAGCGCTTGGGGGAGGGTGATGTTTAATGCGGTGGATTTATGAAGATTAATTTTGAAATTGGAGATATCACCAAAATGTCTGAATTGTTCCAGAAGATTAGGGAGGGAAGTCCTGGGATTGGAGAGAAAGAGCAGAATATCATCTGCGAAGGCCGCAGTTTTGTACTCTTTACTTGCGATCGTGATTCCTGTTATGTTCGGGTTTGATCTTATGCAGCGTAAGAGCGGCTCTAAGGTTAATATGAAAATAATTGGAGAGAGCGGGCAGCCCTGCCGTGTCCCGTTGTGGATGGAGAAGGCGTCTGACAGGTGACCATTAACCCTGACCCTGGCACACGGGTTTGAGTAGAGGCTTAAGATGCTTGTTGTCATGAAGGGGCCTAGGCCGATGGACGACGGAGTTGAACCCATGTAGTCCCAGGTCACCCTGTCAAACGCCTTCTCCGCATCAGTGGAAAGGCATAAGCCCTCTGTGCTGGATTTGGAGAGCCAGTGGATGATGTTTATTGTCTTCGTGGTGTTGTCACGGGCTTCTCTACCCGGGACAAACCCTACCTGGTCATGGGTGATCAGGTCGGGGAGGAACTGGTGTAAGCGGGTTGCTAGTATTTTGGCATAAATTTTTAAGTCGACGTTTAGGAGTGATATTGGGCGGTAATTTTGGACTTTCGTAGCATCTTTTCCTTTTTTGTGAATTATTGTGATATGTGCTTCCAGTAGTTGGGTTGGGGGGGTTCGGTCTTGCGGGAGTGAATTGTATGTCTTGAGAAAATGGGGCATGAGTATATCTCCAAAGCTTTTGTAGTATTGGGTCGTCAGGCCGTCTGGCCCGGGACTTTTAGCTGATGGGTTTTTTATTAAAAGTAGTGGAAGGTATGCTGAAGTAGGCTGAAGAGCTAACCATTTAGACTAGCTCATTGTGTTTCTTTTTTGTTTTTTTTGTGGTTTTATAGTTTTTTTTTTTTTTTTTTTTTTTTAGCTGATTGTTTTGCTCCAGCAGTCCTTGAGCTTCTCACATTTTTGACTATCCAATATATTTAAAAATGGGCACATCCACAAGTTAATGGGTGAACTGTTCTCTCCTTGATGGTCACCAGCCCATTGTCTCTAATACTTGAACTACCTACCTTTTTTTTTTTATCATGAATAGGTTGTTACAAATGTACGCTGTGCAACAGGTTTAGTTAACCCCTGTCCAAACGGCACGTTATTTGTCCACATCACATTCTACCTGAGGTTGCTGTTTAACTCCACACTTTAGATTTTTAAACATCTCTGATCTCTCATATTGCAAAAGATTGCATTTTAAGTAACCTATTTGAAGCCTAACTATGCATAGGTGAAAAGTAATCATCAGTGGATGAAGGATCCAACATTTTTTTCTGGAATGGGATAGCACACAGTAATGCTTACCTTAATCCCCAGTCCTGTGATCCACATCACTGCTGGTTCTGATGACCTATCTCTTAAAGCCACTCTTCTCACTGGTCTTGTTGGTGCCCCTCTCACCAATGTAATTGTGTACAGTGCAGGACCAGCTGCCAGGTAATACAGATGAGCTGTAAACCCTGGTAGGACAGTCTGTCACAGTAGTACACGTTAAGGTTTAAGTGGTTCTAAAGGCGCAAAGTTTTTTACCTTCATGCATTCTATACATGAAGGTAAAAACCTTCAATGTGCAGCAGCCCCCCTGGAACACCAAATACTTACCTGTGCCCATCGCGATCCAGCGATTTTCATTAAAGTCTCAGGTTTCGAGGGACTCTCTTTTCTTACTGGCTAAGACAACGACAGCAGCCATTTGCTCCCACTGTTGATCACAGCCAGTGAGCCAATGAGAAGAGAGGGGGCAGGCCATGGCTCTGTCTCTGAATGGACACGCAGAGCAGTGGCTCGGGAGCAAGCCTCCTCTGGTCTCCCCACAGCAAGCTGTTGGCAGGAAAGTGAAGTCAGGAGTGACGGCGGGGGCCGAAGAAGAAGAGGATCAGGACTGTTCTGTGCAAAACCATTACACAGAGCAGGTAAGTATAACATGTTTGTTAATTTAAAAAAAAGTCAGTATCACTTTAAAGCTGTGTTCAACCCAAGACACTAAAATATATTCTATTGCATGATAATCCTTTGATGTGGTGGCTGCATCAGTTTTCTTTTCTTTGTCTTTTTTTCCCTCTGTTTTCACCTGGTGATCTGGCCAGTAACACACCTCCTGTGTTACTGAGACACAACTCTGGAGGATTGAGGCACAGCAGACAGCAGCATAGTCAGTCTGGAGGTAGGATAATGTTAAATATACTAGCAGATTTAGATAAACTAACTAATTGAAGCCAAACCCCAGCTCGAACTTTATAATCTGTTTTTTCCTTTTTGAAGAAAGGTTTTGCATGAATAAATAAAAGCTGATCATGAATAAATAAAAGCTGATCACTTTAATCACTCCTGACAGTTTTAACTGGTTTGTCTCATCCATGTAAACTGATTTATTCTGCTGGAGAGCTTGAGCTTGTGAAAAAGAGACTTGCTGGCTGGCTCACCAGATGAAAATAGAATAAAGAGCCTAAAAAAAAAAAAACGAATACAGCCATTACGTCCTAAGATTTTTTTTTTTTTTTTTTCATCTCAATTTGGGACATGCGCGTTCTGGTGCACATGTTTTTGCTGATGTTACACTAATTAGACTTAGTATTACTAAACCCAGGACCCTGCATTCGCTATATCTGGTCTCCCACAGTACACAGAACATGGAAATGCAATTATTTTAGTAAATATAAACTACTAAATACCTTTTCTCAACTGCAGTATATAGCAGTCTTGTGACTTGCATCAGTCTCTGCTTAAAGCTTGTAGGAGTTTTCATTCTCCCCTGACCCTCTGTCTGGACAGTGCTTGATTGGCCCTGCACTGATCACATGCACGCTCCTAGGGAAACAATACCTCTCTATCAATACCCACCAAACTGAACAAGTGCAGCCTGACTCCTAATGCTCTGTTCTATCAGAAGATGGGTTGGAGTCCGTTAAAGAAGAGGATCAGATAGACATGATCACACAGTCTTTATACACAATGCACAGGATTAACCCATTAGGTTCCACAGTGAGTATAACAAGCATGCTTTACTGCATATACAGACAGATTTTATGGTTGTAGGTTTAGTAAAACAAAAGTCAACACTGAAAAATAAAAATTGTGTTAAACTGTGTTCACTCAATCTGTTCATTACTTAAATTATTTTAAAGTGTTACTAAACCCACAACAGTAAAATCTGTCTGTATATGTAGAATAGCATGTTTTTATATTGCTGGGTTTAGTAACACTTTAATAAAATGCTACCTGAATTTGTTCTCAGGTGCCTGTCTGCACTCTGGCATCCCAGGGCCATTTGTATGGGATGTAACCTTTGCTTGAGGCGACCGACCCATTATAAGCAGTGCACTTACTGTGTGGCTAATATCTATAGCTCTATCCCTTCCTGTAGTGACTAATCTACACATATCTGAAAATGAAATAAACCTTTATTTTCCCTTTTAATAAGCAGTCCCAGACTGGGATAGGTCTTATGGGCTTTAATGTCAGTACAGTAGTTCAAAAGGAAAAGCCCATTAGTTTGTAGCAGTTGTATTGTCTGTTAAATAAAGCCCGTGGTTACTATAGATAAAGGGCAAACCACAAAGTCCATAATGAACCCCTAGTGTTACAACCGGCATTCTAAGATATTTCCTGTAGCTTGTTTCTAAAAGAAATTGAAATATGGAAATTGTGACCTATACTATATTGGTAAAAGAAAGTGGGATCGAGTTTACTTACTCCGATGCTTATGTACATCAGTTTTGAATGCCAGGTGTCATTTTTCTGCATTTTTTCCCATTCTGATAGTGGTGATAGTTGAGAAATCATTTTGTGTTCATTCAGCATGCAGCACACTGGATCTGTCAGTTGTTCAAATAAATTTGGATCCTTTCACTGTGACATGAGATGTACTGAAATTGCCATTGCCAATATTGTGCGTTTTTATTATCTTTGTATTCTTCAAATGTTCGTATCGTTTTCAGGCCCATGCATGCAAACGTATTTGGGGGTACAGTGCCAAAATTCAGTGTATCTCTATGCACCGGAGTCTACAGGTGATGTGTACGACCACAGTCAGCCGCCCTTATAAATCCAGGACTGGCTGTCGGACCTGGTGAACTATATGCCTGTAATCTGTGATTACACACTTACAGGGATGGATGAGTGGCCCTGGAAGCATGAAACCACTTTGCTGGAGGCAGCAGGTGACATGACAAGCTGCAAAGCTGAAACAAGATATAAGCTGGTTATATACCAGTAGAATTGTGCTCAAAAGTTTGTTTTTGGAGCAATTGTTAGATTCTCTAATGCTTGGTGGGTCAAATAGTCGATCGTAATGACAAGAAAATTGTAAGGAACAGAATGGAAAATTTCTAACTGTTAATGTGGAATGTGGTAAATTTCATTCATAGCAATTTTATTAAATTTTTTTTAAGCTGATTGGCTACCATACAGAGCTGCACCAGATTTTGCACACTCCAGTTTTAATAAATCAACAACCCCAGTGTGTATAAAATATTATTTTCACGACTGTGCATTTTGCAGTTTCTGATTTAAATAACTCTAGGACAGCACAGGCCAAGAAATCGCAAATGATAGTGCTGGTATTGTTGGGATCAGATAGGATGGCATTCAGTGTATTTTCATTCCTATGTTTTTTTTTTTTTTCCTACAGTTTTAAATTTTTTAAATTTGTTTTTGTGCAACTAAGTGGAATCAAATAGTCCTTGCCTAACAGCACAATGAACCAGCTGTGGCCCTTGTAGTCAGGTGTGTTCAAACACCCTGGGGGGATTAACCAGGATTGGCACATGGAGAAAAATGTGTCCTCTTCTATATGAACACTTATTTAGCATTGTATGTTCCAAATAAATAAGGCTGCTTTCACGGCAAAAGTTCTTCATGCTGCATCTTTAGTGCGCTTTCAGAAAACATGCCAAAAACATGGGACATAATAAGTCTATGGGAAACCGCAGAAACACTGCTCTGTGCTGTGCAGTGTGAAAGGGCTCTTGGTGTCACAACAATTTGCTGCGTAATAGTGGTCCGCTGTCCATTTTATACATATCCACCTTTCCTCTCCCCCCCGCAGTGCTGATTCTTGTTGTCCAGCTCTTCTCGCTACAGTATTGATTCCACAGTAATAACTGTGTATATATTAGAACAATTTTGACTAAAAAAATTTGTGCAAATGCTTGATTTATTTTTTATTTTTTGCTCTATATCTGACAATAATAGAAACCATTGCTTATCACTTTTAGCCCCCATTCACATCGGCACGATCGCAGCCTATTGCTGGCAACAGCAGTGCCCCACCGATTTCCAAAAGTAGTTCCTGCACTACTTTTGGCGACTTCGGTTCAGCTGTACTTGCACGATTTCAAACCCGCCGACACTGAACAAGGGCTTAAAGTGATTTAGCATAGCTGGCACAGCAACACACAGAACTTTCCTAATGGCACTGTTGATTTGGTGCATGGAAAATGAGATTAAATTTACAATAAAAGGTGATGCATTTACCTTTTTTTGAACTCCAAGTAGCTAGGATTCTGCACTCACTATTTTGTGAGTGTATATGGCCAAATAAGCCCAAAATAAAAAATGAGTTTTGTGCAATATGTGGACATATCCCCATGTTTTATCACTTTATCATTGCTTGCCTACCAGGCACTTTCACCCCTTCCTATCCAATCCAATTTTCAGCTTTCAGTGCTGTCGTTTGAATGACAATTCCGCGGTCATGCAACACTGCATCCAAATAACATTTTTTTATCTTTTTTTCTTTTTCTAAACCGGTAGAGCTTTCTTTTGGTGGTATTTGATCATCACTGGATTTTTTTATTTTTTGCTAAACAAATGAAAAAAAGACTGAAAACTTGGAAAAAAGTTTTCTTAGCTTCTGTTATAAAATTTTGCAAATAAGTCATTTTTTTTCTCCTTCAGTGATGAGCTCTGATGAGGCAACACTGATGGGCTCTGGCTGACAGCACTGTTGGGACTGCACTGATGATCAGTGCCCTAATTATCTGTGTGCATGTCCCCTATGTGGATTTGCTGTAAGCGTGAGGCGAGGAATGCCGATAACTGGCAAATCCTGTTTGCTGGGACCAGTAGTTCGTCGATGAGCTGTTGTACTTCTTTTATTCAATAAAGCATACGGAATCAGAATTTGGAGTGTGGCTGTCCAACCTTCATTTGCAGCAGCTGTTCCTTTGTTCTATTAGCCAGCACCCTTCTGACGGCAGGGCCTGGATCACTTTTTATATGTCATTTCCTTTTGAGGGTATCTCACTAAATATGAAATTTTAATTGCAGAGGATGCCAAAAATCAGATTTGTGTCTTAGTGCAGACTTATGGGAAAATTGGTGAACCAATCACACAAGCAGGAAATTACATTTCAGGGGGGCGTTCTGTACACCATCTGTGTACAGATCGCCTCTGTTCTATCAGATAAGCGAACAGAAGTGATGTTCCGCTAGCTGCGCATGTGTTCCACCACTATCAGGCTTGCTAATCTGACAGAACACCTGCAGTCAGAAGGTGGCAGCGGACCTCTTACTACACCCAGCTACGTCTTGAATGTCAGAGTAATGATCTGATAGGTTCGCTAATCTGATAGAACACTTGTTGGGTGTAGTAAGATGGCAGATGCCGCTTTTCTGTCGGATTAGCAAACCTGGTAGCAGTGGAACACATGCGCAGCTGACGGAACGTCACTTCTGTTCGCTGATCTGATGGGTTCGCTAGCTAATAGAACACCCACAGGTAGCCATATTGCATTGCATTTTACAGAATATTACAGTGCTGCAGATTGAAAAGAATTTGATAACATTAATACAATATGACTTGTCATGATTTCATGTGCTATATTATTTTTTTTTTATTTGCTATTTTTTTCCACGAAAGTAGAGTTAGCCTATAAGGCTGGGTTCACACTATTGCGAATTGGATGTGGGGTTCCCGGCATCCAGTTTGCAATAGCAGGAGATTGTGACCGGCTCTCTATGAAGCAGGTTCACATATCTCCGCTGCGGTTCCAATGTAAATTTGCACAGGAGCCCTGTGCATTTTTATGGTCCGAATTTGGGCTGAAATCGGACCTGAAACGGTGAACGGGAATGCACCGGACCCCTGCTGTGAGCCGCATGTTAGTGTGAACCCAGCCTAAGGCTTGACATGCCTTGACATATCTGTTTACTCTGCACAAACTCATCCTTTATATTTTACCAAAAGTAAAAATTGATAACCTATTGTGTTTTTTTGTGCACCAAAATTAAATCTGGCTTGGTGGTGGTTTTTTTTTTCTCCAAAATCATGGGTTTATAAACAAATATTTTGTGACTTAAAAATAATTGTAGCTACCATCATTTTATTTTCCAGGGTCCCTGACTTCAGGAACTATGTTTTGATTATTTTCAGGTATCAAATAATTTTTTAATGTGTGCAAAAACACAAAAAAAAATGTGTAAAAAACACAAAGGCCCTGGCAGCGAAAGGAATAAAGCGGAGTTCCACCCAAAAGTGGAACTTCCGCTTTAAGGTCCCAGGTCCACTTCCTCTCCTAGAGCTGCGGCTCCGGAAGGAAGTTCACCTCCACCTTCACCTGAAGCCAAAGCCTGGTGATGCCGGCGCCGCTGAGGGGAGAGGGAGAAGAGCGAGCCCTTGGGTGACCGCCTCGCTGGAGCCAAGGACAGGTGAGTGCCCGATTGTTAAGTCAGCAGCTACATTTTTTGTATCTGCTGACTTAAGTGGGTGAAATTCCGCTTTAAATGATATTGTATTGCTTCACCACAAATTCCCTAAAGTTGTACATAAAAGAACTTCCAATACCAATGGGTGTTTCTTACTTTATTACTTCCTTTTTTTTAAGGCAGAGGAATACTTGGCTTTTGTTTTGCTGTTGGATTTATTAGAAAATGCATACTTCCCTTAAACATTTTTTTTTATATTTTGTCAGTCTTTTCTGTTTTTTCTCCGTCCTCTCATTTTTGCTGGGACCTCCTCCCCTATGTTCTGTGCCCACACACCCCGTACAGTGAAGTGTTTGCAATGGAGAGCTCGACCTTTTCTCCTCTCCCTCCTACCCATCCTTCCTGCTTCACCCTTTGTAATTAGTTATCTCAGCCAGGCTGTGACGTAGACCCATGAGCTGTGGAAGCGCTTGCCCAACCCCTACCAGTACAGTGTCTTGCTGAGGCTTGTTTCTCATCCGGCTTCACCTGAGTCACTGATTACCCATGAACTGCTCTAATGTCTACTGCCTGCCGCTTAAAAATAAGACTTCCAGAACTGGATATTCTTTACATTTTTAATGAGTCAGCATTCACTTTTGTCTCTAGGATGACAGATCAAATGATAATTCTTACTAAAAAGAGAAAGAAATGTAAACCTCTTTTGCAGGCTGTAATGACAGAGGTGTTCATTTGATATGGATAATAATGTGAACCTGGATCTTGACACTTGTGAACATACATAGGGATTCTCCTGTTGCTGCTTGTAGATGATCATCACATTCCTGTAGAAAAAGGCCTTAAAGGATGTAAAAGTGGGTGATTACATTTACATTTAACTTCAGTGAATGCCCAGTGAAGCATGGAACTTGTTATAAATCATACAGTTCTCTGGTCACAAATCACTGCCCTGGCCTTTCTGAACTGCTGAAGTTGCTCCATTGTTTGGCATTTTCTCATTTCAGAGACCAGGAAGAAAATCCCGAGATCCGATGATTTGACCTTGTGATTCTCTGGAACACCATGTTCTTCCTACCTGACCGAGAACTGGAAGATTGAAGCTGCAGTGCTAGCTCTGAGAACCTCTTAAAAGTATAACTGTAAAACAAATATATATATTTTGACTTTTGTACTAGAGGCTTCAGAAAAAAAACATTATGGTGGGTTTCCTTTTAATAAGAGTTTTGTTTCCAGCCCTCTGGATCGGAGTACTTTGTGCAGTGCTCTGAAAATCTGCTCGTTCAGCTCAATGCAGAGCAGGTCTCCTGTCTTCAAACATCACCCCCTAGTGGTGACCAGGAACATTTTGTTTAGAGAAAGAGTGAATGAAGAACACATGGACAGGACATATTGCTGGCAGCTGGATTTATCCTTGGTAAAGATAAGGCCCCTTTCACGTTGATACGTTTTTTTCCTGCGCTTTTACTCTGCAAAAAAAACGCAAGAAAAATGTTTCCCTTAAAATCTTATGGGACTTTTCACACCACAGCGCTGTGGGTGCGGTGCGTTTTGAAAGGTCCTGCATGCTGCATCTTTGAAAACCGAAGTTAAAACGCAGGTTCCTATTGAAATGGGAATTGTGGCAAAAGCCTGGTAATTTGAGTCACGTGCAGGCAACCCAAAAATGCACCAGAAAACATACAGGAAACGCATATGAAATACAGCAATTTTGCTACAGAGCAGTGTGAAGGGCCCGAAGACATCATATTGCCATTTCTTCATTTGCTGCAGAAACAAGTGCACATGTGTAAGTGGAAGTAAAGCTTATAACTTTTATATAGCTTATAACTATAACTATTCCTAAAAAATGTTTCTCTCCCCCTTCTCCTGCCTAACCCGTGTGTGTGTGTGTGTGTGTGTGTGTGTGTGTGTGTGTGTTCTGCAGGAGGTTTTTGGCCGATTTTATTATATTTGTCAAATGAGATTTATCTTATGGGGGTGTACTTGAATGAGAAAAATTACCCAAGATTTATCTGTATGAGAAACTTCTGAGCAATTCATCTCATGCTCCCGTTAATGTCTGTAGAAGTGAAGAGTGGATATAAGGCCCCTTTCACACATACGGACCGTTTGTCCGTTTTTCATCCATCCGTTGACGGATGAAAAACGGACATCAATGCAACTCTATGGAAAAACGGATGACAACTGATGATCATTCATTTGCATTTGTTTTCATCCGCTTCCGTCAGCATCTGTTTTTTTGAACGGATGAAAGCCCTATTTTTCATCCGTCAAAACAACGGATCAGACAAAAAACCGATGTAAACTGACGAATGGTCAGTTTTTTATCCGCTTTTGCATTGGTAGTGGATGTAAGAAAAACTGATGGAAAACTGATGACCACAGATGGGAAAAAAACTGATGAAAAACGGATGAATACTTCATCCGTTTTGATGTGACGGAACTGATGAATGGTCCGTATGTGTGAAAGGACCCTTAGTGTCTCATATTTTATGCTGTTTAACTATTGTTACATTGAAAACAAAACAAAAAACTCCCTAGATTAAGTGCATGTAGCACTTGGTCCCACTAAAATAGGTGGCCCCATTGTCCCTAAACCACACCTTTATATGCTGACTGTAGCTCCACCTCTTTTTGAACTAGAGATTTACTAAAACTGCTGCACAAATAGTCTGGTGCAGCTGTGTGTAGTAACCAATGAGCTTCTAACTTCAGCTTGTTCAATTAAGTTCTAACAATAAAGCCTCGTACACACAGTTTGATTGTCGTACGACCACGCTTCTGATTTTTGTCAAAAGCGCGTGTCCATGATTTTGTAAAGCGTTACTGGCTATACGAAAATTGTCGCTTCATTTTTGGTGCATCACCCTTTGGGCCGCTTATTTCCCTATTAAAAATATGATGATGTGTGCTGCATTTCGTAATTTCAATTGGCGCGTCACGAATGTTAATTCTGGATTCCGGGTCGTTCCTTGATTCCGAACATGGGTGTTGCTTTCTGTACACACCATCCGAAAATCGGACGTGCAGTTGTCGACAGACAAAAATTTACTAGTCTGCACAACCAGCTTTTGTCTGACGAAAAAAGCAAATAGGCTGTCGAAAGGACCATACCAATGGTAAGAATTTTGGATGACAGGCCATCGAAAGAAAAATCCAGTCCCAATTTAGCATAGTGTGTATGGGCCTTAAGACTTAATTTACTCTTGTGCGACTTGTCTTACGACTGGAAAAGTCGCAGCCCATTATTTTCAATAGCACCTGTTCAGGTCAGTGTGACTTAGTCACAGCAGTTGTGAAAAGGTGCCTACAGTACTTTGATGCAACTTTTGATGTGTCTTGGGTCCAGAGAGTGGCCCAGAGAGTAACGTCGAATTAAAGTCGCATCACAGTTCTACTTCAGAGTCGCACCTAGAAGCTTATTGGTCACTATGCACAGTTGCACAAGATTCTGTGTGCACCAGCTTTAGTAAATCTCCCTGTAAGGGATAGATTTGTATAGGACCAGATGCTATATGCACTT
Source organism: Glandirana rugosa (assembly GCA_018402905.1). Classification (NCBI taxonomy): domain Eukaryota; kingdom Metazoa; phylum Chordata; class Amphibia; order Anura; family Ranidae; genus Glandirana; species Glandirana rugosa. The sequence continues at coordinate 27,251 of BLSH010028361.1, read as the reverse complement.
GGTCCCCTGGGAACATTTAAAAAAAAAAAAAATCTTTAACTTACCAGTGTTTATCTGATTTAGTCGGTTTTATATTTTACAGTAGTTGATGTAATACTTACACAAGCTTTAACCACTTGCCAACCTACTTACACAGATATACTGCAGAAGGTCGGCTCTCCTGCGCGAACCCACGTACCTGTATGTCGTTCTGTGCATGCGAGATTGCGGTTGCCTGCCGCTTGCCGCAGGAGCATGCGCACGGGTCGGCCGACCACAATCGCGGTGCACAGAGGCAGAACGGGGATCTGCCTATGTAAACAAGGCGGGTCCTCGTTCTGACAGATGGCATGGCAGAGATCTTCTGTTTCCAGTCATGGGAAACAGCAATCTTTGTTGTCCCAGGCAGCCCACCAACCCCTACAATTAGAACACACCCAGGGAACACAGTTAACCCCTTGATTGCCCCCTAGTATTAACCCCCCCCCCCCGTCATTGGCACTTATACATTGATCACTGCATTTTCATAGCACTGATCAATGTAATAATGTCACTGGTCCCCAAAGAGTGTAATTTGGGGTCAGATTTATCTGCCACAATTTCGCAGTCCCGCTAAAAATCTGATTACCAGTTAAAAAAATAAAATAAACAAAAGTCCATAAATCTAACCCTTAGTTAGTAGATGTGATAACTTTTGCGCAAACCAATCAATGTACACTTACTGCGATTTTGGTAAAAAAAAAAAAAAAAAAAAAAAGTAGAATAATACATATTGGCCTAAACTGATGAAGTTTGTTTTTTTTATTTTTATTTTTTTTTAAAAAAAAATATATATATATTTTTTTTTCAAAATTGTTGCTTTTTTTGTTCATAAGGCAAAAAATAAAAACCACAGAGGTGATCAAATACCACCAAAAGAAAGCTCTGTTTGTGGGAAAAAAAGGGCATACATTTTGTTTGGGTACAACGTCGCACGCCCACACAATTGTCGGTTAAAGTTACACCGTGCCGTGTCGCAAAAAAATGGCCTGGTCATGAAGGGGCTAAAATCCTTTTGGGGCTGAAGTGGTTAAAAGGGTAGTTTGCTACCTGAAATAAAGCCCTTGAGCATTATCTGGCCTGTAATCACGTGCGTGCGTATGAAACCGTTTCACTTATTATCTGGTACTTTGGACTTTGACTTCTGAAGTGCTAAGGGGACTTTCATTTGTGTGCATCTCACCAGATTACTGTATGTGCTGTATTTACCTGGATCTATGGTATGACCACAGCTGTTGCTTTATTTTTCAACATTCTGTACACAGATTTATTATTCGTTTTATGCTGTGTTGGAGTCCTTTTACATGGATGTCATTGGTTCATTCATGTTATGTGCTAAGAAAAAAAAACTGATGAATACTGACAAATGCATATTCAAGTTACACCAGTTTGCATATGTGAGTTCAGTTTACATACATTTTATTTTTTAGATCTTTGTTTTTTTTAGGTGTTTCTGCTCAACAATGGCTGTAAATGGAATGGGCATTAATCCGTTTGCAGCCTCAAAAACAGAAAACTGAGCGACCTATATTTGTTTACATCTGCCCACCCATAGACATACTGTACATTGTGGTTCAGTTTAGTTCTGTCGGAAAAACTGACAGATGGAGTAAGACTGTTAGAGGAAGGGTCCCTTTCACATTCAATGTGTTTGCATTCCATAAGTAGCTGCAGAACTGTATAATTCTGTAATATTCTCTTGTGCATTTTCATTGCTTTTATTTAAAGTGATTGTAAATGTGTGTGTGTGTGTGTGTATATATATATATATATATATATATATATGTGTGTGTGTTTATCTTTACCTGCTCTGTGCAGTGGAATTGCACAGAGCGGCCCGACCCTCCTGTTCTTTGATCCCCTGCCAGCGCTCTTGGCTCCTCCTCTTGGTGTGCCACCATAGGAAGCCACTGGCTAGTATATCGCACCTGTCGAGTCACTCTCTAGCCACGCTGTCTGTGGCTATTGACACAGACCGCACTGCTCAGTCCCACCCCCTCTCCCTCCTCACAGGATTTAACTGACAGCAGCAGGAGCCAGTGGCTCATGCTGCTCTCGGCCAAGCTTGTGGGGGAAGTGGGGAGAAGGAAGAGAGCCACTACAGATGGGCACACCACTGGATTGAGTAAGGGGCTCAGGTAAGTGTAAGGACTGATACTGACTTAACTGGTACTAAAATATACTTTCTATGTATGTTGAAGAACTTTAGACTTCGGAATGCACACGTGGTCACCTGAACGCTCAATATCTCACTTTGACAGTTAAAGAAATATCCAAGTGCAGTTAGGTGCCAGTTCACACCAGAACGTGGTGCCACAAAACCCACATTCCATGCGTGTTTCCCACACCATATTCAAAACGCACTGCACATAATCCATGGCTTTCTAAACTGAAAGTAATAACAATCCCTTTGCTGCGGATATCTATGAGATGACTCATCTTAGCCATGAAGTACCCTTCCTGAAGTGGTTAATCATTTACAAATTTAGATCTAGACTGTGTGTGTGTAGTTTGTATATATAAATGTGTGTGTATATATATATATATATATATATATATATATATATATATATATATATATATATATATATATATATATATATATATATTATTATAAATATTTTATTCTATCTTTTCATGTGACAACACTGAAGAAATGACTCTCTGCCACAAAGTAAAGTAGTGAGTGTACAGCTTGTATAAAAGTGTAAATTTGCTGTCCCCTCAAAATAACTCAACACACAGCCATTAATATCTAAATCACTGGCAACAAAAGTGAATACATCCTTAAGTGAAAATGTACAAATTGGGCCCAAAGTGTCAATATTTGTTGTGACCACCATTATTTTCCAGCACTGCCTTAACCTTATTGGGCATGGAGTTCACCAGAGCTTCACAGGTTGCCACTGGAGTCCTCTTCCACTCCTCCATGACGACATCACGGAGCTGGTGGATGTTGGAGACCTTGCGCTCCTCCCATGCCCCACATTTGCTCAATAGGTTTTAGGTCTGGAGATATGCTTGGCCAGTCAATCACCTTTACCCTCAGCTTCTTTAGCATGGCAGTGGTCGCCTTGGAGGTGTGTTTGGTATCGTTCTCATGTTAGAATACTGCCCTGCGGCCCAGTCTCTAAAGGGAGGGGATCATGCTCTGCTTCAGTATGTTACAGTACTTGTTGGTATTCATGGTTCCCTCAATGAACTGTAGCTCCCCAGTGCCGGCAGCGCTCATGCAGCCCCAGACCATGACACTCCCACCACCATGCTTGACTGTAGGCAAGACACACTTGTCTTTGTACTCCTCACCTGGTTGCCACCACACATGCTTGACACCATCTGAACCAAATAAGTTTATCTTGGTCTCATCAGACCACAGGGCATGGTTCCAGTTATCCATGTCCTTAGTCTGCTTGTCTTCAGAAAACCGTTTGCCGGCTTTTTTGTGCATCATCATTTTTTTAAATCAAAAAATCTGGTTTATTTAGATTTTGCATAGAAATAATACATAGTCATTAATATGAATTACACATTTCTTTACAACGTTACAAGGTAATGGTACATTCACCATGGCTCTCATAATGCAGGTACATAATCAAGTATTTTATGCACAAGTACAACAGTAAGGTTACACAACAATGTGATCTATATTCCACTTGGTGCAGGTATCTGGACTAGACAGCCACCTGTCCCATATTTTAGAATATTTAAGAGGGCATCCTCTGTGTTCATAGATTAACTTTTTGTATGGCAATACCATGTTTACTTCCCTGAGCCAGTCCCTAATAAAGAT
>BLSH010028361.1:0-11527 GCA_018402905.1 Glandirana rugosa | reverse complement strand
TCCCCATCAATGTACTGGAACTGAGGGCAATCAGATTGTGCCTATCTCACTGGACAGTGAGATTGCTGGACCGTCCGGTCCGAATTCAGTCGGACAATGCCACAGCAGTGGCGTATGTGAACCATCAGGGCGGCACAAGAAGCCCAGCAGCTGCGGCGGAGGCAGCTCTGATACTGCGTTGGGCGGAACGTCAAGTTCCGGCAATCTCCACCATTTATATTCCAGGTGTGGAGAACTGGCAGGCGGATTTTCTCAGTCGCCAGGCGCTGGACCAGGGAGAGTGGTCCCTCCACCCGGAGGTGTTCAACGAGATTTGCCGCAGATGGGGGACGCCGGACGTGGATCTCATGGCGTCTCGGTTCAATGACAAGGTGGAGACCTTTGTGTCCAGAACGAAGGATCCGTTGGCAGTGGCCACTGACGCTCTGGTGGCCCCCTGGGGCCGTTACCGACTTCTGTAAGCCTTCCCTCCGATAAAACTGTTACCGCGATTGATCCGCAGGATAGTGGCGGAGGGAATACCAATAATCCTAGTGGCTCCAGATTGGTCTCGGCGCACTTGGTATGCCGATGTGGTGCAAATGGTGGCAGACGCCCCCTGGCGGCTCCCACTGAGAGACGATCTTCTGTCTCAGGGGCCCATCTTGCACCCTGCTTTACCCTCGCTGGCTTTGACTGCTTGGCTATTGAGTCCCAGGTGCTAAGAGACAGGGGAGTTGCTGACTCAGTGATCCCTACATTGTTGAAGGCTCACAAGTCTACTTCCCGCAAGATTTACCACCGCACCTGGAAGGCTTATATAGCTTGGTGCGAGGCGGAGGGTCATAACCCTCGCTCTTATGTTGTATCCAGGGTCCTGACTTTTTTGTAGCAGGGCCTGAACAAAAAACTGGCTTTGAGTACTCTCAGGGGTCAGATATCGGCTCTGGCAATTCTTTTCCAGAGATATTTGGCTTCGCACTCGTTGATTCGTACCTTTGTTCAAGGTGTACGACATGTGGCGCCTCGGGTGAAGGTTCCGATGGCTCCGTGGGATCTAAATTTGGTGCTTTCTGTACTTCAGAAACCGCCTTATGAGAATATCAGGGAGATTTCCTTATAACTGCTCTCGCAGAAGGTGGCTTTCTTAGTAGCCATCACTTCCCCCAGACGGGTGTCTGAATTAGCAGCACTATCGTGCAAGTCTCCCTACCTGGTCCTGCATAAGGATAAGGCGGTTTTGCTACCCTCTCCTTCCTTCCTTCCGAAGGTGGTTTCTTCCTTTCACATTAATGAAGATATTGTTCTTCCTTCATTGTGCCCTCGTTCATCGCACCCAAAAGAAATTGAGTTGCATGCCTTGGACGTAGTAAGGGCCTTAAGAGTGTATTTGTCTGCTACAGCTTCTTTTCGAAAAGCTGATGCCTTGTTTGTGCTGACAGAGGGTCCGCGCAAAGGTTTGGCGGCCTCGTTGGCTACGAATTCTCGTTACCCATGCGTATTCGGTTCGGGGCAAGGTTCCCCCTTTTCACACCAGTGATGGGGCACTATTCCGCCCACTGACACCAGTGTTTGGGCACTATTCCGCCCACTGACACCAGTGTTGGGGGACTATTCCGCCCACTGACACCATTGATGGGGCACTATTCTGCCCACTGGCACCAGTGATGGGGCACTATTCCGCCCACTGACACCAGTGATGGGGCACTATTCCGCCCACTGACACCAGTGATGGGGCACTATTCCGCCCACTGACACCAGTGATGGGGCACTATTCCGCCCACTGGCACCAGTGATGGGGCACTATTCCGCCCACTGACACCAGTGATGGGGCACTATTCCGCCCACTGACACCAGTGATGGGGCACTATTCCGCCCACTGACACCAGTGATGGGGCACTATTCCGCCCACTGACACCAGTGATGGGGCACTATTCCGCCCATTGACACCACTGATGGGGCACTATTCCGCCCACTGACACCACTGATGGGGCACTATTCCGCCCACTGACACCAATAATAGGAAACTTTTCCGCCCACTGACACCAATGATGGGGCATTTTCTACTCCCAATGACCACAGTGCGGTCCCCTAAAGTCTGAAGGACCGTAAACTGGTCCCTGGTTTAAAAAGTTGGGAGCCCCCTGGCCTAATGACTGGCAATGGCATGGCACGTTCACGCTAGTGTCAGAGGTGCCTTCCACTTATCTGTACTGAATCGCTCCCTTGCTGGCCTCGAGAGCTTCCGAATCTCAATCGCTAGCAATTGGAGTGACATTTTGCTGCCTCCGGTAACAATGGAGCGATTCTAAAGGGACTATTAGCAATCTGCCACTAGTGATTTGTTTGTTGCCCCTTTCCCATAAGCATATTTGTTGACCCACGACCCGTAGTGAATTGCTTTGTTCTCTGTGGCTGGCCCACAGTGATCAGGAGGTGATAAGCTGCCTCCTGCACACCTGTTTAAAGAAGTATTTCATTCACACTGAAATCTCACTTCACAGTGCTGCTGCCATGCCATTTGAACATGGTTGCAGTGTGGCACCGAGCACTTTATTGTGGTGCGTCACAGGCAGGATTGCCTGCTGAATGCAACATGCCCTAGGTTTTTTTCTTTACTGCACCTCGAAGCATTGTTCCAAATATGTGGATTGGGGTGTCTGGCAGCCTTTGCTGGGTTTTGACAGGCAGCTTAGGGTCATTTAAAAACGTGCCTCAGTCGCCTGACTTTACCTCGCTAACATGTAAAAGTGGTCCAATAAAGCGTAATGCACAGCCACCTGTTTCCTGGTCTCAGTTGTTAAGATTAGATTTTTTTCACTTAAATGTTGGCTGGAGTGAACATAAGCAGGGAAAATTTAATGTGCGATATAACTTTTTAAATATTTGTTTCTTTTGCACTCTATGATGCACGCTAGCAATGAATATAATGAATGCTCTTAAAATTTTTATTTTTCAGGTAGCTGTAAAAATTATAGACAAAACACAGCTGAATTCTTCCAGTTTGCAGAAGGTAAGAAGTAAAATAATAACTTTCATGTAGGCTTTGTAAAATATACCATAGTTTTTCAAAAATGTATTTGTTTATTGTAAGATTTAATTACAAAAATAATTAAGAGTTACTAACTGCTGGAATACCTTCTGTAACACACCAACAGGTTGTTAAAAAGTGCGGCATTGGAAGAAAACAAAAATTATACTCCCCTAGATGGCTGTAGCATCCGATGCTTCAGCTGTCCCCTGTCTGCTATAAGACCGAGAACTGAGTGATCACATGGCCGCTGATGTCTCACCTCTTGGTTTTTCAGTGAGCGGAGAGTGGTGACTGTCAGTCAGTGTCTCTACTCTGCTCCACCAATGCTCACTGGGGCTCTCAGCAGCACGCTCAGAGACTAAGCCAGCTGCTGGTCAAGCATCAGGGTGGATCCTGACATTGTCGGGATCCCTGTAGAGCCTGGACCAGCTCTGACATCAGCCAACAGCAGGCTTTAGCTCGGTCTACTGTATCTGGATCAGAGGAGTTCAGAACAAAGTGCACTCCTGTGAGCCACAGGAGAAGTAGGGCCAAAAGAGCTTTGGCCCTACTTCTCCTTTAACCACTTCTGGGCCCCCAATCGTGTATATACGGCGGTCCTTTGAAGTGGAATACTGTTGTTATGGTAGCAGATAGCTACCATAATCCCCAGTATTGTTTTTTTTTTTTTCAGTGGCCATTTCTGTGTCTGATAAAAGTGGTTTCTGCAGCGGATTTGCCGCGAGATCACTTCTACCGGTGGCAGGAGAGGTGCCCCCTGCTACTTTTCAGTCGTCTCCACCACTTACCGGACCCGCTGGTAGCAGTGGAGACGATCGGGTCCGCTCCCCCCAGTGCCTGGATGTCAAGTGAGCGGAAGATGCCGCCAACTCGGCTCCTTAGCATTGCAGGGCGGAAGCAACGTCAAACGTCACTTCCGCCCAAAGCTCTTAAAGGGGACATTTTTTTTTTCAATGTCTTTTTTTAAATTTTTTTATTTGCATTTAAGTGTAAACATGAAATCTGAGGTCTTTTTGACCCCAGATCTCATATATAAGAGGTCTTGGCATGCGTTTTTCTAATACAAGGAATGTTTACATTTCTTGTAATAGGAATAAAAGTGATCACATTTTTTTTTTTTAAAATGATGGTGTAAAAATAAAAAGTAAAATAAATAAGCAAAAAAAAAAAATTTAAAGTGGCCCGTCCCATCGAGCTCACGCGCAGAACGAACGCATACGTAACCCGCCCGCATATGAAAACGGTGTTCAAACCACACATGTGATGTATCACCGCGATTGTTAGAGTGAGAGCAATAATTTTGGCACTATACCTACTCTGTAACTCAAAACTGGTAACCTGTAGGAATTTTTAAAACGTCACCAATGGAGATTTTTAAGTGCCAAAGTTTGTCGCCATTCCACGAGTGGGAGTAATTCTGAAGCATGACATGTTTGGTATCAATTTACTCGGCATAACATTATCTTTCACAATATGGAAAAAAATTGGGCTAACTTTACTGTTGTCTAATTTTTTTACTCAAAAAATTTAATTTTTTTCCAAAAAAATCGCGCTTGTAAGACCGCTGCACATTTGACATAAAGTATTGCAACGACCACCATTTTATTCTCTAGGGTGACAGAAAAAAAAAATAATGTTTGGGGGTTCGAAGTAATTTTATAGCAAAAAAAAAAAACTGGTTTTAACTTTTAAAAACCAAGTGTAAAAAATAGGCTCGGTCTGGAAGTGGTTTATAAAATACTTTTAAAATTCCACAGGAAATCTAAACTTTTAATACACACTTTGGCTCTTTAAACACATTAAACTTTCAAAACTTTGTTTTTCACTTGCAACTAAGGCATAATTAATGTAACATAAATCCAAATAAATAAGCAAAATATCCTTATATTGACTTAGTAACATTTTAATTAATGCAAAATAAAGTAGCTAAGGGGCTGTGCTGACAGGCTTTTTTCACTTTAAACTGGTTGTGCATTTCAATACGAATGGGAATGCAGAATTTGCTTGAAGCATTTCAAATGCAGGTCAGAATCGGGCCAGCGGCAGGTCAAATGTGATGGCCGTAAATTCCGAATGACCTCAGAAGTATCTCAATCTGATTCGATCAACAAAAGTCCACCCATGCCATCAAATATCAGACACAGGCCCTTAAAGCAATAGTAAAGGATATTTTTTTTATTAAAAAAAAAAAAAACAATGCTATACTTGCCTGCTCTGCGAAATGGTATTTCACTGAGCGGTCCCTTATCACCTCTTCTGGAATCCCCTGCCTTCATTCCTTCTTAAAATTAGACACACGCAGGGCTGCTCGGCCACACTTGCTCCCTTCTCCCAGGATTTGACTGACAGCAGCAGCAGGAGAATATGGCTCCAGCTGCTCTGAGTCTCTTGTGTGACCAAGAAGAGGGGAGAGCGGTACTTTAGCTGGTACAGCACTGGATAATGAGAGAACTCTGGTAAGTGTTTAGGGGTGGGGGGGAAGGAGGAGGCAATGTAAGTTTTTTTTTTTCCTTTAATGCGGAGAATGAGTTTAGAACCACTTTAACCACTTCTTGCCCTTAGGATGTCATCTAGTTGAAGTGGTTATATCAGGATGATGCCTGCATCGTCTAGGTATCTTCATTTTCTGATGTCTTTTTTTTTTTTTTTGGTGATTAGAGTGGCTATACAACCGCTCAATCACTTGAATTTCAACACCCACCATTTTATTTTCCAGGGCCTCTGCTTAGAAATATTTCAGATTTTAGGGGGTTCTAAGTAATTTTGCTTGCAAATAAATGCATGTTTTTGTGTGAGAGAAAAGACAGAATTGGCACTGTAGGCAAGTGGTTAACCACTTCAGCCCCGGAAGGATTTCCCACTTTAGGACCAGAGCACTTTTTGAGATTCGGCACAGCGTCGCTTTAACTGACAATTGCGCGGTCGTGCGATGTTGTACCCAAACAAAATTTGCGTCCTTTTTTTCTCACAAATAGAGCTTTCTTTTGGTATTTGATAACCTCTGCGTCATTTCTGATCGCCGCTATTAACAAAAGAAGAGCGACAATTTTGCAAAAAAAAACACATTTCTTATCCCAAAAAAAATATATAAATAAACATTTTTTTCATCGGTTTTGTCCGATTTATATTCTTCCTCATATTTTTGGTAAAAAAAAAAATCGCAATACGCGTTTATTGATTGGTTTGCACAAAAGTTGCCGCGTTTACGGATGATTCATTTCTGGGGTTTTCAATTTTTTTTTAATTTTTTACTAGTAATGACGGCGATCTGCAATTTTTAGCAGTACTGCAATATTGCAGCGGACATGTCCGACCATTTTGACAATTTCTTTTGGGACCATTGGCATTTATACAGCGATCAGTGCTATAAAAATGTGAAGGGGTTAACCTTGAGGGGGAGCTCTAAGGGTTAACTGTGTTCCTTGGGCGTGTTCTAACTGTATGTGGGCTGGCCTGGCTGGGGGAAGGGAGTGATCACGGCTTCCATATACAGGAAGCCTGTGATCCACAGCCCTTCCCCCTTTAACAGAACGGAGATGCGTGTTTACTTACGCGGACCTCCGTTCTTCCACTGGGGGGGGCCATCACGGGTAGCCGGCAGCGATCGAGTCAGCCCTACCCGCTCCCTGCCCCCCCGAACACCGTGAGCGCGCTCACAATACTAGTTATCGTGGCCGCCGCCATGTGGTGGCATTTCGCGATAACGAGCCATCTTGCCGCCGTCGCGTAAAGTGATTGTAAAGTCTTGTTTTTTTTTCTCCTTTTAAATAACATACATGTTATACTTACCTGCTCTGTGCAGTGGATTTGCACAGAGCAAACCAGATCCTCTGCTTATTGGGTCCCTGGCCGGAGCTCCTGGCCCCTTCCTCCTGTCCAGTGCCCCCACAGCAAACAGCTTGCTATGGGGGCACCCAAGCCGAGCTCTGTGTGTCCATTCAGACAAGTAGCTGCGGTTTGGCCCCGCCCCCTCTTTCCGTATTCACTAACTGACTGCCGCGGGAGCCAATGGCGCCGCTGCTGTCAGGAGGAGAGTCCTGGACATCGCTGGATAGAGATGGGGATTGGGTAACTTCTAGGGGGTGCTGGGGAGACACAGAAGATGTTTTTATCTTCATGCATAGAATGCATTAAAACAAAAAACCTTTTGCCTTTACAACTCCTTTAAGAACACAGTTCAGCTGTCATTGTGCATAAAAAGCATGACTTGAAGAAAATTATTGTGCTTATTTACTAGAGATAATTGAAGGAATTATAACTAATTTATTATGTAAAAATTCTCAACCCCTCTGGTAAATCAGCCTCAATGTATGTTGACCTTAATTAACATATTTGTGATTATGCAACAGGCCAACAACTCTCCAAATTCTGCAACAATTAAATGAAAACCAGGGGAACAAATAACGTATGCACAATCTGAGGGCTTAGATCACAAAGGATCACATTTAGACCACACAGAGCAGTTACAATAAAGTTGTGACTCAGGCTTTGAAAACAGCTCTAAGTTGCATGTAACATACTGTATATGCAGTTCTATCAGAAATAATTATTCTTAATCTTTTCCAACAGCTCTTCAGAGAAGTGCGAATTATGAAGGTTCTAAATCACCCTAACATAGGTAATCTCTCATACTTGTTCCATTGCTGTTGCCCTGTATCTCATAATAGGCCACTGTCATGCTATTTAGCTCTTCTAACATTGACATGTCCTGAAAGTAATATTACATTAGCAAAATGTTTTTAAGATAAATTTTTTTTTTTTTTTATAGAACATGCTGTGTATGTTCTTCCCAGTACCAAATGGCTTCTCTACATTTTACTGTATTTATGATCTTGGAATCATTAATAAATATATTGCAAAAGAAAATGTATATGTTTACTAAATTTCATCTGGGAGCTTGCAAATTATTATGACTTAAAGCAGAACCCCTGTCTACAACAATATTACGTTCATTGACAGACGCAGCCTCTATTCATGACACATGGGGTTTATGCACATCCTACTAAGAGTAGACTAGGCGAAAAGAAAAAAAGCAAGCTGGCCCCTCCCAGGGGGCCGTCCTCACTCAGCATATAACCCCCCAGCTCTGCATAGCATGTCAGTTTTTTTATGCCTAGTGCAAGGAGTTAGACCTGGTTCCTTGCTGGGATCTGCGGTTCCCCATTTTTCTTCCTTTTGCTTTTTTCAAGCTATCTGATAAAGACTGCTATCAAGTAGCCGGCTGGGGCATAGAGGATACCTCGAATCCTGAAAATTCCCCAGCACGGCCGACCGATGCAAGGTACCCTTAGCTTTAGCGGGGTCCGCCGCATCGAACCCCTTCCGTGCGGGGGGCCAATGGGTGAACCCCACTTGCGTCCGAGTGACCGGGCTGCACTCGCGTCCAGGGGCATTCTGCCTGGCAGCATCCCTCCCCACCTGGGGGGGGGGGGGGTCTGCTACTGGGTGGCTACCCGCTGCGCCTGTCGGGAATGGTCAGTGACACCCCCCTCTGGGGTGCGAAGGGGGGGCGACTAGCGGTACCATTAGTCCGGTGGAGGGTCATGGGGTCAAGGTTCCCATACTATTTTCCCCGCTCCCGCGCCGCACCCCCCGCGCTACTATACCGCCATGCGGCGATGTACCGCCGCCATTTTCCATTGGCCGCATTTGACGGCCATTTTGCCGTAGCCGCGGCCATTTTAATGGATGTTTTGGCCTCTAGTGACCGCGCTGCGGCTATTTTGCCTTAGTCGTGGCCCTTTCAGCATGTGCTTTTGGCCTCTTGTGACCGCTTGGCAGCCATCTTTGGTTTGCCTTGCTATTAGAAAACGTGCGTGTCAGCTGCATGAGGCCAGCTCTGGCGTCGGCCGTGGTGGTACAGTCACTTACGGAATGTGCGACAGAATTGCACAATGTTTTGGGCTGCAGGTGCTCACCTGGGGCTTTACAGCGGGCTGACCACCTGATACAGGGTCCCCGGCACCTGTGTGACGCAGCCTTGGTCCTGCTCACCATGCTGTCGAATATGTCTGTTTTTGCAGTCATTGTCTGACGGTTGCGTTGGTTGCGGTGTTGGTCGGGTGACCACGCGTCCAAAAAGGGCCTCAGGGACCTCCCTTTTCAGGGTGGTCGGCTTTTCGGGGAGCAATTGGATGAAATCATTAAGGATTTCACCGGGGGGAGGAGTACTTTTCTCCCAGAACCCAAGCGGCGGGAATACCGCCATAAGCAGGGTCCCTCATCCTCAGGCCAGAAGCGTTTTTTCTCGGGCGCCCGGTTCAGCGGGCAAGGGCTCAAGACCCGGCAAGTCTGCCTTGGGGTCCATTAAGCGGCCCTGGCTGCGCAAGCCTGAAAGGACGGAAGAAAAGTCCTTCTCCGCTTGAGGGGTTGACCCGCCCGACTCTCGGGTGGGGGGCAGACTTCTGGGGTTCGCAGACAGGTGGACTGCCTGTATTTCCGACCGGTGGGTACTGGAAGGGTGTCCTCCGGGTACAGGATAGAGTTCAGCAGTCTACCCCCAGACAGGTTCTTTCCTCGAACTTGAGGCTTCCGCCGGGGCGTCGAGAAGCTCTCTTAGGGGCTGTCCAGATGCTGTCCAAACAAGGAGTGATTATGCCGGTCCCTCCATTGGAGAGGTTCCGCGGCTTCTATCCAAACCTCTTTGTGGTGCCCAAAAAGGGTGGGGTCAGGCCAGTTCTGGACCTAAGAGCGCTAAATCATTTTGTGAAAGCGCGAAATTTCAGGATGAAATCAGCCCGTTCGGTCGTGGCCGCCCTTCACCAAGGGGACTTCATGGCATCCCTGGATATCTGGGACGCTTATCTGCATGTTCCCAATTGCCTCCGGCATCAGCGTTTCCTGCTCTTTGCGGTAGGGGGACCTGCATTATCAATTTGTGGCACTCCCCTTTGGTCTGGCCTCTGTTCCACGGGGCTTCACCAAGTTGTTGGCTCCGGTGCTGGCTCTGCTGAGACAGAGAGGCATTGCTGTGGTAGCATACCTGGATGATCTACTCCTGCGAGCGGAGTCGGATCCGGCTCTGGAAGACAATGTTGGTATCACACTGACCTCCCTGCGAGACTTCGGCTGGTTGATCAATCTACAGAAGTCGACACTGACCCCGTCCTGTCGCCTGGAATATCTGGGCCTGATATTGAACAAAGAGCAGGCAAAGGTATTCCTACCTCCGGCCAAGTTGCTGACTCTGCAAGCAGCAGTGCGAGCCATGCTGTGACGTCGGCGGTCCTCCTTACGGTTCTGTATGCGGGTGTTGGGGCTCATGGTCTCGGCCTTTGAGGCGATACCTTACGCCCAGAGTCACACTCTGCTCCTGCAGCGAGCGATCCTGTTACGATGGGACAAGTCTCTGTTGTCCCTGGACCAGCTGATCAAATTGGATCATCAGACCAGGGGGTCGTTGACCTGGTGGCTTCGGGCCCCGGCTTTGACTCTGGGAAAGTCGTTTCTCCCCCTAAATTGGTCGATTAGTCATGACGGACGCCAGCCTATTGGGCTGGGGAGGGGTCCTGGGGCAGTTGTTTGCTCAGGGCCATTGTTCAGCGCAGGAATCTCGCCTTCCGATAAATGTGCTGGAGTTGAGGGCGCTCAGGCTCTGTCTCTCCCACTGGTCGGCAAGGCTGCGCGGCCTCCTGGTTTGGGTTTATTCGGACAACGTCACAGCAGTGGCATACGTGAACCATCAGGGCAGAACAAGGAGCTCGGCAGCAGCTGCGGAAGCGGCCCACATTTTGAGGTGGGCAGAACTTCACGTGCCGGCAATCTCCACCATTTACATTCCGGGCGTAGAAAACTGTCAGGCGGACTTTCTCAGTCGCCAGACACTGGATCAGGGGGAATGGTCCCTACATCCAGAGGTGTTCCGCCAGATTTGCCACAGGTGGGGCACGGCAGACGTGGACTTAATGGCATCCAGGTTCAATCACAAGGTGCAGACTTTCATGTGCAGAACAAAGGATCCGTTGGCGGCCGCCACGGACGCACTGGTAGCACCTTGGGTTCGGTATCGGCTTCTGTACGCCTTCCCTCCCCTCAAGCTTCTACCATGGCTGTTGCGCAGGATAGAAGCGGAGGGGATCCCGACAATCCTGGTGCCTCCGGACTGGCCTTGGCGCCCTTTGTACGCCGACGTGGTGAGGATGGTAACACATGTTCCCTGGCGGCTCCCGCTTCGCGAAGATCTGCTGTCACAGGGACCCATCCTGCACCCCGCTTTAACCTCGCTGGCTTTGACGGCTTGGCTATTGAGTCCCAGGTGCTGAGAGATAGGGGTGTCTCTTGACTCAGTAATCCCTACCATGCTTAAGGCGCGCAAGTGTACTTCGCGCAAGATATATCATCGCACCTGGAAGGCTTATATTGCCTGGTGTGAGGTGGGGGGGTTGGAACCCCCACTCTTTCTCTGTATCATTTTGAGGATTTCTGGAGACAGAGGTAGCTGAGGAACTGGCTCGGTTAAAGCTTAATAAAGCAATGAGCCCTGATGGTATTCATCCCAGAGTTCTAAGAGAACTT
>BLSH010028356.1:279418-308937 GCA_018402905.1 Glandirana rugosa | reverse complement strand
ACGCCAGCCTATCGGGTTGGGGGGGGTCATGGGGCAGCTGTCTGCTCAGGGCCGCTGGTTGGCGCAGGAATCTTGCCTTCCGATCAATGTGCTGGAGTTGAGGGCGATCAGGCTCTGCCTCTTCCACTGGACGGTAAGGTTGCGAGGTCTCCCGGTTCGGGTTCAGTCGGACAACGCCACGGCAGTGGCGTATGTGAACCATCTGGGCGGAACGAGGAGCTCGGCAGCGGCTGCGGTAGCGGCCCGCATTCTGCGATGGGCAGAACTTCGCGTGCCGGCAATCTCCGCCATTTACATTCCGGGCGTGGAGAATTGGCAGGCGGACTTTCTCAGGTGGAAACCTTTGTGTGCAGGACGAGAGACCCGCTGGCGGCCGCCACAGACGCGCTGGTGGCGCCTTGGGGTCGGTATCGGTTCCTGTATGTCTTTCCTCCCATCAAGCTTCTACCGCGGCTACTGCGCAGGGTAGAAGCGGAGGGGATTCCGACAATCCTAGTAGCTCCGGATTGGCCTCGGCGCCCTTGGTAAGCCGACGTGATGTGAATGGTGGTAGATGTTCCCTGGCTGCTTCCACTGAGCAAAGATCTGTTGTCTCAGGGACTCATCTTGTACCCTGCTTTACCCTCGCTGGCTTTGACGGCTTGGCTATTGAGTCCCAGGTGTTGAGGGATAGGGGTGTCGCTGACTCCGTGATCCCTACCATGCTTAAAGCGCACAAGTGTACTTCGCGCAAGATTTATCATCGCACCTGGAAGGCCTATATTGCCTGGTGTGAGGCGGGGGGTTGGAACCCCCGTTCTTACGTTGTGTCCAGGGTCCTGGCTTTTTTGCAGCAGGGCCTGGATAAAAAATTGGCATTGAGTACCCTCAAGGGTCAGATTTCGGCTCTGGCGATTCTATTTCAACGGCCTTTGGCGTCACATTCGTTGAATCGTACATTTGTACAGGGTGTACGCCATCTGGCTCCTCAGGTACGGTCGCCTTTGGCGCCGTGGGATTTGAATTTGGTGCTTTCTGTACTGCAGAAACCGCCATATAAGAAGATCAGGGATATTCCCTTACAATTGCTGTCGCAGAAAGTGGCATTCTTGGGGGCCATTACATCCGCTAGAAGGGTGTCTGAGTTGGCAGCGTTGTCCTGTAAGTCTCCTTACCTAGTCCTTCATAGGGACAAGGCGGTCTTGCACCCTTCTCCTTCGTTTCTACCGAAGGTGGTCTCTTCTTTTCACATTAATGAGGATATTGTTCTTCCTTCATTGTGTCCGCAAACGTCGCATCCCAAAGAATTTGAGTTGCATTCCTTGGATGTCGTGAGGGCTTTGCGGGGGTATTTGTAGGCTACAGCTTCTTTTTGGAAGTCTGATGCGTTGTTTGTGCTGACGGATGGTCCGCGCAAAGGTTTGGCGGCCTCGTCGGCTACTATTTCCCATTGGATCAGACAGACCGTGACTCATGCATATACTGTTTGGGGCAAAGTACCCCCTTTTCCGGTCATGGCTCATTCTACCAGGGCAGTTAGTACTTCCTGGGCTTTCAGACACCAGGATTCGGTGTCACAGGTGTGCAAGGCAGCTACTTGGGTCTCGGTGCACACTTTTACTAAGTTTTACAAAGTGGATATTTCAGCATCCGCGGATGCTGCCTTTGGCCGCAAAGTTTTGCAGGCGGCGGGTAGGCACGGCTGGCGCCTCCTGAGAGGAATCTGTTGGGTACAGTTGTTGTTTACCCACCCCTCTTGACTGACACAGCTTTGGGACATCCCCACTTTTCAATAAAGGGCTGCGTCTGTCAGTGAACGGAAGAGAAAAAGGGATTTTATTAAAACTTACCGTAACATCTTTTTCTCTGATTTCACTGACAGACGCAGCACCCACCCCTCTGTGTTGCGTTTGTAAGGCTTGTTACGAACTGATATGCTATGCAGAGCAGGGGGGTTATATGGGAGAGAGAGGAAGGCCCCCTGGGAGGGGTCAGCTTGCTTTCTTTCTATTTGCCTAATCAACTCCTGGTAGGATGTGCATATAACCCACTTGTCAATGAAGGGCTGCGTCTGTCAGTGAACTCAGAGAAAAGGATTTTACGGTAAGTTTTAATAAAATCCCTTTTTTCTGCATCCACTATAGACATCCTCTATATCTGCATATGAACTTTAAAGACTTTACTGTATTGCTATTGAAAGCATGCACTTGTTATTGGTTAATATCTAACATTATACCTACATATGGTCTTACCCCAAGACCACTCTCCCCTTAGCGCTGCACTCTTTGTTCCTCATGCAGATAGCAACACACAATATCTCACAAAAGTGAGTACACCCCTCACATTTGTGTAAATATTTTATTCTATCTTTTCATGTGACAACACTGAAGAAATGACTCTTTGCTACAATGTAAAGTAGTGAGTGTACAGCTTGTATAACAGTGTAAATTTGCTGTCCCCGCAAAATAACTCAACACACAGCCATTAATTTCTAAACCGCTGGCAACAAAAGTGAGTACACCCCTAAGTGAAAATGTCCAAATTGGGCCCAATTAGCCATTTTCCCTCCCCGTTGTCACGTGACTCGTTAGTGTTACAAGGTCTCAGGTGTGAATGGGGAGCAGGTGTGTTAAATTTGGTGTTATCGCTCTCTTTCATACTGGTCACTGGAAGTTCAACATGGCACCTCATGGCAAAGAACTCTCTGAGGATCTGAAAAAAAGAATTGTTGCTCTACATAAAGATGGCCTAGGCCAGGGGTAGGCAACCTGCGGCCCTCCAGCTGTTGCAGAACTACAAGTCCCATAATGCCTCTGGGAGTAATTGTAACTGCCAGGCTTGCAAGGCCTCATGGGAAATGTAGTTCCACAACAGCTGGAGGGCCGCAGGTTGCCTAGCCCTGGCCTAGGCTATAAGAAGAATGCCAAGACCCTGAAACTGAGCTGCAGCATGGTGGCCAAAACCATACAGCGGTTTAACAGGACAGGTTCCACTCAAAACAGGCCTCGCCATGGTCGACCCTGCAAATGTATAAAAATGGTTGCAGTTCCTAAAATGTGTACTTCATATTTTATTAAATTAAAGCTGAAAGTCTGCACTTCAAATTCATTTGGATTGTTTCGTTTTAATTTCATTCTGGTGGCATACAGAGCCAAAAGTATGAGAATTGTGCCTGTGTCCAAATATATATGGACCTAACTGTATGACACAAGATAAACACAACCACCGAACAAGTGAGATAAAAATAAATCAGTTCCCTTTTTACCTTCCTCTTCTGTGCAGAGTGACAATGAATTTTATAATATTCGCAGTGAACTGTCAGTGTAACCCTTCCACTGATTTATTACCGCTCACAGAGATCACAGTAATCCCCCTGACACTGTCTCCCACTTTTCTCTGCAGAAGGACAGCACCATCTTTGTTCAGGCATCATCCAGGGTCACTATCTACAACGTTGTGCTTCCTGAACTGAGATACTGGCTCAGACATGGCAGTTCTCTTTGGGCAGAACAACACTCACCTTATTTTGCCCATTTTCTGTGAGCCCAGCTTGTCATTTACACACCCTCCCCCCACCCTTGAGGGGGCACTAGGGTTGCCACCCGTCCAGGATTCACCTGGACAGTCCGGGTTTTGAATTGTGTGTCCGGGTTTCAGACCACCTGCCCCACTGCCATACATAGACAGGAGAGGAGAGAGGGATCGATATGCTACTGATCCTCCCGCCCCTTCCCCTCTGTCTGCCCATCCAAACTCCATTCCCTGGCATTCTGTGCCTCAGGAAGGGAATGTGTGGGCTGGAAGTTTGAAGCTCAGGAACCGGTAGATACATTGTGAATGAAAGGTGTCGATGCCTGAGCCTCCATCCTCAGGTGAGTGAGCCCACCATCCAATATCTTTGACTGAAGTCTCCCCCCTCCCTTTTCTCTCCTGCCTCCAAATGAGTTCACTAAGGTAAGGGGGACTCAGATGTAAGGGGTGCCATGTGGACTCTGATTGAAGAGGAGCTTTAGGAACCCTAATTTAAGCTGAGAGCTCTGCTGTAAGTTGGAGGTTTGGTGAGCAGAAACTCCCTTACATCAGAGTTCACAGTGTTCCCCCCCTTTAAAAAAAAAAATTGGCATGCGCCACTAGAGTGTACGGGCTTGGCTTGAAGAAATGGTAGCAACCCTAGGGGGCACATCATCATACAGGCTGGGCTCCACTGTACTGTAAGACAAGACTCTTTGTCTGTGTCCCCTTAACCACTTGCCAACCGCCGATCGGCATCTGACGGCGACAAAGTGGCTCTGTAAGGCAAAACACCGTCATACGACGGCGGCTGCCAGATCGCGCACAGTGAGCGCGCCCGCACGCCCACTGTGTCCGGGGAGGGCCAGGGAGCAGGTGCGGCGGAGTCGATCTCCGCCGGCCACCCACGATGCCCCCCCCGGAGTGAAAGAACGGAGGTCCGTGTAAGTAAACACGGACCTCCGTTCTGTGAGAGGGGGAAGGGCTGTGATCGCTTCCCTTCTCCTGTTAGGGCAGTCCCCCCACAGTTAGAACACGCCCAGGGAACACAGTTAACCCTTAGAGCGCCCCCTGCAGGTTAACCCCTTCACTGCCAATGGCATTTACACAGTAATCAGTGCATTTTTATAGCACTGATCGCTGTATAAATGCCAATGGTCCCAAAAAAGTGTCAAAAATGTCCGACATGTCCACCCCAATATCGCATTACCGCTAAAAATTGCAGATCGCCGCCATTACTAGTAAAAAAAAAAGAAAAAATAAAAACCCCAGAAATGAATTCTCATCATCCGTAAACGCAGCAACTTTTGCGCAAACCAATCAATAAACGCCGATTGCAATTTTTTTTATCGCAAATATGAGGAAGAATATAAATCGGGCAAAAACGGTGAAAAAAATGTTTTTTTATATTTTTTTTTTTGGATTTGTATTTTAGCAAAAAGTAAGAAATTTGGGTTTTTTTGCAAAATGGTCGCTCTTCTTTTGTTTATAGCGGCGATAAGAAATGACGCAGAGGCGATCAAATACCACCAAAAGAAAGCTCTGTGGGAAAAAAAGGACGCAAATTTTGTTTGGGTGCAACGTCGCACGACCGCACAATTGTCAGTTAAAGCAACTCAGCGCCGAATCGCAAAAAGTGCTCCGGTCCTAAAGCTGCAAAACCTTCCGGTTCGTAAGTGGTTAAGATTTCACATCACTTCCTGTCGATTTCATGGGTATCACACAGAACAGGAAGTGTGGGGGAATCTCCTTAGCGGGGACACTATAGCTGGGCTGAACTCTAGAATAAGCAAATATAAGCCTGCTGCACAAACGGCGTTGTGAGCAGGATTCTGGGACAAGCAAATATTGTCTAAATACATTTGTCATGTGTATTTTTTCCAGATCTGTGCAGCAATCCAGTGTGAGAATTTACCTCTGTGCAGGAACTTCCTGTAATAAAGACCGTTTACTGCTGGTATCGCTCCTAGTGCGGGGTGGCTGGTCTTGTCTCCGCCCCTCCTGTAGATTTCTGTAGTGGGTGGGACCTGCTGGGCTCCTCCCACAGCTCTGCTCTCTGCACAGATTACATAAAGCCCAGTGATGATGTCACTGCTATTTTTCCAAAAGAATAACTTTTTCAAAGGCATCTGGTGCTCACAAAAAGGATTTATATCCTTTGTGGCTATTGAGAACTATATTTAAATAAAACATTATTTTTTTTTAATCCCTTCACAACAACGCTTTAGCCAAATGACGGCCCCTGTGGCGTGCATCGGCAGTGATTTGTGATCGCTGCCTCCTTTGGAAGCAGCTGATCAAAGATCGGGGAAAAGAGCCAATCATAGTGGCTCTTTACCACATGATCAGCTGTGTCCAATCACAGCTGATTACAGATGTAAACAAGATTTATTGACAATCCTCCCCTCATTTGCATCAAAAACAGGGAAATCCACACAGGGGACATCTGTACTGACAATCAGGGCACTGATCATCAGTGTCCTGATAATCAGTGCAGCCCCAACAGTGCCCACCAGTGCCACCAATCAGTGCCCACCAGTGCTGCCTATTAGTTCCCATTAGTAAAGCCTATCAGTGCCCATCAGTATCGCCTATCAGTGCCAACAGTTCCGCCTATCAGTGCCCATCAGCCATCAGTGCCACCTATCAGTGGCATCAGTGCCGCTTATCAGTGTCCATCAGTGCCGCTTATCAGTGTCCATCAGTACCACCTATCAGTGCCGCCCATCAGTGCTGCCTGTCAGTGCCCATCAGTACTGTCTATCAGTGCTGCCAATTAGTGCCTATCAGCCATCAGTGCCGCCTATCAGTGCCGCTTATCAGTGGCCATCAGTGCCGCTTATCAGTGCCATCGGTGCAGCCTATCAGTGAAGGAGAAAAATTACTTTTTTACAAAATTTTTGGTCTTTTTTCATTTGCTTAGCAAAAAAATAGAAAACCCAGTGGTGATAAAATACCACCAAAAGAGCGCTGTATCTGTTTCAAGAAAATGATAACAATTTCATGTGGATACAGCATTGCATGACCGCGCAATTGTCGTTCAAAATGCAACATTGCTGAAAGCTGAAAACTGGCCTGGGCAGGAAGGGGGTAAAAGTGTCCAATAGAGAGAGGTCCCAAAGGGCATCCTCAGATGGAACAGTCACTGATGCCTAGAGTTATATTGTACAGCATAAATAAATGACAAGAACGTCTGTTTTTGCGTCTCCTTCCTGCCCATTCGTGTTTTTGTTTTCCTCTTGTATGTTTATTTCGTTTCTCTCTCTCTCTTTGTGTTCCAGCTTTTTATTACATCCTCTCGTCCGTACGTTTGGTGTCTCTTTTCCTAATATGTCTCCAAAACCAACATCACCAGCGGTAACCGGAGTTATTGTGTGCTGCGCTTATCACAAGGATCTGCTGGCAGGGAGAAGTCTGCTGATTCCAGAATCGTTTTATTCCTTGTTTTTGGGTGGCTGCTGAGATGTTGCAACCATAAGGTGAATCCATTAGTTTAAAGCAGAAGTTCAGCTTTAAAAACAAACTCTAAATCTACTCGCAGCAACTTTCTAAGACTAACCTATCTAGCCCTGTAAAGAATAAATCGCTATACATCATAGGCGTGTGCAGGAGGTGTGCCAGGTGTGCCTGGGCACACCTTAATCACTACTTGCGGTGCCGATTCCCCCTAGTGCCCTCTTCTCCCCCTGGCTGCCGCGGGGGATTTTTCAGGTTGGAAAACAGGGGAAGGGGCTAGTCGATATGCCATTTACTGCCCCTTCCTTTTCTAAATGAAAACAGTGAACACACTCACTCACTGCGTTCATTCATGACTGAAGAATAGTAAACTGTTTACTGTTTACTATGCTCCAATTTGTGAATGAACAGGAAGCCACTCAGCACAGAGCACTTCCCATTCATTCACTGTCCAGTACAGCTGAGGCTGCAGAGAAAGGTGTGTGTGTTTGAGCTTTGGGGTGCCCACCCTAATAAAATAGTCTGCACACACCTGTGCTATACATACACTATATTACCAAAAGTATTGGGACACCTTCCTTTACACGCACATTATTGAGTTGGCTCACCCTTTGGACCTGCACAGAGTCCTGACATCAACCCGATAGAACACCTTTGGGATGAATTACAGCAGAGACTGCGAGCCAGGCCTTCTCATCCAACATCAGTGCCTGACCTCACAAATGCTCTTCTGGAAGAATGGTCAACCATTCCCATAAACACTCCTAAACCTTGTGGACAGCCTTCCCAGAAGAGTTGAAGCTGTTATAGGCGCAAAGGGTGGACCAACTCCATATTGAACCCTACGGACTAAGACTGGGATGTCATTAACCAGTTAACAACCGCCCTATAGACAAAAGACGTCTACAGGGCGGTTGCTTAATTCTGGGAGGACGTCTATTGATTCATTTTTTTACAAAATTTTCGGTCTTTTTTTAATTATAGCGCAAAAAATAAAAAAACAAAAACCATAAATATCACCAAAAGAAAGCTCTATTTGTGTGAAAAAAAGGACGCAAATTTCATATGGGTACAATGTTGCATGACAATGAGTAATTGTCATTCAAAGTGTGAGAGCGCTGAAAGCTGAAAATTGGTCTGGTTGATAAGGGGGTTTAAGTGCCCAAGTGGATAAAGTTCATGTGCGTGTAAAGGCAGGTGTCCCATACTTTTGGTAATACAGTGTACCTATTCTACAGCCGCTCCAGTCCCACGCTGAGCTGTGAGTGATGCCTTTTCTGTGTGGGAGAGTGCAGGAGAGGCAGCCGACAACGGTAGCCCCATAGTAAGTCTATGGCTGACATCACTTCCCAGGCATTTCCCAGGCTTTTTCGGCTGTCTCCTGCACAAAGCTTTCACCACTGGAGCTAAGCTAAGAAAGCTAGCTGCAATATTCACCTTCAACCAAGAGATTTCCCCTGCAATACTTTTTTTCTGCCACTAAATGTCCTCAGTCTGATGGCCAGCATCATTTAAAGTGGTTGTAAAGCGCTGTGTCTGACTTGCTGCAGCTTTTAATGCTCATGGTGAGAAGCTCATAGTGTGCAGTAAAATCAGAGTAAGCAGTTCCAGTCCAGAAGAGAAGCCGGTACAACTGTGCAGGGCTGGAGGTCGGCTTTAACCAGTTAACGACCGTCTCTCTGACTGCTTCAGAGTGGCAGCGTAACGCGAATCGGCGTCTATAAATGTGCGACTAGCGAGCAGGAGCACGCCGGCGGCAGCGTGCTCTCGTGCCTGCCTCACGCTCCCTGAGTGGGGCCGCGGGTAGGGTGGACTCGATGTCCGCCGGCGACCCGGGATTGCCTGACATAGAAGAAAAGCTGGAAACCGCCGATGTAAACACGGCGGTTCCCTGCTATGTCAGACGGCATGACAGTGATCTACTGAACACGCCTAGGGAACACAGTTAACCCTTAGATTGCCCCCTGCAGGTTAACCCCTTCCCTGCCAGTGACATTTATACAGTAATCAGTGGATATTTAAAAATCTGATCGCTGTATGAATGTCATTGGTCTCAAAGAAGTGTCAAAAATGTCCGACATGTCCACCACAGTCCCGATAAAAATTGCTGATCGCCACCATTACTAGTAAGAAAAAAATTGTAAACACACCATAATTTAATTATCATGGTTTGTAAACACGGCAACTTTTGCACAAACCAATTAATATACGCCAATTACAATTTATTACAAATATGAGGAAGCATATATATCGGCCAAAACTGATGAATAAAGTTTGTTTTTATTAATATATCTTTTTTGGACATGTATTATAGCAAAAAGTAAAAAATATTGTTTTGTTTTTTTTTCAAAATTGGCGCAATTTTTTTGTTTATGGTGGTGATCAGAAGTGACGCAGAGGGGATCAAATACCACCAAAAGAAAGCTCTATTTGTGGGAAAAAAGGACATCAATTTTGTTTGGGTGCAACGTCGCACGACGCAATTGTCAGTTAAAGCGACGCAGTGCCAAATCGCAAAAAGTGCTCTGGTCCTAAAGTGGGAAATCCTTCCGGGGGTGAAGTGGTTAACCCCTAACAATCAAGTACCAGGTGACAACGCAGGAACACATTTAGGGGACAAGGGCAGAGCGTTGTCACCCTACAATAGGAAGCGCCTCCTGTATATCTCAGCAACAAAAAGAAATTGATCCCGTTTCCCTTTTTCCTCAGATTTACTGTTTCATGTGTTACAATGCATCTTCATAATTGTCTGACTTGTTGCTGCCTGCTGGAACTATGCAGAGAATGACGAATCTTTGAGCCTGACAGCCAAATATGGCCTAAATGTATGATAGATCCGAAAATTCCCTTCTCTCCCAGTAGCACTCTCTGAACAGGTATCAGAGATAAAATCACTCCCTGCAATTTACTTCCCTCTACAATGAAGATTCTTCACATGCCGGACAGCGCTCATCCACACCACTGATTTTTCTAAACACAGTTTTTAAACTCTTGCAGATCCAGCCTTTTTCTGACACTTTACAAGTAAAAATCCGTATCTTTTGCTAGAAAATTACTTAGAACCCCCCAAACAGTATATTGTTTTTTTGGAGAGACCCTAGAGAATAAAATGGCGGGCATGGCAATTTTTATGTCATGCCGTTTTTGCGCAGCGGTTTTTCAAACGCAATTTTTTTTTGGGAAAAAAATCCACTTTAACCACTTCGTATCCAAGCCAATTCTGACACTTTGCTCCTACATGTAAAAAACACTTTTTTTGCAGTTTTTCAAACACAATTTTTTTGGAAAAAAAACCACTTCCATGAATTGAAAAAAAAAAACCAAAACACTAAAGTTAGCCCAATTTTTTTTGTATAATGGGAAAAATGATGTTCCACAAAGTATATAGATACCTGACATGTCACGCTTTAAAATTGCATCAAATGGCAGCAAACTACAGTGCTTAAAATTCTCCATAGGCTACACTTTAAACACCTTCATGGGTGAGCAGTTTAGAGTTGCACAGGAGTTATAGAATCACAGCTCTTTCTCTCGATCACCATTTACATATATGTGCGGGAGTAATGTATACGTTCGATTTTGCGCGTATGCATGGTGAGACCGGCACTTTAAATTTTTTTCTTTTATCTTTATTATTTATTTTATATACATTTTTTTTTTTACACTTTTTTTTGGATTCATTTTTTTGCTATCACAAGGGATGAACAGCATTCCTTGTGACAGCAAAGGCCATGACAGGTCCTCTTTAGGGAGGGATCTGGTTTCCGTGGTTACAGAGAGAAAGGAATGATGTCAGTTCCTCTCTCTCAGTTCAGTGCAGCAATCGCCACCGGCCTCATTGCTCCCGGGCTCCGCAATGGGACAGTAGAACACGGGAAAGGTGGCGGCCGCGGGAGGAGCGGCGATACCCCCTTTCGCCACCCGCAGAAGCTAATTAGCCACTCAGGTCACTTCTGCCTTACAGGGAATCACCGGCTGAACAGATCCATACCGGAATGATGCCAGTAGGTGCAGCCATCATCCTGGTATAACTACTGAAACTCGAGGACGTCCATGGATGCCCTATGGGCAGCAAGTACTTAATGAATTAAAAAAAAAACATAATATATACCCCCATTTTTTATAAAGTATGAAAGATGATGTTACGCCAAGTAAATAGATTTCTAACATTTCATGCTTTAAAATTGCGTGCGCTTGTGGAATGGCACCAAACTACGGTACTTAACAATATAGCATGACAGGTCCTCTTTATGGAGAGATCTGAGGTCTAAAAGACCTCAGATGTCTCCTCTACCCTTAAAAGATAAAAGAAACATTGTTTTTGACCTTTTGCTTTAAAAAACAAAAGGCCTTGTTTACATGTGGCCGAAACCAGAAGTGACATCATGACATCGCTCTGGTCCTCCTAGCACATAGAGATGGGCGGAGGCCATATTTCCTTCGCTCATCTCCATGCCCAGCCGCTACCAGCGTGGGATCAGTTTTTGAGCTTCCCGATCCGCCAGGTAAACCCGAAACCACCGGAAGGCTGGGGGGATGGGGGGGAGGGAGGTTAGGAGGAGCTGCTTGGAGTATTGAGGAGGGCCCCAGCTAATTCCCATGGGCTGGCAGGGGGCAGGCACCTCTAAAATACATTGGGTCGTGCCAGCAGGGGCAATCAGGTGGAAGATGGAGTAGTGCTGAGGAGGCTGTCGGAGACCCTTGAGAGTGCCCCTTAGTTGGGGGGGGGTGGCCTCAGGCCTGGGGCTCGGGTGCTGGAGGAACCCTCTACAACACATGAAGGAAATTCTTCCTGGAGGCATGGGAGGAAGGAGAAGACAGCAGGAGCAAGTCAGCACATCCAGGGGTTCTACAGAGGAGTCAGCCGGGTGGGCTGGTGAGTGAGTTTCAGTCTGGAAGGACTGTGGAGAAGTTAGCCTGGAGGGCTAGTAAAAGGGGCAGCTGCAGCCAGGTGGGCTGGCAGTACTTGAAGAGGTGGTGCTGGGGTCAGTAGCCACAGGAGGAATGTAAGATGGACACTGAACTTTGCTACACAACCAAGGGGCCTGGGGTCCCTGCCTGTAAAGGGATTTTGCTTTAATCTGGCTGAGTGCCCTGTCAGATCTACTTAAATTGTGCCAGCTGAGTTTTTCTTCAAGCGAGTGCTGGAGGAAGTGAGGAGTGTATATAGACTTTACAGAACAGAAGTGCCCTTGAAGTTGTTCTAAGGCAGGTGGGCATCCCATAACCCCTATCCCCATCCACGTTTTATTATCTCAATAAAATAAAATAAACAAAGTGCTGTACTGTTTTCTGACTCTAGGAGACTGCTAAGATTCAGTTTGCCTGTCTGTGCAGGGTGGGGGATCCCATTTCACCTTCAGCTCCTTAGTAGGTGTGCTAAAATTATATTCATCAATCATTATTAATGATATAAATCTATTTTGTGTGCACCAAACATCTTTTGCAAACCCAGATATTCCCTTGTAAAAGTAGTGGTGACATCATCACTATGCTGTACATAGCCTGTGCACAAAGCAGAGCTGTAAGAGGGATACGGCAAGCGCCACCAAACTACAACAGGAGACAAAACCATCACCCTGCACAAGCAAAGAGATCAGTAGTAAGCAGTCTTTATTACAGAGGAAAAGTCTCACACTAGATTACTGCACAGAGCTGGAGGGAATACACAAAGTACATCAGGATTCAAAGAAGAAAACACATGACAAATGGATTTAGACAATATTGACTTATCCCAGAATCCTGCTCACAGCGCTATTTGTGCCACAGGCACAGGAGTTCTTGGCACTGGCATCCTATAGTTACATAGTCAGCTTGACAAAAGTCCATCTAGTAAGACCATTAGAAGAAAATATCAGAATGAATGAGAACAAACCATGTTTAGTACTGAACAGCGCACAATTTCCATTGTTCCCTTCATAAAAATACCTCTGCTCTGAGTACAGAAAACTGATGGCTTGTAAATAGCCGAACTTCTTCAGAAATCCCACCTGGTTTCTATTAGCCGAGCTCATGAATATGTTCTGTCCTGAATCATGCTGGAAACACTGGTCGTACATTTCCATTGTGGGCGATGCTGGAGCAAAAACGAGCCTCACTGTATATTTACATGCTGTCATCTAATGCTTGCTTTAACAACTTTGTGCTGCTAACAAGCTTTTAAGTTGTTTCCATCCTAAATGGATGTTTCGGCTTTGCGGGACACATGGATTGGGGTCTCGGGGGGAGGGTTTTCTCCAAAATACTTTGCAGTGTATTTATAAAATAAATAGCATATCACCTCGCCCAGTTAATGTAAGTTGTTCTGTGTGAATGGGGCAAAAACCAATGTTATTAGGCTTTTTCTTGTGCTGGTCAAATGTTTTTAATTGATTTAAATGGAAAATACTGCAAATACTGCATATGGCCAGTAGATATACTAAGTATCATACTTTGCGCCATCTAATGACCAAATGTGGTATTTTCCATTCTGGTCAATTGATTTTCATTGATGTAACAGTGGTCTCCAAACTGCATCCCATGGGCCAGATGTGGCCCTTTTCTGTTTTTTTTTTAATCCGGCCCTTAGGCCACTATTTCATCCACTCACACCAACAATGGGGCGTAATTCCTCCCACTGACCCCAACAAAGGGGCACAATTCCTTCCAAAGACCCCAATGATGGGGCACTATTCCTCTCAATGACACCAACAATAGGGCACCATGTCTCCCAATGACACCAACAATGGGTCACTACTCCTCTCAATTACACCAAAGATGGGGCTCTATTCCTCCCAATGACACCAATGATGGGCACCATTCTTCCCAATGACACCAACAATGGGGCACTATTCCGTCCAATGACACCAATGATGAGGCACTATTTCTCCCAAAAACACCTACGATGCGACTCAAGTATTTCCACTGACATCAATGATGGGGCATTCTTTGCTCCCACTTATGCCAGGGTTTTTTGTATTCTCACTGACCACAGTCCGGCCCCCCTAAAGTCTGAAGGACAGTAAACTGGCCCTTTGTTTAGAAAGCTTGGCGACCCCTGATGTAAAATGGAAAATACTGCATTTGGCCACTAGATGGCATTAAGTATTTAGTGCCATCTAGTAACCAAATGCAGTATTTTGCATTGTAAATCAATTAAAAACATTTGACCAGCCCAAGAAATAGCCTGATAACGTTTGTTTCTTGTGCCCCATTGTGCAGAACAAATGTTCGTGCACTTTCACTGGGAGGATTAATACTCATAAATACTCCCTTTGCGTCTCCTCCCATGGGCAAATGATAAAGCCGTTCAGGGGAGGGCTGGCGGCCTTAGGCCTGGGGGGCAAGTCCAGTCAAGTGGCCCATTGAACCACCGAATCAGCTCACCATCCATGCCCACCTGATTTTAGAATGGATATTGATGTTATGAAACAAGACAAATATGATACAATGTGGTAACATAATTTAATGTTAATAGCAACAAAGGAGGTTTAACAAAAATAATGCATCAATGCAGCTCATCAGTGCCCACCAATGCAGCTTCACCAGTGCCTATCAGATGCAATCTGATCAGTGCCCATCATGCAGGCTCGCCAGTGCCCATCAGCACAGCCAGCCCTGTGTGCCGCCCCCCCCTTTGCCTGCAGTTAGTTGGTGGCTGCGCCCCTGGCCCCTGTTTCCTTCCTCCACAAGAAGAAAAAAGTGTGAGCGGGCGGCGGCTGTTGGCCATTTTGAATGTAAGTTAGGGTGGCCTGGGGGGCAATTGCCACCCTGCCCCCTGGCCCAGCCCTCCCCTGAAGCCGTTCCCCTGCAATTGGCACGTCTTTCTCTTTTGAGAAATGGGAAATCCATTTGAGAACTGAAGCATGCTGCTGAACTGGAAGTTAGCATAAAGATTGATTGGCAATAGAGACCCCCAAAAAATATAAAAGCCAGCCTGGCCCTCCACTTGCCAGAAGCCCCTACAGAATAAAATGTAGGTTGATTCGTCATTTAGAGCTGAACTCTGGGTTAAGCAAATATTGTCTAAACCAATGTTTCTCAACTCCGGTCCTCGGGACCCACCAACAGGCCAGATTTTAAGTATTACCTTGGGGAGATGCAGACTAGAATACTGCAATCACTGAGCAGCAAATGATATCACCTGTGATGTATTTCAGTTATCCTGCAAACCTGGCCTGTTAGTGGGTCCCGAGGACAGGAGTTGAGAACCACTGGTCTAAACCCATTTGTCATATGTATTCTTCCTTGAATCTCAATGTGCTTTGTGTATTTCTCCCAGATCTGTGCAGTGTGAGACTTTACCTCTGTGCAGAAACTTCCTGTAATAATGACCGCTCACTGTTTATTCACAAGGCACTTTCTAATAGAAATACATCAGGTACTTACATATCACAGAATGCCAGAGGGGCACTTCCCTTGGAAGGACTATGATGTTGCTCGGTCACACTGGGATCCCCAAATGTCCCTGCATATATCTGGCTGCCAGTGGGGAGACACATGTAAGGGGAAATCTACTCTTTCCCTTCTCAACAGGTACCTCTTCCTAATACTATTCCTACTCTGTTCCTGACCAGTGCGAGCTCTGTTCCTATCTTACTCCCACCTAATGATGCAAAATCTTTTATTTATATAATTCTGTGTCATGATGGATGCCCAAATCTTGCAGGATTTTGGTATTCAATATGGTACACATCCTTCACAAAGATGGCTTCATTGAGCCCATAGTAGGGGATAATTTGTCCTTGATGTCCAACCTGAATTGGCAGCATGGTGCCACCTTCAGGCTGGTGGATATTCTGCAGCTTACACCTGCCTACACACTGAACCTTGGGGTATACCACTTATAGCCTTAGACTATTCAGAGTAAGAATCATTAACCACTACTCTTTGAATTCATTTTTTTAGCCAGTTTTCTAACCCTAGGGTTCCTCCAGAGGTTGCTAGGGGTTCCTTGAGCAATGGTCAATTTCTACCTCTCATATAAATTCCCAATAATACCATTGATCTTTTTAGCTATCTGTAAGGGGGTAATTCTTCCCAATGACCACAAGTGTAAGGAGAATTCTTCCCATTGACCATCACACTAATATATCATGAGTTGTAGATTTTTAATTTTTAGCAGGGGTTCCCCGAGACCGGAGAATTATTTCAAGGGGTCCTCCGTGTTGAAAAGGTTGAGAAAGGCTGCTATAGACTTTACCTTACACATTAGCCATGCGTAGGGAACTAATGTGTCAAACACTTTTGCAAAGTCGAGGTGAACTGTATCCACGGGCACTCCTTTGCCTAAGGTTTTACTTACTTCCTTATAAAAAGAAAGCAGCTTTGTTTGATAACTTCAGTCTTTTGTGAATCCATTCTGCCTATTGCTTTTATACTATTGTTATCTAAGTAAAGGAAAGGGAAGCTATACAGTGCCTTGAAAAAGTATTCATACCCCTTGAAATGCCCCTCCACATTTTGTCATGTTACAATCAAAAACGTAAATGTATCTTATTGGGATTTTATGTGACAGACCAACACAAAGTGGCACATAATTGTGAAGTGGAAGGAAAATGATAAATGGCTTTCAACATTTTTTTGCAAATAAATGTGTGAAAAGTGTTTGGTGCATTTGTATTCAGCCCCCCTGAGTCAATACTTTGTAGAACCGCCTTTCACTGCAATTACAGCTGCAAGTCTTTTTGGGGATGTCTCTACCAGCTTTGCGCATCTAGAGAGGACATTTCTGCCAATTCTTCTTAGCAAAATAGTACAAGCTCTGTCAGATTGGATGGAGAGCGTCTGTGAACAGCAAAAGTCTTGCCACAGATTCTCAATTGGATTTAGGTCTGGACTTTGACTGGGCCATTCTAACACGTGAATATGCTTTGATCGGAACCATCCCATTGTAGCTCTGGCTGTATGTTTAGGGTCGTTGTCCTGCTGGAAGGTGAACCTCCACCCAGTCTCAAGTCTTTTGCAGACTCTAACAGGTTTTCTTCTAAGATTGCCCTGTATTTGGCTCCATCCATCTTCCCATCAACTCTGACCAGCTTTCCTGTCCCTGTTGAAAAAAAGCATCCCCACAACATGATGCTGCCACCACCATGTTTCACGGTGGGGATGGTGTGTTCAGGGTGATGTGCAGTGTTTATTTTCCGCCACACAGCATTTTGCTTTTAGGCCAAAAAGTTCAAGAAGAACTATGGTCAAAATTATAAAATCAATATGTACCTATACAGTCTGTTAAACATTGCACTGATTGTTTTGCAAAAAGCAGTAAGGATGTTGAGATATCTACCTTGTCCCCTGCTCTCATGTTCACTTTCTTTATTGAGGGGACAACTTTACTTCCTGGTTTTCGAATTGCCTCAGGTTTGCCTGTTGTCTCGTTTTGCGTCTATCTCTCTGCAAAAACGTCTTGCCATCACTGGGAGGTATTCTTGTAGTGCATGGAAATCTCAGGCATTCATTCTACACAGAAGTCCTGATTAAGCTCCGCCCACGGTCAGCCCTTGAAGTCACGCACACTCCCACCTATGCCCCGCCTTTGCCCGCCCACTGCTCTATCTATGCAGCCAGCTCCTAGGTTGTATTTTGTTCTGTCGGTTTACAAATTACCAGAGGTAAACAGGCAGGGAGAAGCACACAGATTAATAGACTGATCTGTGTGCAAACTAACCTGTACTGACTTGTGCCTGTTTTACATAGCACACACCCAGCTATTGATTGGCAGATAGATGTGTGTTATGTAAAATAGACTGAGCATGATAGAAGGCAGGAGGACTGGGAGATAGAATGTATAGTTCACTGAAAGGAAATGACATCTGAGCTCTGTTCAACTCCTCCCCTCATTACTAACAGTGTACAACAATGCAGGAATGAATAGGGGATTACAGACCATTGTTACAGCTATATGGTAGGAAAATAATCATTTCAGTTATTATGTTTATTACCATGTGTAACTTATAGGTATTTATAGGAGGATTTACTATAATGTGTATGTTGCCTTTAGCTTTACTTTAAATTTTGGTCTCATCTGACCAGAGCACCTTCTTCTACATGCTTGCAGTGTCCCCCACATGGCTTCTCGCAAACTAAAAATGGGAGTTCGTATGGCTTTCTTTCAACAATGGCTTTCTTCTTGCCACTCTTCCATAAAGGCCAGATTTGTGGAGTGCGCAACTGATAGTTGTCCTGTGGACAGATTCTCCTATCTGAGCTGTGGATCTCTGCAGCTCCTCCAGAGTTCCCACGGGCCTCTTGGCTGCTTCTCTGATTAATGCTCTCCTTGCCCGGCCTGTCAGTTTAGGTGGACAGCCATGTCTTGGTAGGTTTGCAGTTGTGCCATACTCTTTCCATTTTCGGATAATGGATTGAACAGAGCTCCGTGAGATGTTCAAAGCTTGGAATATTTTTTTATAACCTAAACCTGCTTTAAACTTCTCCACAACTTTATCCCTGGCCTGTCTGGTGTGTTCCTTGGCCTTCATGATGCTGTTTGTTCACTAAGGATCTCTAGAAAACCTCTGAGGGCTTCACAGAACAGCTGTATTTATACTGAGATTAAATTACACACAGATGGACTCTATTTACAAATTAGGTGACTTCTGAAGGCAATCGGTTCCACTAGATTTTAGTTAGGGGTATCAGAGTAAAGGGGGCTGAATACAAATGCACCCCACACTTTTCAGATATTTATTTGTAAAAAATGTTGAAAACCATTTATCATTTTCCTTCCACTTCACAATTATGTGCCACTTTGTGTTGGTCTATCACATAAAATCCCAATAAAATACATTTACGTTTTTGGTTGTAACATGACAAAATGTGGACAATATCAATTGGTATGAATACTTTTTCAAGGCACTATATGTCAATTTAGGCTTCATGTACTGTACACTGGCAGCTCCTAAACTTGAGTTTAGGAGCTTTTGGTGCTTTTTTTTTTTGCCAAAGCTCCTAAATTGGGGGTCAGCAACCCGTAGATTGTGATCTACCAGTAGATCGTGACCAGGTGACTGGTAGAACACGGTCTGGGCTTGCTGGCACGCCATCCCAGAGCATCAAACAAAGTGCAATGCAGAGGGACTACTTGTTAAGTTGGAACTGTAGTAGGGAGCAAGAGCCGCATAAGGTGATGCTTCCTCAGCAGTGCTGGCTCCTGTCTTATGCAGAGTGAAACCAACTGCACTCCACCTCTTATCCCAGCAATATGTTGCCTCCTCACCACCTGATTTGAGGGGGTGGCGGTAGGGTTGCCCCCTCATCCCTTTAAACCCGAACACATATGAATTACACAGGTTCTAAGGCTAATTTAATGCAGATAAGGCACCAAGTGAGTTTAATTACCACCTTAATCAGCCACAGAACCTGT
This sequence comes from Glandirana rugosa, assembly GCA_018402905.1. NCBI lineage: Eukaryota > Metazoa > Chordata > Amphibia > Anura > Ranidae > Glandirana > Glandirana rugosa. Next base: position 289,652 of record BLSH010028356.1, on the reverse strand, counting down.
GTACTTAATATGTGTTTGTTTTTAAAGGGATGAGGTAGCAACCCTAGGGTTAGGGGAGCTTCAAAATCTCTCAACTTCCCACTCCTTAGGCTCCATTCACACCTAGGCGATTCCAGATTCACAGCAAAACGTGGGGCACATTTGGGATGCCATTACTTCTCAATGGTAAACTCCTTAGCGTGAAAAGGCCCCAGCTGGGGATCTAATACAGACAAATGAGTGACAACGAGGCCAACCAATAGTGCATAAGTAGGAGGGGAGTGCTGTTTTCTAGGGAAGGGAGAATGTTTTTAATTAGCATTCTATTGCTGACAAAGTGATGTGAGTGATATAGAGGCCAACGAATATTATTTATGGAATTGGGGCATTCTCCTTCCAAGGGTAAGAAGAGGGTGGAGATATGATTCCTTAAAGTGGTAGTAAACCCTCCTATCATTTTCAGCCAAGGAAGCTGCCATCTTGGCCTCTGTTTAATCTACAACTGCCATGATGCTGCACATGTGATCAGCTATGATACCAGCCATTGGATGGTTTGACAGTATGGTGTAGAGCACAACCAATGGGAGTGTTACATTTCCGGCACATGCCGGAAATGTGACTGGTTTTTAACCTGTTAAATGCATGGGTTTACTACCGCTTTAATAAGGTTCTAATATAGGTGTCTCCAAACTTTCTAAGCAAAGAGCCAGTTTACTGTCCTTCAGGTTTTTTAGTGGTCCGGACTGTTGGCAGTGAAAGCAAGAAATGCCCCATCATTGGTTTTAATAGGAGGAATAATGTCTCATTGATGCTATCAATGAGAGGAATGGTGTCCCATCATTGGTGTGAGTGGGAGAAATAGTGCCCCATTGATGCTATCAGGGAGAGAAATGTTGCCACATCATTGATTTCAGTGGGTGGAATAGTGCCACAAGGATGCTGTCAGTGAGAGAAATGGTGCCCCATCATTGGTGTCAGTTGGAGAAGTAGTGCCCCAAGGGCCAGATAAAGGCAAGTAAAGGGTCACATCTGGCCCCTGGGCTGCAGTTTGGAGACCTCTGGTCTAATACATACAAGTGAGTGACACTGAAGCCAACCAATAGTGTATAGGGAGTAGTTGTTGAAATGTTCTTTCCTAAGGGAAAGGAGGGAGGAGCTACATCTATTTACTAGAGGTCTAATACAGACCTTTGAGTGACATCAAAGCCAACCAATAGTGTATATGGAATTGGGGAGCGCTCCTGCCTAGTGGTAGAAGAGAGAGGAGCTATGTTCCCTTAAAGCGGAACTTTACCCAAAACAACATGATAAAAATAATGTTCTTTGGCAAAAAACATACATTCCACATTGATAATTATGCTACGTAAATAAGTGTGTGCTGTAACTTGGCTCCTGCATTGCTCCTGTTTCTTGTTGCTAGAGGCAGCCATTTTGCTGAAGCCCAGAGCCCCTCAGCAGAAGTAAATCATAAAGCGGAAGTAAACCCATAGATTTAACTGTTTAACCACTTGCTTACTGGGCACTTAAACCCCCCTCCCGCCCAGACCAATTTTTGGCTTTCAGCGCTGTCGCATTGTGAATTACAATTGCGCAGTCGTGCGACATTGTACCCAAACAACATTTTTATCATTTTTTTCCCACAAATAGAGCTTTCTTTTGGTGGTATTTGATCACCTGTGGTTTTTATTTTTTGCGCTATAAACAAACAAAGAGCGACGATTTTGAAAAAAAGAACAATATTTTTTACTTTTTGCTATAATACAAATTAAAAAAAAAAAAAATATTCATCGGGTTTAGCCAATTTATATTCTTCTACATATTGTTGGCGTTTTTATTATTTATTTATTTTTTACTAGTAATGGCGGTGGTCTGCAATTTTTATCAGGGCTGCGATATTGGGGCAGACATGTCTGACATTTTTGACACATTTTTGGGACCAATGACATTTATACAGCAATCAGAAATTTAAATATCCACTGATTACTGTATAAATGTCATTGCAGTGAAGGGGTTAACACTAAGGGGGCAGTGAAGAGGTTAACTGTGTTCCCTGCGTGTGTTCTAACTGTGTGGGGGATGGGCTGGTTGGGACATAAAGATCTAACGGATCCCAGTGACAGGGATCAATAGATCTGTCATGTCCCCCCTCACAGAACGGAGAACCGCCGTGTTTACATCGGCGGTTCCCCGTTCTGCAGCTCTGACAGGTCATCGCGGGTCTCAGGCGGACATCGAGTCAAGCCGTCATCGCCTGTGAGTGCGCGCCAGGACCGTGCACAGGAGGCGACATCCATGGATGTCGTCCTGGAAATTCAGTTCCGCGCTGGAGCTGTACTTCGGCAATAGCGTGGATCTGAAGGGGTTAAAAAAGTTACATTCTTGGAATGCTGGGATTGCTAACTGTCATATTTGCTTGCTTCCTCAACCAAATGGTCAAGCCATCAAATAGCTGGAATCATAACAGATCACATGTGCAGCACCATGGTAGTTGCAGATTTAACTGAAGCAGCTTCTTGGCTATAAACTGGGTAGGATGGTTTAATTCTGCTTTCAGGCTGTCAGCAGATTGGCCTCTATAAATTTATTGGTGCCAGCAACTGAGCATGTGCAGAGCAGGGTGAGACAATGTATTACAGGGTTTTACACAGTATAGACTCTTATTTTTAGTGGTTTACATTGCTATACCTGCAAAAGGGGCCAACCCAAAGTCAGCTAGCAGGACTTATTTTCTGACTAAAGTTCCACTTTAATAGGGGTCTAATAGGGACAAGCAAGTGACTCGAGACCGACCAATAGTGTATAAGGAGCAGCAAAGTGCTCTTTTCTAAGACCCCATACACACTATACAACTTTTGTTGTCAGATTTCCTTCAGATTTACCAAAACCATGTAGTGCAAGGGCCTGCCTGATTGCATACAAATTGAAACTCCTAAGGTTTGACCTCATATTATATGGTTTTGGCAAATCTGAAGATAAAAATCTACAGAAAATTGGATAGTGTGTATCCAGCTTTAGGGAAAAAGAAGAAAGAGCTACACCTTTTTATTTGGGGCTTTGTACAGACAAGTTAGTGACACAGAGGACAACCAATAGTTTATATGGAATAACGGAGTGCTCTTCCCCAGATGAAGAAGGGAGAAGCTACATCTCTTTACTAGAGGTCTAATACAGACCAATGAGTGACAGTGAGGCCAACTAATAGCATTTAAGGAGTAGGGCAGTGCTATTTTCTAGGCGAGGGGCCATGTCTTCTTACTGACAGCCTATCACTGACAAGTGAGTTATATAGGGACCAACCAAAAGCTTGTATGGAGGAGAGGACAGCTCCTACCTAGGGTATGAAGACCTAGGAGCCATGTTTCTTTAATAGAGGTTTAATACAGACAAGGGAGTGACACCGAAGACGACCAATGGTGTAAAAGGAGTAGGGGAATGCTCCTTTCTAAGAGCAGAAGAGGGAGGAGCTATGTATATTTTCTATTGGTCTAATACAGACAAGGGAGTGACACCAAAGACGACCAATGGTGTGCAATGGTGGTGTGTAAGGGGTAGGAGAATGCTCTTTCCTAGGAGAAGAAGAGGGATGAGTTACATCCCTATCACATTTTATCACTCACATTTGAGTGGCACAGAGGTCAACCAATAACAGAGGCAGATGAGGAAATATTCTGTAGCACCCTCTAGTTTAGAGTGCTAGGTATTGTAGATAATTTTTTTCTGTGTAGCTAAATTGCTTGGCTTGTCTGGCAGCCAAGCCTGTGTGTTTTGAATCTGGGTCAGGGTGTGAGTGATCTCATCAGGCAGCATCTCTGTTACCTCCCCCTACTTGCTGGAACTTTGAACTGAGTGCAAGCAAGATTTGTACAGGAGGCAGAAGAGAAGTGTAAATGGACTGTATATAGTTGTGCCCCTGAAGAGTTGCTTTTACTGAAAAGTTAAGTGGACATCCCATATCCCTATCCAAGTTGAATACCCCTAATAAAAAAAAAAAACTGTTGCTGGACTGTTTCCTGACCAAAGTGTGCTGTGGAAATGTGGTGTGCCTGGCTGTGCAGGGTGGGAGATCAGTGGCGTCGCTATGGGGGTGCGGTGGGCGGACCGCACCCGGGTGACACTCGGCGGGGGGTGACACCAGGAAGCAGTTGTAGTAGGGGGTGCCATCGATCCCCCACCCACCCTTCCTCCATTCAACTTGGCAGCGCTGCAGTGGCGCTGTGACAGAGGAGAGGCGAGCTGTCATTGTATCTCTCCCGCTCGCCCCCCTCCCCTTTCTCCTGTCAGTAGAGAGAGAGTGGCTCTCTCATTCGGGCCCCTGCCCGGATTCCTGCCCACTCAGCTTTCCTCCCCAATGGCCACAGGCACAGCGGAGGGCCAATTAGACGACACTGGGAGAGCATCATGGGACATGTTGTCCCAGAAGATTGGCGGCCCCAGTGTCGTCTGGAGGCAGCAGGCTACAGCCCCCAGCATGTATGCTCTCTGCTGGAGGAGAGAGAGCCTGAAACCTGGAAAAAGCAGAGTGCTACAGGAGAAGAGAAAAAAGAAGGGAATGTGCTGGGGGAAGCTAGAGATGGAGCCACGCTGTGCTCGCACCACTGTACTCGCACCACCAGAGAGAGCCACGCTGTGCTTGCACAATTTGAGTGACAGCCACGCTGTGCCCACACCACTGTACCCACATCACCAGAGAGAGAGCCACGCTGTACCTGCACCACCAGAGAGAGAGCCACGCTGTGCCCGCACCACTGTACCTGCACCACCAGAGAGAGAGCCATGTTGTGCCCGCACCACTGTACCTGCACCACCAGAGAGAGAGCCACGCTGTACCCGCACCACCAGAGAGAGCCACACTGTACCTGCACCACCAGAGAGAGAGAGCCATGCAGTACCCGCACCACCAGAGAGAGCCATGCTGTACCCACACCAACAGAGAGAGAGAGCCACGCTGCACGTGCACCACCAGAGAGAAAGCCGCACTGTACCCTCACCACCAGAGAGCCACGCTGTATCTGCACCACCAGAGAGAGAGAGCCACGCTGTACCCGCACCACCAGAGAGCGAGAGAGACATGCTGCACCAGCACCATCAATGAGAGAAAGACTGAGCCACTGCCAGGGTACACACGTGCTACACTACTGACCAGAGTCGGCCTTGGTAACCCAGAGTGTGCGAACGCCCAGCCAGAGGGATCACTGCTGTGGTTTCCTTGGGTCTAGTAAGAGGGCCTGTTGGCCATTATCCATTACTGTTTCTAGGGACTAAGCCATTAGGAAGTGCCTAACATGCTACCCTTTAGGCCTTATTTGACCGCCACAACGAGCTCCAACGCTGGGCTTCCGGCCCGAAAATAGGGGTGTGAAACCATTTTACTGCATGAGGTGACACCAACCCTAGTGACGCCACTGTGATCCCTATTCACCAGTGGCTCCTATGGGGGTAGCACTACAATTTTTAGATTTTTGATTTTTTTGATGATTCTCGTATTGGCATTTTCACAGTGCAGATTTTCTTTTCAACGGTTCTTGCTTTCAGCTCCAATATTCTTCCTCTTGTCTCCTAGTATTTTACCCACACCCAGCTTTAGATAACATAAGATAAAATGGAATCTTCTGACAACAAATTGCCTTGAAAATACTCACACTGACGCACAGAATAGTTTTCGGCAATTATTAGGTAATGTCACAGGAGATTTTCCTTCCAAAGAAAAGAAACTGAATGACTCTCATCTTTCTTTGGAGATTAGGCCATGAGCTCTTCTTATTAATAAGGACATCTTTGTCAAAGGTGCCAGAACCATCTTTTCAGGGCTCAGGCTGTAAGTTCATAGGATCATGTGAATGGATCGTATCTCAGCCGGCTGATTTTGTTGAGGAATGTCTGATATGTGTGTGACGGACTGTGCGCTTTTGTTGTCATGTGTCCGCAATATACTATATATCTTTACTTTGTTATTGTGCATCTTAGAAATTACCTTAAAGGGAACCTGTTCTCAAATATATGCCCACGTAGGGCAAAGCAACTGATTCACTTACCTTGAGTCCTCCTACGCAGCATACGCAGTACTCATTATTAAGGAAGGGCTTAGGCGTGTTCAGAACTGAACATGCCCGAGCCCGCAAGGAAGTGAACCCTGCACTGCGCTAATCACAGGCATTGAGACATTCCCTGATCACTGCAGCCGCAAATTCGGGGAAATGTCTCACTGCCTGTGATTAGCGCAGTGCAGGGTTCACTTCCTTGCGGGCTCGGGCACGTTCAGTTCCAAACACGCCCGAGCCCATCCTTACTCATTATCACTTTACTTCATTGTCTGAACAAAAACATTGTCAGTGCAGTTCCCCTGACTCCCACTAGGCGTCACTCTGTAACAGTGTGAGACACCTGCAGTGTTCATGCCCTTTAATTATCCCACCCCCAGGTGCTGGGCATTCTCTCTGCCAGTCATTGACGACTTCAGCTCCGGAAGGTTCTCCCCCCCTTCCTGACCAGGCCATTTTTTGCGATACGGCACTGCGTCGCTTTAATTGACAATTGCACAGTCGTGCAACGTTGTACCCAAATAAAACTGATGTCCTTTTTTCCCACAAATAGAGCTTTCTTTTGGTGGTATTTGATCACCTCTGCGCTTTTTATTTTTTAGCAATTTTGAAAAAAACAAAACAATATTTTTTTTTCTGCTAAACACATCCAATAAAAAATGTAAAAAATCTAATTTCTTCATCAATTTAGGCCAATATGTATTCTGTTGCATGTTTTTGGTAAAACAAAATCCCAATAAGCGTATATTTATTGGTTTGCACAAAAGTTATACCATCTACAAACTATGGGATAGATTTATGGACTTTTTATTTTTTATTAGTAATGGCGGCGATCAGTGATTTTTAGCGAAACTGTGACTTTGCAGCGGACAAATCGGACACTAAGTGACACCAATGCAGTGATCAGTGCTCAAAAAATGTGCTGTCACTGTACTAATGACACTGGCAGGAAAGGGGTTAACATCAGGGGCAAGCAAAAGGTTAAATGTGCTCCTAGGGAGTGCTTGCTAACTGTGTGGGGGAGATGCTTTAAATGGGGGAAAACAGAGATCCGTGTTCCTGCTTAGCAGAAGCACAAGATCTCAATCTTCCCCTCTGACAGGACGGTGATCTGCCTTGTTTACATAGGCAGACTGCCGTTCTGTCTGCCTCGGGAACGATTGCCGCTGATTGGCTTCCGCTGTGTCCAATCACAGTGGGAGCGGGTCGCCGGTGGCGCGCTCCATATCCAAAGACAGAATTCAAGTACAGGTACGTGATTTTGCGCTTAAGGGCCGCCCTGCCGCAGTATATGTATGTGGATCGGTCCTTAAGCTGTTAAAGTAGTATTAAACCCTCAGCGTTTTTTCTTTTAACACATTGAGCACAATAAAATAAATGTTCCCCTGTAAACTATGTTCTGTTTCAAATGCCACTTTATGCATTGACATACCTCCCTAGACCCAGTCTGTCTGGACACCACGGTTACCTGCTGACTTGGCACCATCTACAGGCAGCTTAAAGCGGAGTTCCACCCAAAAGTGGAACTTCCGCTTTAAGAGAAGGTGACCCCCTGACATGCCATAATTGGCATGTCATTTTTTTGGGGGGGGGGGGGGGGGGCGGTGGACCCTGTTTTCACAGGGTCCCAGGTCCACATCCCCCCCTGGCACCGAGGAGCCGGAAGGAAGTTCACCTTCCCCCCTCCCTCTCGGCGATCTTCTGGGACGCCTCACAGGTCCCAGAAGATACGCCGAGCCATTCACAAGCCGCAGCACGACTCGCGCATGCGCAGTGAGCACCAGGCTTTGAAGCCAAAGCCGGGTGCCCACACTTGTGATGCCGGCACCACCAAGGGGAGGGGAAGATGAGCGAGCCCTCAGGTGGCCGCATCGCTGGAACGAGGGACAGGTGAGTGGCCGATTGTTAAAAGTCAGCAGCTACCCTTTTGATAGCTGCTGACTTTTAACAGGGTGGAACTCCCCTTTAACTCTTCAATAAGACACAGAATGAATCCAACAGAATTTAACTTCAGCTAATTGCAGTGCAGAGGATGTTTTTGCAGTTTTTTGAAGTGCAAAAAAACAATGACTTTCCTCAAACCTGTCTCTATGAAAAATTAACACTGATTAAGGGAACATGGAAGGAGTAGGGAGGGTCTAGCTAAGACTAAGCTAATTAGCACTGAACAGGGGGACAGGACAGAGGAAGATACCAATATCACCAAAGTAGTAAACAAGTTGTAGTGGCCTGAAACTGCCTCTAGATGTCAGCATACTACAGAAAAATAATAATCTCATGCAGTTCTTAAAGCGGTAGTAAACCCGCCTCCTTAGAAAAAAAAAAAAAACCTGCAAGACAATAGCATAATATGTTAGTATGCATCGCATACTAACATATTATGAAATACTTACCTTAGAACGAGGCCCCCGATGCCCGAGTCGGTCAGCGCTAAGGACGCTGACATGTTGGTCCTCTTCTTTCTTCCGGGTACGCGGCTCCGGCATGCGCGGGAGCTCTTCGTTTCGGCAGCCAGCTCTGAGTCGCCGGACACTTTGGCGGGATCATCAGAGCGCATGCGCCGCTAATATCAGCGGCTGCATGCAGGGCAAATATCTCCTAAACCATGTAGGTTTAGGAGATATTTTTTTTACCTACAGTTAAGCCTTATATAGACTTACCTGTAGGTAAAAACAATAGTGGGGGTTTACTACCACTTTAACCACTTCCACACCGCGCACAATATATTTACTGCGGCAGTGCGGCGCTGTCTCGCGAATTGCCGTAAATAGACGGCGATTTACGGACAGGCAGCTAGGGGGCGTGCGCTCATGCCCACCGCACTCTGGAGGAGTGTGCCTGCGGCTCGGGTGGACCAGATGTCCGCCGGCGAGCTGTGATGAGCTGCCAGAGGGAAAGAACGGGGAACCTCCAAAGTAAACACGGCGGTTCCCCGTTCTGACAGGCGGCATCTAAGAGATCTACTGATCCCTGTCACTGGGAACAGTTAGATCTCTTATGCCCCTGACAGCTCAGCCCCCTCACAGTTAGAACACGCCTAGGGAACACAGTTAACCCCTAGATCGCCCCTGCAGGTTAACCCCTTCACTGCCAATGACATTTATACAGTAATCAGTGGATATTTACATTTCTGATCACTGTATAAATGTCATTGGTCCCAAAAAAGTGTCAAAATGGTCCGACCTGTCTGCCCCAATATCACAGTCCCGATAAAATCGCAGATCGCCGCCATTGCTAAAAAAAAAAAAAAAAAAAATAGTAAAAACGCCAGAAATAAATTCTCATGGTTTGTAAACGTGGCAACCTTTGCGCAAACCAATCAATAAATGCCGTTTGCGATTTTTTTTACCAAAAATATGAGGAAGAATCTAAATCGGCCAGAACCGATGAATAAATTGTTTTCTTTTATATTTTTTTTTTTGGATTTGTATTTTAGCAAAAAGTAAGAAATATTGTTTTTTTTGCTAAATTGTCGCTCTTTTTTTGTTTATAGCGGTGATCAGAAATGACACAGAGATGCCCAAATACCACCAAAAGAAAGCTCTATTTGTGGGGAAAAAAGGATGCAAATTTTGTTTGGGTACAACGTCGCACGACCGCGCAATTGTCCGCTAAAGCGACGCAGTGCCGAATTGCAAAAAGTGCTCTGGTCCTACAGTGGGAAATCCCTCCGGGGCTGAAGTGGTTAACAAAACAGAAACATTACAATAAATTGGGGCAGAACAAACTATTGGTTAACATTCTTACCTCAGCACTTGCATTTACTATTTTTAATGCTACTGGCTTCTCCTCTCTTAGTGCTTCTTCCCTGAACTTGCAGTCTGTACAGGGAAAAGTTAAAGTGGTTGTCAACCTGTGTCAACCACTTTAATCTACATTTAAGAAAAAATTAGCATAATGGGACTTTAAATGAAGTGAACAATTGGCCTAGAGAGGCCAGGCACTTCCATCCCTGTTTGTTTGCAAAAAAGTGCGTCAATGCGGGACTTTAAGTGAAGCGAGGTGGTGTAAAACAACTACAATGATGGATTATGGTAAAATTCATAAATTTTAATAATAGACACATTCAGAAAAGAATATACATAATTGACATTGAATTTACCATATTCATTTCGTGATTCTCTCCTCTTCGGTCATCGTAATTTTTATCATTTACGTTCACGACTCCATTCTTACAATTGGTTATCAAACAAGACGGGGTTAAATAACATTACAAA
>BLSH010028356.1:230122-240996 GCA_018402905.1 Glandirana rugosa | reverse complement strand
GCTGTGGTTGCTGCTGCACGCAATGTTGATGGTGAACAGATCAAAACACTGACAGAATCCATGGATGGCAGGCTTTTGAGTGTCCTTGCAAAGAAAGGTGGCTATATTGGTCACTGATTTGTTTTTGTTTTGTTTTTGAATGTCAGAAATGTATATTTGTGAATTTTGAGATGTTATATTGGTTTCACTGCTGAAAATAAATAATTGAAATGGGTATATATTTGTTTTTTGTTAAGTTGCCTAATAATTATGCACAGTAATAGTCACCTGCACACACAGATATCCTCCTAAAATAGCTACAACTAAAAACAAACTAAAAACTACTTCCAAAAATATTCAGCTTTGATATTAATGAGTTTTTGGAATCATTGAGAACATGGTTGTTGTTCAATAATAAAATTATTCCTCAAAAATACAACTTGCCTAATAATTCTGCACTCCCTGTACAGCTATGAGGCTATCAAGACTGGAGAGCCTAGGCACACTCACATTCCAAGAAGTGGACTGCTATTTTCTGGGATGAATCCAAGACAGTTCAGCTCCACTTGACATTAAAGTTTAACCACCTTGAGATTCGGTGTTTACAAGTTAAAATCATTTTTTTTTTTTTTTGCTATAAAATTACTTAGAACCCCCAAACATTATATATTTTTTTCTAACACCATAGAGAATAAAATGGCGGTTGTTGCAATATTTTATGTCACACCGTATTTGCGCAGCGGTCTTACAAGTGTGATTTTTTTGGAAAAAAATAACTTTTTTGAGTTAAAAAATAAGACAGCAGTAAAGTTAGCCCAATTTTTTTCAATATTGTGAAAGATAATGTTACACCAAGTAAATTGATACCCAACATGTCAAAATTGCGCCTGCTCGTGGAATGGCGACAAACTTTGGCACTTAATAATCTCCAACGGCGACGTTTAAAATATTCTACAGGTTACCAGTTTTTAATTACAGAGGAGGTCTAGTGCTAGAATTATTGCTCTCACTCTAATGATCGTGGCGATACCTCACATGTGTGGTTTTCATATGCAGGTGTGACTTACGTATGTGTTTGCTTCTGTGCGTGAGCTCGGTGGGATGGGGCGCTTTAGATTTATACATTTTTTTCTTATTTATTTTACTTTTTATTTTTTATTTTTACACCGTCCTTTTTTTTAAAAAAAAATGTTGATCACTTTTACTCCTAATATTCCTTTTATTCCTATTACAAAGAATGTAAACATTCCTTGTAATAGAAAAAGGCATGCCAGGACCTCTTAAATATGAGATCATAAAAGACCTCAGATCTCATATTTACACTTAAATGCAATTAAAAAAAAAATTACACTTGAAAAAAAAATGTCTCATTTAAGAGCTTTGAGCGGGAGGACGTTTGACGTCGCTTCCGCCCTGCAATGCTATGGAGCCGAGCGGGGGCCATCTTCTGCTCAGTCGGCAACCAGGCATTGGGGCAGCAGGGGGTCCGGTAGCAACGGTATTCAACGGCAAAGTATCGCCGTACAGTGACGGTGGGCGGTCTTGAAGCGGATAACTAATGGCACATCTTTTTTAGCTTTGGATAATAAAAATGTTATACATAAATGGATAATATATGACATTGCCAACACTGAGAAAGGAGGTTTGCTGTAACTCAGTCCTTAATGCCAATAAGCTTCTTTCTAGCAAAATGGCTAATTCTACTTAAAGTGTTACTAAACCCAGCAATATGAAAATAGTTCATCTGCCCCAAACACACACACACACACAGTGCCCACAGCTTATACATTTTTTTTAGATTAAAATATTGCCACTAGAAAACTTTTTTGGCTCATCTGTATACCACGGTCACATGATAAACTGCAGGGTCTGCCCAGTGTTGAGTGTCCAGGTAGGAGGAGATTTCCCCTATAGCCTGTACACATGTGTGCTATCAAAATCATGTGACCCGGAGGCTCTGAGAACAAGGAAATGTTCTCTGCAGGATTGAGACCAAACTGAGCTTGTGCAGGAGGACTACCCTCACTGTGTATTATCTGGCCTTGCCAAGATAGACAGTGCAAGAGGGAAGGATCTGTCCATATAGGATCAAAGAGCATTTTTATACAATGCGGAAGATTAACCCCTTAAGTTCCACAGTGAGTATAACAAGCATGCTATTCTGCATATACAGACAGATTTTTACTGTTGTGGGTTTAAGGCTAAGTTCACCTTTTCTAAATTCCAGCTCCCCAATGTACCAGTATACCACTAATGTACTTCTATTGCAGAAAAAATAAAAACTTTCTTTGATTTTTAGAACAAGGCCTTGCATTGGTCATTGCTGTGTTCCATAGAAAACTTCATGACTTCCTTGTATGTAGATTTAGGACATTGAAACCAGTAAGACACAAGAAGCAGTTTACCAGCTGACCTCATTAGCACCCATCAACTATGTTTGCATGGCATTTCTGGCATCTCTCCATGTGTGCATTTGCCTGCCTTGTCAATGTAGGCTGCCACAGCTGCTTTGTTTGCATGGCATCCCCAGTGTCTGTCCAGATGGGTCCAAGGCCCAAGGTTAAACTCTCTGGGACTGCATGCAGCCCACGACCTGCAGGTTGGACACCCCTGATGTAGTGCTAGGACTTGAATGGACTGCTCTACACCATGACAAATGCTCCAAAGAAGCTCCACAACTTTTTGAGTGGAGCGTGATGCACGCCTTTTGGTGTGTTTACAGCACATTTGTCATGCAACAAAATGCATGGCAAACATGCACCTGATACCCATGCTTGCGGTGCTATAAACATTTAATGGTAACGCAATCAACATATGCATTTGCAGCACATTTCCACATTACATAGCGCACATTATTTCTTTAGAAACATGCAGATGTGAATGGAGCCGCATTGTTCTTGTGTAAACACACCAATTTCACTTTCAGGCCCCATTCACGCCTAACGTAGTGGGATACAGTCCCGCCTTTTGGCTTGCTTTTCCTGTGACATGCATAGCACAGCCCATCTATTTCAATAGGCTGCCCTACATCCAGCAAGGTAGCTCATGAGACATTTTGGCTTCTTGCAGTTTGCACATTTTTTACTTTGCGTTTTGCTGCGTCAGATGCTCGTTTTTGGCCCCAGAAAGTTTGGCATGTGGCCCAGGCCCATCTGGAGAGAAACTGGGGGTGCCATGCAAACAAAGCAGCTGTGGAAGCCTACATTGACAAGGCAGGCAAATGCATGCAAACATAGTTGAAGGGTGCAGGCTGTATGTGCTAATGAGGTGAGCTGGTAAACTACTTCCTGTGTCTTACTGGTTTCTATGTCCTAAATCTACATATCAGGAAGTCTTGAAGTTTTCTATGGAACATAGAAGGGCTAAGATAAGGCCTTGTTCTAAAAATCAAAGAAAGCTTGTATTTTTCTTTTCTGCAACAGAGGTACATTAATGGAATATTGGTACATAAGGGATGAATATTGGTACATAAGGGAGCTGGAGATTAGAAACAAAAAAAGCAAGGTGAATATAAATTAGGTACGGTTGAGAAAGGCCAAGAATTTACAGTATAGACTTTTAAGCCTGGGATGCCATTAAAGTTCATGTGCGTGTAAAGGCAGGTGTCCCAATACTTTTGGTAATATAGTATACTGTATATATGTATATAATATGTGTCTTTAGCCATTTCCCTGGAGCTCAGCTTTAAAATCAGCTGCAGGACTTTTTTTTTTCAAGCGATTGCATATCACTTCCTGAAAATCTCCTATGAGGTCAATAAAAACCTGACAGAGGCTTCAATCCCTCCCCGCTCTAAAACAAAACGTTTTTGGCTTTACTATAAGGCCTCTTGCACATGATACTCCTGTTTGAGAATCTGCTTTTTCAGACCTTTTTTTTGTATGTATTTGTGTGAAAACCTATTCTCTCGTTCTCATTCTACACAATATGTAAATGGGCATTTATGCGCATCCATGCATGAGGCGTAAATTACTGACCAAAAAAGGAGATTTTTCCTATTTTTTTTTTTCATTTTTTTTTCTGAAGAATGCAGCTGTACTGAGCTTTTTCAAGCTGCAGTGTGCCAGAGACCTAAAGGTGTATGAATTGCAGTAGATATCCCATTGTAGTTCCCCTAAACCACCACAAGATGCCACTATTACAAGTGTGAGTAGCTCAGGCAGTAATTATCCTTTAAGGTGGCACTCTACAGTAGGTTGCCCTGCCAGTCTAGTTTGTTCTTGTAGGGTTATATGAGTGTTCTTGGGGGGGCAAGCAGGATTTCTCCCCAAGGACCTGTCTGTAAGAATGATGTATCCAGGTAGCCATTCCATGTGAGCTTTCCCTTTGGCTACATAAGGACTTTTCTCACTTGGTGGGGTAAGGCTGATTGCATTCCTTTGGAGAATGCCAGGGCCATGGTCTACCACCTGCTAGGGCATAGGTCTCTCACATTCCTTATTACAAGAACTGTTGTAACCTCATTAATGATGGTACCCCCAACATCACATGGCTGACTGTTCATGTTCTGTAGTAAAGAAAATGTTCTTTTTAAAAACTTAGTGTTGGCTCTATTTGTGCCACTCTTTGACTTTGCTTGCGCTAAGGAAGGAACAGCAGGTTGGACCAAAGACCCCGGGTTCAGGTTGTAATTATATAACGGGAGGCGAATGTAGGTGTGTGCCTAGTGCACTAAGTCAAATATGGCAATATTGTGAATATGACAGGGTTGTTATTTTTATCATTATCATTATTATTATTATTATTTTAGCAATTGTGCTTCAAAATGTGCTCAGTGCCTTTTCCGTTTAATAGATGCTTTCTACAGGATGGCCACAAGGTGGCATGAGAACCAGCAGGAGGGATAAGGACACCAAGGCACTCATTGCTCTCACTGCACTCTGCAAGCAGAAGAGACACACAGTTCATCCTCCGGAGCAGCCTGCCACCCTCATCCTCACCATGACCATTAACAATCTCCAGCAAGGCAAGAATTATAAAGTGCAAATGTCATGTCTGGCCAAGGTGAGTCTTGTTGTTTTATGCTGCTGATTGGGGGTTGAATGGCACTTTTTGCTCTGGGCTGTAGATGTGTAAATTCTAGTGATGGGTTCCATTGCTACAGCAATTTCAAACCAGACTGCAAAGCAAGGTACAGCTACCTGTGCCAAGAGCCAGGGGGCCGTGCTGTGACTTGTAGTACCTCCATGGCTGAAAGGCTGCCAAATTCTCCCATTGGCAAATTGTTTACATTTTTTTTCTTGTAGTCAGTGGTGAGTAAACCCAGAGGACCGCCAGACTGACTGACTGAACCTATAGTGAGCCCAGGTCCTATTCCTGACATGACTGGAGAACCACTTTATGCCTGTCTGTGGAGAGGAATTTGAAAATGACTTGTCCTCATAGAGTGTGATTTCTTCACCATGTACTGTGATTGGAACATTGTATTCAGTTATGTAGCATTAGAACTATATTCTATGAACTAGACGTTCATGTGTTTACCCCAACATAACACAGCAACCCCAATGAAGAAAAAAAAATCTGTATGTGTCTATAAATCTATTTATTTATCTATCTATCCATCTATTTGTGTCTATCTATCTATCTATCTATCTATCTATCTATCTATCTATCTATCTATCTATCTATCTATCTATCTGTCTATCTATCTATTTGTGTCTAACTATCTATCTATTTGTATCTATCTATCTATCTATCTATCTATCTATCTATCTATCTATCTATCTATCTATCCATCTATTTCTATCTATCTATCTATCTATCTATCTATCTATCTATCTATCTATTTGTATCTATCTATCTATTTGTATCTATCTATCTATCTATCTATCTATCTATCTATCTATCTATCTATCTATCTATCGATCTGTTTGTATCTATCTATCGATCTGTTTGTATCTATCTATCGATCTGTTTGTATCTATCTATCTATCTATCTATCTATCTATCTATCTATCTATCTACCTATATCTAATTTAGATTTAGATTCCTGGCTTCATTTCTTCCTTCATCTACATCTTGCTTTTCTTTCTTTCTCCCTCTCTCTCTTTCTTTCTTTCTTTCTCTCTCTTCCTTCTTTTTTTTTCTTCCTCTCCTTCCTTCTTTTCTTCCATCCTCTCATTCTTTCCTTTCTTCCATCCTCTCCTTCCTTCTTTCCTTCCTTCCTCTCCTTCCCTTTTTCCTTCCCTCCTCTGCTTCTATCCTCTTCTTCCCTCCTTTCATCCTTACTCTCCTCTGTTTTCCTTCCTTCCTTCCTTCCTTCCTTCCTTCCTTCCTTCCTTCCTTCCTTCCTTCCTTCCCTTTTTCCTCTCCTCTATTTCCTTCCTTTCTCTGATCTCAGCGATCTATCTATCTATCTATCTATCTATCTATCTATCTATCTATCTATCTATCTATCTATCTATCTATCTCTCTATCTATCTATCTAACTAGCTATCTATCTATCTATCTAACTAGCTATCTATCTCTAATTTATATTTAGATTCTTTATTTCTTTCTCTTTCTTTTCCTTCTATCATCTCCTTCCTTCTTCTCTTCCATCATCTCCTTCGTCCCTTTCTTCCACCCTCTTCTTCCTTCCTTTCTTCCATTCTCCCATTCCTTCCTGTCTTTATTCCATCCTCTCCTTCGTTTTATCCTTCCTTCCTCTCCTTCCCTTTTTACTTCCCTCCTCTGCTTCTTTTCTCTTCTTTCCTCCTTCCTCTCCTCTCTTTTCCCTACTTGCTTCCTTCCCTTTTTTTCTCTCCTATCTTTCCTTCCTTCCTCTGACCTCAGTTATCTATCTGTGTATCTATCTATCTATCTATCTATCTATCTATCTATCTATCTATCTATCTATCTATCTATCTCTAATTTAGATTTAGATTCCTTACTTTGTTTGCTTGTTTGTTTCTTTCTTTCTTTCTTCCTTCCTTTCTTTCTTCAATCCTCTCCTTCCTTCCTTTCTTTCCTCTGCATTCTTTTTTCCTTCCTCTTCATCCTTCTTTCCTTCTTTATTTTGCTTCTTTCCTCTTCTTCCGCCCTTCCTCTCCTCTCTTTTCCTTCCTTCCGTTCTTCTTCTTCCTTCCCTTATTCTCCTCTCCTTTCTTTCCTTCCTCTGAGCTCAGTAATGTATGTGTGTATGTATATATGTATGTATGTATGTATCTATCTATCTTTCTATCTACTAGATAAGTTTACATAAAAGAGACTTTTTAGTTATGTGGTTGCAAGTCATAGATGGAGTACGGAGTCACCAGCAGCAAATAAAAATTATGCTGGGAAAGATCCCCACATCGGGCATGTAGACCCGGGGGGTAGAGGTGCAGAGATTTCACCACTGGAGTCCCCATATAGGTACAAGGAACCGTTCTAGTACCTAACAGTTCTGGTAGCTAACCCTAGACAAATATCTGCCTGAGAATGACAGGTGGGGAGACAACTCTGTCTGCACCATAACAACCAATGAGGCTATACAGCCCAACCGCCAGAATCCTAGCAATCAATGGTGTGCAGTGTCATTGGTTGCTGACAGCCAAGCCGCAGCATGATTGGTTGCTGTGCCAGTATCCTAACAACTAAAGGGGGGGGGCAGCAAACATCAGGCAGAGGGCAAAAGCAGCCAATTCAGGCAGCAATTAACCTAGGCACACTTCTAAGGACACTGGGATTTAGGAGGAGGTATGTATGTGTCTTTAATGCATATCTAATTAGCTGACGAGAGCCAGCAACACCAAGAAGAACTAACATTGGCACAAAACCGAAATTAAATGTGACTGATGTGCGAACTGACAGGATCAAAAGGAACATTCTATTTATACATAAAGAGGTAGATACATTGCATAATATGAACATGAATAAACTGTTACATAGAACGGGAGAGTTACAGTTTGACTGGAATTCCCCTTTAAGATTTAGAGTTCAGGTTACGGGTTCATTTTACAGTAAATGTTCGGATAAGGTAAGGGTGAGAGAAACATTTAGGTTAGGTAAAGTGTTAGGATAACACTTCATACTTTCTTCCTTTCTTCTTTTCTTCCATCCTCTCCTTCCTTCCTTCTTTCCTTCCTCTTCATCCTACTTTTCTTCCTTTCTCTCTCTTCTTCCTTCTTTGCCTCCTTATTTTGTTTCCTCCTTCCTCTCTTTTCTTCCTTCCTTCCTTTCTACCTTCCTTCCTTCCTCTCTTTTACTTCCTTCCTCTCCTTTCTTCCTTCCTTTCAGTTCCTCCTTCCTGTTCTCTCCTCCTTTCCTTTCCTCTTCATCCTTCCTCTCCTTCCTTCCTTCCCTTTTTTCCTCTCTTCGACCTTCTTTTCTTTCTTCCTCTCTTTCCTTTCTACCTTCTTTCCTTCCACTCTTTTACTTCCTTAGTCCCCTTCCTTTCCCTTCTTCCTTCCTTTTCTCATTTCTCTCCTCTCTTTTACTTCCTTCCTCTCTTTTCTTTTCCTTCCTTCCTTTTCTTTCTTGCTCCCTCTCTCCCTCTTCTTCTTCCTTTACTCCTACCTCTCCCGCCTTCCCTCTTTTCCCCTTTTTTCCTTCCTTCCTTCCTCCCTACCTTTCTTTCCTTCTTTTCTTCCATCCTCTCCTTCCTTCCTTCTTTCCTTCCTCTTCAGCCTTCTTTTCTTCCTTTCTCTCTCTTCTTCCTTCTTTTCATCCTTATTTTGCTTCCTTCCTTCCTACCTTCCCTTATTTCTTCTATTTTTCCTTCCTTCCATCTTTCCAATCTTATTCCCTTCCCCTTTCCTCTCTTCATCCTCCTTTCTTTCTACCTTCCTTCCTCTCTTTTACTTCTTTCCTCTTCTTCAATCCTTTCCTCCTTCCTCTTCTCTCCTTCTTTCCTTTACTCTTCATCCTTCCTCTCCTTCCTTCCTTCCTTTTTTCTTTCCTTCCCTTTTCCTCTCCTCTCTTCATCCTTCTTTTCTTTCTTCCTCTCTTTCCTTTCTACCTTCCTTCCTTCCTTCCTTCCTCACTTTTACTTTCTTTCTCTCCTTCCTTCCTTTACTTTCTTCCTTTCCTCCTTCTTCTTATCTCCTTTCCTTCATTCTTTCCTACACTTCCTAAATTCTTTTCTTTTCTGTGTCCCTTTTTTTCTTTCCCTACTTTCTTCTTTCCTTCCTCTTCATCCTTCCTTCCTTTCTTCTTTCATTCCCCTTTTCTTCTCATCTCTTTCCTTCCTTTCTCTGACCTCAGTATTTTACAAATGAATAAAATATAAGAAAAAGCATTTGTGAAATAAAGATCTTCTTTAAATATTAAAAAAAAAAAACTATTCCTAAAGTTATCAGCTGAAAAGGGTAAAATAACCTATTACAGCCGGCCAAAAACTTATGGGTTTAGAGCTGATTTTAAGGCATTATCATTTTTAGGGTGCCACTTTTTTCGATGCCAAAGGAGTTGCCAGTGCCAAAGTCTAATGAGATTTGCCTTTTCATCTCTCTGCTCCTTCCTACAAAACCCCCAATATTTATATTAATATTATTTATAAAAGCTCAATTTTTTTTTTTCGTATTATGGGAAACAATTTGGGGGAAGGTGATGCCATTCGCCTTGTAATAAATAAATAAGAGAAACACCCAGTCTGAACATGACCCCAGAATCTCTGGTAGAAGATGAGCTGTCACTCGGTTTGCCAGGAATAATGCAAATCTGAATTTTCAGCCTTGAGCGGAGATGCCCTTTAATTATGACTTCCCAGTATATATATATTTATGCATGCACCCACATAAAAAATCATGTTGAGTTTTAGCTATATTCGGAGCCTCCCTGCTATGATAATCAGCGCTCCTCTACACTGTACTGATTACCGTCAGTGCTAAGTCAGGACAAGCAGTTTGTAGCGAATTCCCAGATAAAGCGTGTTATATTTAGCTGAAATGGAATCTGCAGGCTTGTTTGCTAAGCAGCGTGTAATGGAACAAAGGACGGTGCCGATCCGTCATCCTTTTAGGCTTATTGATCGTCAATAAACCGTGCCTTTCCTCTTCATCTATTATTAATATATATTATCACTATTAAAGAGAAGATAAACCCAATTGCTAAAATGTCATGTTAATGTCATTTCAAAAATAGTTTTCACTCTTAAATTGATCTTAAATCCAAAGTTATTGTTAAAATAATACCCGTTGATCCTGCCATGAAGATCCATGTCCAGGCACTTTTTGTTATGGGGTGACAACTGTCTCTCAGCTGTGCTCCTGTGTTGTCACCTTGTCCCATGTACTGTCTGGTGGAGTCTACAACAATGTGCTTCTATGTATGCATCCTACAAGAAATTGATTATTGAAATAGTATTGATTATTTTTGCCTGCCCAACTGGAAGTGACGTTTCCTATAGACTGCTAAATGATCATTTCTCATTGTGCAGACATCTTTTGAAAAATCATCCTGACCTTGTCTCCAGTATGTTACTAAGCCCCAAGCCATCATAATTCAATGGACTTCTGTCACCAACCTGCACGCATATAACAAGGAGATTCCTAAACAGGAACATCATGTATTGTTTGCAAGAAGAGCATCAGTGCTAAGGGCTATTGATTCCACCATTATTTTCTAACAATTCATATCACAGCATTTCTATTGTAAATAGTTTGCAATGTGCTGTGTGTGTCCTCAGACTGTGTGCACCCTATGTGCTGTGTGTGTCCTCAGACTGTGCGCACCCTATGTGCTGTGTGTGTCCTCAGACTGTGCACACCCTATGTGCTGTGTGTGTCCTCAGACTGTGCGCACCCTATGTGCTGTGTGTGTCCTCAGACTGTGTGCACCCTATGTGCTGTGTGTGTCCTCAGACTGTGCGCACCCTATGTGCTGTGTGTGTCCTCAAACTGTGTGCACACTATGTGCTGTGTGCATCCTATGTGCTGTGTGTGTCCTCAAACTGTGTGCACCCTATGTGCTGTCTGTGTCCCACGTGTGTCAGA
>BLSH010028356.1:152417-181708 GCA_018402905.1 Glandirana rugosa | reverse complement strand
TGAAGTGGTTAACCCTTGGTGATGTCATCACTGGGTCTTGGTGCTTCTCTCTGCAATGCAGGCACATCATGGCTGGTGGGAGGGGCTGGCTAAATACTATATATACTATACTATATAGCTTCCTAAAAACAGCACAGTATCTTGCCTCGGTACTCCTCTTAGGCCCCTTTCACACGGACGAATAAAATCCAGCTTTAGCTGCGGATAGATGAAGTTATCTACCGCAGCTATACTGTGACAATGCTTTCCTATGGCCCCATTCACACTCTGCATTTAGCAGCGGTTTCGTTACAGACGATTTCGAACGATTAGAAAAAATGTATTGGAATGCGTCCAGGAACAATGTTATGCAGCTATCTGCAGCTATCTGCAGCTATCTTCAGGTAAAAGCAGTGCACTGTGTCACCTACGGATAGCAACGGCAACAAGCATAGAAAATCAATAGGAAGCACTTCAGAAATGTCAAGAATGTTTCCACTGCAGCTAAACATAGCTGCATGTAAACTAACGTAATTGCTAATCGGAATGTACAAATGCAAGTAATCGTTGTGCTTTGGAGTCTGGTATCTGGCTCTAGCAACGGTAGAACAGCCGCCTGTGTGAAAGGGGCCTAAAAGTGGTTGTAAAGTCTCATGGTCTTTCGCCTTCTATGCATTAAGGTAAAAAAACCTTTTCTCAATAGTGCCCCCCCCCCAGAGCCCCCCTTTTACTTCCCTGAGCTTGTTCGTTCCATCGGCGGCTACGAGCAATCCGCTCCCTTCTGTGTCTCCGGTCCTCATTGGCTGCATTGGTAGCAGGGGAGCCATTGGCTCCCGCTGCTGTCAATCAGGTCCAGTGACGCAGGGGGCAGGGCCGAGCCCCGCTGTTTGTGTGAATACACGCAAATAGCAGGACATGGGAGCGCGCTTGCACGGGTGACCCCAGGGAAGCTTTCCCTGACGGGTCGCTCGATACGGAAGAGGACCCAGGAGCACCGTTGGAGGACCCCAGAAGAGGAGGTTTGGGGCCACTCTGTGCAAAACCACTGCACAGGTAAGTATAACATGTTTGTTATTTTAAGGAAAAAAAAAAACTAAGCCTTACAATCAGTTTAACCACTTCAGCCCTGGAAGGATTTCCCCCTTTAGGACCAGAGCACTTTTTGCGATTCGGCACTGCGTCGCTTTAACTGACAATTGCGCGGTCGTGCGGCATTGTACCCAAACAAAATTTGCGTCCTTTTTTTCATACAAATAGAGCTTTCTTTTGGGGGTATTTGATCACCTCTGCGTCATTTCTGATCGCCGCTATAAACAAAAAAAGAGCGACAATTTTGCAAAAATAAACAATTTTTCTTACTTTTTGCTAAAATACAAATCCAAAAAAAAAAATAAAAAAACATATTTTTTTAATTGGTTTTGGCCGATTTATATTCTTCCTCATATTTTTGGTAAAAAAAAATCACAATCTGCGTTTATTGATTGGTTTGCGCAAAAGATGCCGCGTTTACGAATGATGAGAATTCATTTCTGGGGTATTTTTTTATTTGATTTTTTACTAGTAATGGTGGCGATCTGCGATTTTTATCGGTACTGCGATATTACAGCGGACATGTCGGACCATTTTGACACTTTTTTGGGACCATTGGCATTTTTTACAGTGATCAGTGCTATAAAAATGCACTGGGTACTGTGTGAATGCCATTGGCAGTGAAGGGGTTGACCTGGAGGGGACGCTCTAAGGGTTAACTGTGTTCCCTCAGTGTGTTCTAACTGTATGTGGGCTGGGCTGGCAGGGGGAGGGGAGTGATCGCGGCTTCCATATACAGGAACCCTGTGATCACAGCCCTTCCCCCTCTGTCAGAACGGAGATCCGTGTTTACATACATGGACCTCCATTCTCTCACTGCGGGGGCCATCGCAGGTAGCCACCCTACCCGCTCCCCATACCCCCCCGGAACAGTGAGCACTCTCACAATACTAGTTATCGCAGCCGCCGTCAGGTGACGGCGGTTTGCGATAACGAGCCACTTTGCTGCAGTCACGCTGCGGCGGGCGGTAGGCAAGTGGTTAAGGCCTCATGGGCCTTAACACCGCATTTTTGAGCTGTTTTTACAGCTTAAGAACGCCACACCATGTTATTCTATGGCCTCATATACACGTTGACGTTATTAAGCTGTAAGTGGCATCGGTGTTCTTAAGCTGTAGAGCTAACGCAGGACCTGAGCGTTCCAAAGCTGCAGCGTTATGGCATTTTTGATGCTGAACCGGAAAAACGCTCAATAACGCGCATTATTGCCATAGCAACGTTAACCGGGGTTTTTAGCCCCACCGTTTTAGGTTTTAAAATGTCAAAAAATAATAGAGGGATGTCTTTTTAAACAAAACGCGACTTACTGTGTGTATGAGGCCTAAGAGTCTTCAGCCTTGATGCAAGCAGGGGGCTCTTGGAAGGAATTATGCAAATACCTTGATAGGTGGGTGCCAGTTTGAAGAGGTGGTTGTTACTAGGCAGGCTGTATTTGCATGTTGACCACCCTAGGTAATGCCCACATGTGATGATGAGCCTCCATGATTGATAAAACTGAAATCCAATGAATGAAAGAGATGGACCAGTCAGGCTGAGGAGGGACTGACTTGCTGCAGCTTCTGATGCACATTGTGAGAAGCTCACAGTGTGCAGTGAAAGCAGTGAGTAAGCAGTTTCAGTCCAGGAGCCGAGCCGGTACAACTGTGCAAGGCTGGAGGATGAAGGACACTGATTTGGAGCTTCTTGCACCTTCCAGCAAAGGAAGCTCTAAAGCCCCATACACACGGTTCGACGATCGCATACAACAGGTCGTACTCACGACCGTTGTATGTGATATCGATTGTTCGTATGCGCGATTTGAACAGTCGAACATACGACGGTCGTACAAGGGAGTTGTATGAGCAGACTAGAAAAATTGGTCCTACCAACAAGCGCTCATACGACCGTTGTATCGTGTGTACAGAGCAGTTGGTACAACAAGTTGTATTGTGCAAAACACGCATGCTCAGAAGTCAGGAATGGCCGGATGCTAATTACTTGCACCTGAACGTTCTTTCCCCGGCCGTACGATCGTGTAGTGCAGTCAGTATGTTGCATTCAACAGCCAACATACGATTCGACGCGATCGTACGTGCGATCGTCGAACTGTGTGTATGGGGCTTTATGAAGGTATTCCCTTAATCACGCTCATTGTACCAACAGAAGCACAGGTGTTAATCTAACATTGAAATACGTTGTAGAAGTCCCAGAATGGATAATCTGAATTCCCTGGGAGTCCTCCAGCCTGGAAGGAATTGGCTTTTCCTCTGCACTGTTTCCACAATTCCCCGACCTCCTGGGGCCCGGTGCCTTCATCCAACATCCTCTTTTAAACCTTTTTTTTTTTTCTTCAGTATATTTTTTTTTCCACTTTGCAAATTCCCTCTAGATATCTCTTTCATCTGCTAATGCAGAGGCAGAAAATTCATTTTCAGAGGTCTGTGTAATGCCAGAGCCGCATGCAGGCCTGAAATATTAACATTACATTTCTTAGGATGTTAGGAGACTCATTTTTGAAGTGGAGTATTATGAAAATTTGATCTGGAGGCTCGAGATAAGTGAAAGCTGAATATTAGCCTGCTATTTCACCATCAGATGGGGGCCTCCTTCTATCACGGTATCTGAAAGGCTCATCTGAGCTGCGTGTTGCAACATATCAGATTTGCTCTTTAAAGTGGAACTCTGGGCAAAGGAAATAAGGGCACGGTGCAGCCTGATCACTAACACAGTAGTAGACATGTGCAGAACGGATATTTTTGCTCAGATTTGTTATGTTAAGAATTTTGTTTTGCTTATTTTGTTTTGGAATTCATTTTGTTTCATTTTGTTTAGTTTATCCATTTTCAAATTCCAAATTTTCGGAACAATTCGAATTTGGATCAGTCGAAAAAACGATGGATCAATTTGAATTCTGTGTGAAGAATAGCTGCTTGTGTTGCTAAACCCATCAGAGTGTAATCACTCTGTATATGCAGTAAAGCATGCTTGTTATTCTCACTGTGGAACGTAAGGGGTCAATCCTCTGCATTGTGTAAAAAGGCTGTTTTATCCTGTATGAATAGATCCTTCCCTCCTGCACTGTCTATCTAACACAGGCAGGGTAGCCGACCTGCACATGCTCAGTTGTGTATTTTATGCTTGATTGAACTTGTTCTCAGAGCTAGCCAGGTCACATGATATTGACCTCGCACATGTGGGCGTGTATACAGGCTGTAGTGGAAATCTCCTCCTACCTGAACTCTCAGCACAGGAGAAACTGTGCAGTTTATTATATAACCATGGTATTACAGATCATCCAAAAAGGTATATAGCGGTAGTATTTTAATGTAAAAAGAAGATTTATAAGCTGTGTCCACTGTGGGGGGCAGATGAACTATTTCCATATTACTGGGTTTAGTAACACTTTAAGGAGCGGGCCGAGAAGCTGGCTCCATAACAACCAATGACTCATCTGGCTTTCCCGCTGACAGCTGAAATGTAAATAAAAGAATGCCGGCAATGAAAAATGTGGGGAAAAAAATAGCATGCCCCCCCCTCCCCCAATCACCAGCCCCTTCGGGCTGGCATGGATTTTTAGGGGGCTTCTGTGCCAAAATTTAAAAAAAAAAAAATGGCATGGTGTCCCCTCCAAAAAAAGACTGCTTCTGTTTTGGCGTGGACCATGCTTGGGTGATTCTGTGTTTCATCGCTAGGATGAAAAATGAGGGAGATTTTCATGCTCTTGCGATGGTATGTTTGGCTGCTGTGGTAACGAAAAGTAAGAGCTTAAATTGACGGTGCGTCAGGTCCATGGGTTTGTGATTCAGGAGCACTACAGTTGGATCAGGTGTCAGGGAAGTATCAAAGAGGGTTGATAGAATCCCAAATGCATCAGACCAGAAGGTGCATGTGATGGGGCAATGCCAACAGATATGGACATGGGAGCTCAACTCGTTACATCCTCGAAAGTGTTGTGGAGAGTATTGGGGAGGAATTTGGATATCCTGGCGGGGACCAGATACCATCTGGTGAGCACCTTATAATTGGTTTCCAAGGCCACTATGTTAGGGGAGGTGAATTTAGTTGCTTGCCAGATGCGGGTCCAGTCAACTGGATCAAGGGTTAGGTATAAGATCTCTTTCCTACTTACTAACGTAGGTCTGGGATTTAGGAAGAGTGAGACAAAAGATGCATGTAAATGTCCAAGATAAGCCCACATCTATGGGGGTCGGATTTGCAAGCGCGTTCGAAGGTTGTGAGGTTTGGGGTGGTGGAGTCAAGTGGTGTGCACTGAGCAAGAAAGTTTCTAACTTGTAAGTATGTGAAGAGTTCCGACGAACGAAGACCGTTTGACTCACAGAGCGTTGGGAAGGGTATGAGGGATCTAGCTGAGAAAAGTTGATGGGCTCCGAGTAGCCCTGTGTTGGACCATGCAGAGAAAGAGGATGGAGAGGACCCAGCTGGGTAAAAGGAGGGGTTTTGGATGAAGGAGAGGAGAGGATTATGAGGGGACTGAAGGCCAAACCGGAATTTAAGTCTATCCCATATGAGAAAACTGTGTATAGTGATGCCCTGAAATCATCTGGGACACTTCACAGGTGAATGAGTAGGGGTACAATGTACTCCATACGCACCCACATGGGGGGTGGGATCTGGGGGCCCCCTCATGAAAGGGGCTTCCCGATTCCGATAAGCCCCCTGCTCGCAGATCTTCACAACCACCGGCCTGGGTTGTGAGGAAGAGGCCTTTGTCCATGGGGACAAGGTGCTTTGGGGGGCAGGCTCACCCCTACTTTCCTAGCCTGCCGGGCTGCATACTCAGATAAGCATCTGGTATAGATTTTGGGGGGGCATGCAGTTTTTTTCTCTATTAAAATCCATGCCAGACCCGAAGGACCTGTTATGGATTGGGGGGTGGGGGGGACGCTGTTTTTTTTCTGCATTTTTCATTGCCGGCATTCTTTTGTTTACATTCATATGTCAGTGGGGAAACCTGATGACAGCTGATGAGTCATTGGTTGTTAAGGATGGGGCGGCTGGCTTCCCGGCCCGCTCCTTAACAAGCAACTATACGTCACACAGAATTCGAATCGGTTGTTAATTTTTTGACAAATCCAAATTCAAATCTTTCTGAAAATGTGGAATTCGTTAGAAAACAAATATATGAAACAAAATTAAACAAATGTCAACAAAATTCATTACTATGCCATTCGGAGATTCGGACACATCTGAATCTCCGAATAGGCAAAAATTTGTCCGAATTTATATTCGGACCGAAACAAATTGCACGTGTCTACACAGTAGATCTTTGTTTTACACTTCCTGCTATATGGTGACAATGCTGTTCGTTCTGCAGTGAAATTGCACAGCAGCCTTCTCACCAAGGTAATCTTAGATATATAAAGTAGTAGTTGGTCATTTTCGGTTTCAAGCAATGCCAGCAATAAATTGACATACCGTTTTTAGACCTTGGACCATCTAGCCAGTATGGTTACCTGCTGAATAAGCGCCCTCCACAGACAACTCATTCCTCCAACAAGATGCAGCAGTTTAAACCAACATAGTTTTACTTGCTAAAATGCAACACATTGGGGTTGATTGACTAAAGAAAATAGACTGTGCACTTTGCAGTTGCTCCAGAGCATAGTAAATGAGGTAAGGCTTCATTCGCATTGCAAAGAGTAAACGATCATGTGCAAGGAAAGTGAAAAAAAAAGCATTTTTGCTTGCACATGATTGGATGATGGAAGTCAGCAGAGCTTCTGCTCATTTACTAAGCTCTGGAGCAACTGCACTTGAAGAGTGCAACTGCACTTTGCAAAGTGCACAGTCTTTTTCCCTTTAGTAAATCAACCCCATGGGATGTTCACTGATCAATCAAAGTGTGAAGAGACAATAATCTTCTAAGTCATGTGCCCACTTCTATGTCATGCACCCAACTGAGGAAACATGAAGAAGAAGGGTAGGATCTATCTAAGGCAGACTTTCTCAAACTTTTTACCCCAGAGGAGCACATGAAATGATTTATTAGATCTTAACTCATGTTAAACAAATTAATTGGTGGTCATTTGGAATAATGTCCTCCTTACAATAGTGGTCAGTATGCCACCCTTATAAAGAGCTAAAAGATCACTGGTGTCATGGTGTTGGCTCTGCCAAGTGGTGTGGATCCCAGAATTATGTAGGCATTATCAGATGGAAAGTCGAGGAGCCGCAGCTCAAGGAACCCATAGAAACCTCCGAAGGAACCCTGAGATTCCACAGAATCCTGATTGATAATGACTGATCTAAGGACTAAGCCTACATGCCCTAAGGCTCGGTTCACACTACAGCGACTTGGGATCCGACTTGTGTCGCCCCAAGTCGATTGACATCAGTAATCCCATTGAAGTGAATGAGAGCTGTCTTAATGTATACTACTGAAGTCGCTCTGACTTCAGAAAAGGTTCCAGTACTACTTCAAGGCGACTTCAATCCGACTTGTGTCCATAGAATTCAATGGAACTCGCCTACAAGTCGGATCCCCATCTATATTGAAGCGACTTTACAGGAAAAAGAAAAGAATTTACCACAAATTACCCAGGCAACCCCCTCCCTCCCACAGAGCACTGATTCTCTGATTGGCCACAGGCAAAATCGCCTGTCATGGAGGTCACTTTAACTCGCGTTGTAAATTGCACAAAGTCGCCCTGAAGTCGCGTTAAACTCACCTTGCAAAGTCGTGCCTGAAGACGGATCGCCCCTGTGTGAACCGACCTTAACATGCAGGTGAGCTGGAATATGCCAGTCCAGAAATACAGTAATAAAGAGTTGTAGCTATACTGAATTGCCAATAGATGTCAGCACAAAGATATGTATACATTACATAATGAAATCCAATACAGGGGTGATGGATACATGGTAATTGTTCCAGATTAGGTCATGTTCAACTGGACTTGTTCTGTAGTGTTGAAGATGTTTTGTAGCTGTGTGCTTCAGTAAGCATTGTTTTGTGATTTTGTGTTTATTCCTTAGTTTATCCAAGCCAGTTTTAAAGTGTCAGATACCCCAGTAATTATATTCCCAAGTAGCACGGACACGTTAAAGGGATTGTAAAGCCTAAACATTTTTTGCCTTAAGGCATTTCCAGCATTAAATTGGTTGTAAAGGCTCAATGTTTTTTTTACCTTCATGCATTCTATGTATGAAGGTAAAAACCTTCTGTGGCAGCAGCCCTCCAGCCTCCCTCAATATTTGACCAAGCCCCATCCCAATTCAGCAATGTGCATGACAGCCTCATTTCTCTGGGGACTCTCCCTCCTTATTGGCTGAGACAGCAGCGGGAGTCATTGTCAATCATAGCCAATGAGCCAATGAGGAGAGGGGGTGGGGCAAATCCGCTGCACAGGTAAGTATAACATGTTTGTTGTTTTTTTTTTAAACAAAAAACTGGCCTTTAATATCACTTTAAGGTAAAAAATGTTTCCATATATGTATCGCCCCCTCTCACCCCTCTTATACTTATTGGAGCCCGATCTCGATCCAGCACTGTGCCCCTCTGCAGCAGCTGTCTCCTCTTTTACCTGCTCTCACAGGCTTTGCTTTCTGGGACCCAGGAGGCTGTGAAAATGAGGCCAGGGTGGGCCCAAGAAGATGTCCTTCTTGCCTAGACAAGAATTGTGGGAGCTGGCACCTGTCAATAAAAAGTACCTTGAAAAAAATACACTTCAAATATGTTAGGCTTGGTTCATACCTACAGGTGGGGTAAATATGTTAAAATGGCATTATATGTGGAAGACAGATGGTGTTAAAGGCCTTCACCCCTGGTCAGGGATGGTTGTTTAATTTTGACATAGATGGCTTCTTTCATGTCTTCTGATATCCTGTTCTCTCTGTCCACAATGTGCACCTCACCGTCCTCCAAAGAACGTCTCTTATCCTTAAGATGCTGGAAGACTGCAGAGTCTTGAGTTGCATGGAATTTGCCCTCCCATGTTGGCCCATTGTTTTTTTTTAAGAGGTTGCTTAGTCTTGTCTCATTAGAACGGAAGAAGTGGCTTGGAGATGTTATGAAACATCTTTAGCATTAGAGAACAAGTCCAGTTAAATGTGACCAACTACTTGAATCTCCACGACTTGGATACATGAAAACCTTCACATCTTAGCTAGACAAATAGTATTTAATGGACTTTAAGTAAAAGACAAAATAAAGACTGATTGCTACTAATGATTTTTTTTTTTTATATAAAAGTTTAAACTATTTGGTCAAAAGGTGCCCATTGTAAGAACCCCTTCATGTATTATATGGCTTGTCTCAACCCCTGGGCCTCATAACTGTCACTTTTGCGGGACAGCTTTTCCTGATAAGGGAGGTTAAAAAATAACATATCTACTGGCAGAATCAATAGGTAATAAAACTTTGGTAAGGGGATGGGACTTAGAAAGACAGAAACTAAAAGGAGGACCTGACTGGTTGCTCTGAACAGCACATGGAGTTTTTTTTTGTTTCAGTTAGCTTACCAATTGATCATTCTCATGATCATTAAGGAGAATGTGTCAACCATTGCCATTTGTAATAGTCTAAATCCCCACTCTCATTATTACAGTGCAGCTTTAACAAGGAACTTTACTTTAAAGCTAATACCGCAGCTGTTAGACGTTAAGAAACAAACAATTACTAGCTCATGAAGTCTAGTTCTGTCATCCCTGCAGGCGACTCTTTTCTGGGCTTCCCCTCTCTGGTGCCGCCATCTTGGATTTGTGACTTTGAACAGCTTGGCTGTGACTTCCTGGTGTCTCCCAGCTGGCTCCCCTCTGTTCATGTGCGAGGCATGGCAGCACTGTTGGACTGGACATGTGATGTGTCCCTGGAGGCTGTGGGCATGAGGCAAGGGTGGGCCCAAGTGAACGTCATTCTTGCCTACACAAGAACTGAGGAAGTGGGAGCTGGTACCTGTCAATAAAAAGTACCTGCTCCTCAAAAAATAAAAAAACACTTCAAATGTGTTAGGCTTAATTCTCATCTACAGGTTTGACCAAGTTTAGGCATGTTCCTGTGCGTTGTATATAGAGCAGCCCTTTAATTTTAATGGTCTACCCTATGCACAAGAAATGCAAAATTAACAACTAATGGCACCTCCATGTGACTGCTAAGGGACAGCATGTTTGTGTGTTGGGAAAGATTGTGATTTTGCGCACGTTCCTGACACACAAAGATCTGAATATAGCTTTAGGGGCAGGGGAGAGGAGGATGGGTGGTACTTTAACTTTTGTGTGAACGTTCACTTGTATTCTCTGCCTTTCCAAGAAGTATCAAAGAGTGTTATGATGTAAGGGCCCCTTAGAGAAAACTGTTATGTAACAAAGGTACTGTACAGATGACATGAATTAATTCTAAAAATGTTGTTAATTTAGAGTTATACTCTATCGGCCCAGAAAGAGTGACTGTTCACAGCTCTGAGCTCAGGCAGGTGACAGGACAGTCTCTATAGGGGTCTTACAGCTTGACACTGAGCTCTCATGGGCTAGTTTTCCTTAAAGTGAAACTGCAGCCTTATTTCTTTTTTAGTTGTTAACGTGCATAAGGTTAGGAAGCTGTTATTTCCTCAAAAGTAGAATAAGAAAATTGTCTGATCTTGGACTTAAATGATTTGCAGAGATAGGACTGAGTGATAGAGGATGAGCAGAGCTGGGGGACCAGAGCAGGAGAAACTAGCAGATATCACAGGTGGTGAGCAGCATGGGAGTAATATAGCGGGAGGTGAGCAGGGACTGGAGAGAGAAAGAACTGAGTGGTGGAGAATCAGCAGAGCTGGGGGGCCAGGGCAGATATCACACGTGGTGAGCAGAATACAGTATGAGCGATATAGTGAGAGGTGAGCGGGGACTGGAGAGAGAAAGGACTGAGTGGTGGAGAATCAGCAGAGCTGGGGGGCCAGGGCAGATATCACACGTGGTGAGTAGAATACAGTATGAGCGATATAGTGAGAGGTGAGCGGGGACTGGAGAGAGAAAGGACTGAGTGGCAAAGAATCAGCAGACCTGGGGGATCAGGGAGGGAGAAACAAGTAGATGTCACACATGGTGTGCAGAATGGGAGCAATAAAGTCGGGAGGTGAACGGGGAGTGGAGAGAGGGGAGGATCAGCAAACCAGAGGATTAGCAGAGCTTGGGGTTACTATTGAGTAAGAGAACAGCAGAGCTGGGAGTTGATACTGAGTGGAGGATTAGCAGAGCAGGGGGTACTACTGAGCCAGGGATCTGCTGAACAAGGGTACTAATGGAGGAAGAAAGAAAGAAAGAAATGTAGCGCTAAAAACCTTAAAAAAACAATCTCTGCGTTGAAACAGTAAATAAATAATTGTAAAAATGAATTCATAATTCAATATGCACATCTAAAAACATTTATGTGCAAAAGTCCATTAACATGATCCTGTGTAGGAACATAAATAGTGTCCAAATAAGGTGATAAAAGTGAAAAAAAATGTGCAAAAACAGTCTCTGGTGTGACTCCAAGAGGGAGTAATTGGTGTACTCCAAATATTTAACAGTCATATATGGTTATATGGTGATGATCCAATCTAGGAAAAACGGTGCAATAGTAAAGAGAGGAGGGTGGTAAGGTTGTGCACTTACCGTATAGGGTGGATACACATGGCTGTATGGCCAGTTAGTGAAAATAGCTTGGATGGGGATATACCCCTAACGAAATCCAACGTGGCAGGATCTAGATGCAGTGGATCTCATGAGTCATCACATGGCAGTTCCACATCCAAGTATGGACTCCGAGGACATCAAGGGTTACAGTCACAGAGTCATGGATATGTGCAAAAACAAGAACCTCCACATAGTGTGATGCAGAATATAAATATTTATTTTGATAATAAAAAGTGTACACTTACAAAATTGATTTAAACAGCCGGCTTATCAGAATGTATAAAAAGGTTCAGTCTGCGATGCTCACACGGTCCACACCCGACGCGTTTCATCCAAAATGACATCATCTGGGTCATGGGGACCGTGTGCTAACATCACAGTATAAATAAACATACCCACCTATGAGCTTGCATCAGGCTAAAATGGCAATTGGGGGACACCTGGACACTTCCGTCCAAACGAGTTGGGGTTCTGCTGAACGGACAGCCTCCACAGGGGCCTTACAGCCTGACATCGAGCTGTCATGTCAGGGAGAGAATACAAGTGAATAACATCACACACATCTCTCCCTGAAAGCTAAGGCTGCACTGTTTTAACAACGTGAGTGTAGACATTTAGATTCTTACAAGTGTATTTGGACTAGTTCTCCTTAATGTGAAACTGCAGCCTTATTTCTTTTGTGGATGTTGTAGATAAAGTGCATAAGGGTTAGAAGCTCTCTTTCTTCACTTGATTCAAAAGTAGAATAAGAAAACTGTCTGACCTTGGGCTTAAATGATTTGCAACAAATCTCCATTAATAAAGCATAAACTTCTCTGTATGCGCCTGTGTTGTTTGTTTGCTGGTCCTGTCCGCCGCTAGTCTGCGAGACAAAGACGGGAGGGAGCCTATCTGTCGGGCCAGATGTTATTTACAGTTGTCACCCCTTCCCTTTAACCATCCCTTTAATAATACAAGGGCGCACATAATAAATTACGCAACTGGAAGTCCAAGCCAAGAAAACCGTTATCTGTTTGCTGTCAAAGTGGATATCTTGTTTATTCGTGTGTAGGTGACCGGCCGTCTTTGCAAACACAATTATAGAAGATTTGCTGTCGTAAGAACAGCTGAAAGGAAGACGCCTTCCTTCCAGGCAAAAGTACACCTAATCCATATTTTATTAGCAGAGATATATATATATATATATTTTTTTTTTAAAGAAATGGACAACATCTCGTTGATGCCGCTGACAGCACGTTAAGCGTCTTTGTGAAAGAGACTGCTTGGGGCTACGGCCATCCTTCTTATGTGGGGAAACAAATATTGGCATCGGCAGCTGATGTTTGCTCCATTACAGGTTGGGCGGCATGACGTTATGATGGCTCTTAAATATTACATGAAAGCAATAATGCTAGGGAGACGTGCATAAGACCACGTAATGTTTTTACTTTCTAATTGACTTTTTTATTGTAGGGAAATATGTAAGAGCTGAACTTCAGGCTAAATACAGTGATAAAAGACATATCAGGGAGCGGCTTTACCTATCAAAGGATTTGTACGTCTATCCATCTAGTCCTGAGATTTACACAGCTCTGCCACACAGCACAGCTCTGTCTGGCAAGTCAGAAGACCGCACTTAAGCAACACTTAGGGGTTGATTTACTAAAGGCAAATAGACTGTGCACTGTGCAAAATGCAGTTGCTTCAGAGCTTAGTAAATGAGGTAAAGCTTCACTTTGCAAAGAATACCCAATCACATGCAAGGAAAATAAAAAAAAACAGAATTTTTGATTATACATGATTGGATGATGGAAGTCAGCAGAGCTTCTTTAACCGGTTCCACACCGCCTACCGTATATTCATGGTGGCAGTGTGGATGCTCAGCGCGAATTGCCATAAAAAAGCGGCGATCTGCGAGTGGCCGCTAGGGGGCGCACGCCCGCCGTACTCCTGAGGAGTGTGCCCGCGGCTTGGGCGGACCCGATGTCTGCCGGCGAGCCGCGATGAGCGGCCACAGCCAAAGAACGGGGAACCGCCGATGTAAACACAACAGTTCTCCGCTCTGTTAGTGGGGGCATAGGAGATCTACTGATCCCTGTCACTGGGATCAGTTAGATCTCTTATGCCCATGGTAGCCCAGCCCCCCAACACGCCTAGGGAACACAGTTAACCCCTAGATCTCCCCCTGCAGGTTAGCCAATGACATTTAAACAGTAATCAGTGGACATTTAAATTTCTGATCGCGGAATAAATGTCATTGGTCCCAAAATGTCCGACATGTCCGCCCCGATATCGCAGTACCGCTAAAAATCGCAGATCGCCGCCATTACTAGTAAAAAAAAACCCAGAAATGAATTCTCATCATCCATAAACGAGGCCACTTTTGCGCAAACCAATCAATAAACGCCAATTGTGATTTTTTTTTACCAAAAATATGAGGAAGAATATAAATCGGCCAAAACCGATGAAAAAAAATGTTTTTTTATATATTTTTTTGGATTTGTAATTTAGCAAAAAGTAAGAAATTATTATTTTTTTTTTTTGCAAAATTGTCGCTCTTCTTTTGTTTATAGCGGTGATCAGAAATGACGCAAAGGTGATCAAATACCAGCAAAAGAAAGCTCTATTTGTGGGGAAAAAAGGACGCAAATTTCGTTTGGGTACAACGTCACATGACCCCTAGGGTTGCGACATCATCCCTTTAATCCAGGACACATATGAATTACACAGGTTCGGAGACCAATTTAATGCAGATAAGGCACCAAATGAGTTTAATTACCACTTTAATTAGCCACAGAACCTGTGTAATTAATATATGTCCTGGATTAAAGGGATGATGTGGCAACCCTAACGACCGCGCAATTGTCAGTTAAAGTGATGCAGTGCCGAATCGCAAAAAGTGCTCTGGTCAGGAAGGGGGTAAAACTTTCCCGGGGCTGAAGTGGTTAACTAAGCTCTGGACAACTGCACTTTGCAAAGAGCACAGTCTATTTCCCTTTAGTAAATCAACCTCTAAGGGCCCATTTACATCAGGTGTGTTGGCACCTAGCACAGTCCCAACGCAAGGCAATGCAAAAAGACTTGTTTCCTATCAAGCACTTTTTTTTCATTGCAGCTTGGTGTGATGCAATCCACCACATCGCACTGCGCTATGGATAATAGATTTAATTGAAGTTTGCTCCCCCCAAAACATTTTAAGCAAGTAAACAGTGGAATGCATTTTATACAGTGCATTAGCATCACTGCCGTCACATTACTGCATACCAGCAGCTGCATTCTGATGCAGCTGCTGGTATAAACGTGTAAAGGTCTTGTCACTCCCTCAGCATGTGTTTGGACAGTGAAAGAGGAAGCAGCGCAATTATAAGCTCCTCCTGAGAAATTTTGCTCCTAACTGTCCTTTTGTGCAGGGGCGTAGATAATAGGGGGCATATGGGGGTCCAAACCCCAGCAGAGCATCCGGGATGGTGGCTGCTTTAAGGTGTTGGAGTCGCATAGCCTGTGAATTCTGCTGTGTCTCCCCACAGCTAACAGGATAGTGCAGCAGGGAGAGGAGAACTATGATTGGCTGCATTGTAAGACAAACCTTAGCCATACCCACTAGCAAGGAGGATATCTTAGTGTTTGATGTTGGAGGTTTTCAGCAGGACCCGTGGCAGGCAGAGAGAGCTGTTGGGAGACTGCAGAGAAAGAACAGCCCACGCAGATAAATCATGCAGGAGGTGGTAACCCAGATTTTGCCGAAAGTCTGCTTTCAGGGGATACATCCGTACGCAATACACTGGTGTACCCAAGTACCAATGTATACCCATGCACAGCGATTCATGCCCATGGGCAGTTGTTTGCAGCACCTGGGCTTCCTGGGCGCAGAAATAGATCTGTAATTACTTGTCTGTATGCATGTGTTACTGTATAGCTTTGTTTTAAGCCCCTCCCAATGTCAGCACAGTTTTGCCAGACCTTGTTGCAGCGCGTACAGTGTGCCGCCTTATTGTTCCCTTCTGGGTGCTCTAGATTAAATGCCCCTCCTCAGGAAATAAATTATCTACACCTGTCTGTGTGACCTGATCAGGGCTGCTGTTAGAAAACACGGGGCCCCATATAGCCTACCTGACAGGGCCCCCCCAGCCAAGAGTAACTGAGGACATAGATTTATCAGTACCTTTCTCTGCAACCTTGGCTGCACAGATAAATTAATAGGAAGCACACTGATACTTCCTCCTCATTCACAAACAGAAGCATAGTAAGTAGTTTAACTATGCCTCAGTGGTGAATGGACACAAGAGTGATTGGTACTGATCCCTCAATGTGTTCATTCAGGAAAGGAAGGGGCCAGAAAATGGCATATTTACCACCCTCTTGCCCTGCTTTCCATCTTGAAACATCCCGCTGTGCCCGCAGAAATGGCTGATGGGAGAGGGGAGGAGGGGAGCCAGAAGCGCTGCAGGGGAAATGGGCACACAGGAGGGCCCGGACAGCAGATGAAAGGGGTGCAGTTGCTAGAACTAATCCCCCTGTAGTGCAGCTTGAGGGAGAAAGAGAAGGAAAATCTGGCAGCGCTGCAGGGAGAAGCAGAAGAGCATCGGTTCTGCAATAAGAAAGTAGATCCAGCCGTCCTTTTGAGCTGATGGGACCCAGGCCACTACAGGAGGGCTGGCTTTACTGCCTTATCAGCAGCGCTGGACCTAATGCCTAGGCAAAAACCACAGGGTCTCTGGCTACCAGGAGCATTGAGGCTGTTTAGAGACTGCAGAGAGTTTATTGTTCCACTTAGGTAAGATTTACATTTGTGAGGTGCGTTAATGAGTGTTGTGACACGTGTTAATGTGCGTTGCATTGAGGCACTGAAATCAATAGGCTACAGAAGCACCAAAACTGTGGTGCATTGCATGCGTATCATGTACCCGGTGATGACTGGAATGTTGTGGAGGCCTCTCTTACACCTCCTGCCCAACACTCCTGAAGATGGAGACAGAGAGTGTGAGTGGCACCAGTGCTGGAGTAGCTGCCTGGCGAAGCCCACTCTTTAGGTGGATGAAGCTGGGGGTCGCAGTCCTCAGGACAGGATACTGAAACAGTTTGCCACCAGAGAATGGGATGGTAGCAGAGCTGGTATGCAGAGAGTGACCAGCGGCAACAAGGGTCCGAGCCTGCAGGCAGAGCAAGTCCAGGAAGCAGGCCAAGATCGGTAACAGCGGGCAGTGCAGTACAGAATCAGCAGGCAAAGACAAGTCCATTAAACAGGCCGAGCAGGTCAGAGTGATCAGATGAACAAGGTTAACCCCTTCCCTCCAACTGCCTCCTGGCCCTTTAAGGGCTCTAAAAGCTGGGAGGCGGAGGTGGGCATTTGGTCATGCGAACCTCTGTGATTGGCTTTCACAGTGGTCACATGATCGGAAAGCTCCCGATCACAAGTATTGTTCTGTCACATGATTTGCATGTAACATAAATATGCAGCTATAGTAATGTTTTTATAGTTGGTTATTACAATGCCATCTTGTGGTTCTTTTGGATATTACACCTTTCTATTGTATTTTCTAAGTGTGTACCTCCCATCCTCTGTGAGCTATTTCCTCTTCCTAGTTCACTCTACTCTGTAACTTCCTGTTCCGGGTGCACTCTACTATTCTATTTCCTCTTCCTGTGTCCTCTCTCTCATGAGGTAAAGAATATGGCCACATGCAAGAAGGCCTCACTCAATCTACTCGCATCCTAGGACACATTACTATGTTTTGACCTGCAGTTACCATCTTTCGACCATCTGTCACATTTGTTGTATGCTGTACCTGCTATTCCAATGAATAAACGCTCATGGAAGAAATCGGTAATTGGTGAGTCACTATCTGATAAGAATTGTCTGCGGTGATCATATCTGCTTATACAGGCCAGGCATAGAGGTCTCAACAAGGGATAAGTCGCCATTACAACAGTTAGGAGTCAGAATAAGTATGCATCAGGAGCTTACCGATCCCCGCCAACTGCCAACAGACTGTGTACAGCGATAAGAAGGGCGATGTGTCACAATCTCTGTGCAGCCATTTAGATGAAATGTGAAGCCTATACTGTAGGTGTAATGAGAAAACTTGCTATGGCATGTGCTTGGTTTACGGAGACTGGGCACAGGAGACCTGCTTGGTGCATCAAAACTGTACATTCAACATCTAATCTAAGGTGGCTCCAGCCCACTCATAACCAACAACTTCAAATACTGACCACTGTACATATCTGTTAGGGCACCACTTTGTGTTCATGACAGTATGTTACAGATGCAACCAAATTTCAGTTTTCAATAGTCAGATGAATTCTATTTGGTGTTTTTTTTAGTCTGTGTCTCAATGCACTTTGCATCTCTTTATTAAAGCAAACTTGTCATGAGAGCAATGCAGAGGCATTCTGGGTCACATCTCTGCAACAAGCATGCAGCAAGTGAAGCCCAGACTAATCCACATGCTTGTTCTGGATAAAGTAATCTGTTCCTTTAAATGATCCCATAGATGTTTATTATGCTATGTATATCCATTTCTCTGTTTCACAGAGTCTTTGCACCTTGGGAACTTGCTTGTGAAGTACGGATACATCTACCCCCTGAAGGACCCTAGGAACCTCATTCTGAGAGCAGACGATTCCCCGTACAGATTCCAGGTAATCCACAGAAGGCTAATAGTATAGTATATACTCCACATAGGAGATCTTTAGAGCACCCATTCCCAACCAGGGTTCTGTGAGGTTCAGGGTTCACCAAGTGGTCTGTGGACCACAAGAAAATTTTGGTGGTTCCCAGGGGCTCTGCCGCAAATCAACATTGTGGCAGATATATACCACCCAATGTTGTTTCCAGTACTGTTCTCAATCTGTCAATACTGTCAGCACGCATTGATACCCGATGCCTCCTCTGTAGTTCTGACTCATGTGAACTCAGAAGGAGGCGCCGGAAGTAGTGTGGAGAGTGGGAGGTGAGGAAGAAGGGGACTTCCAATGGCATCGCTGATCACAGACTGTGGGAGGGAGCACGGAGCTGAGTTGAGATCCAATGATGAGTCTGTGTAAGGCAGCAGTGTGATCGGCGGGGGGGCAGAGAGCTAGAGCATTGTGTGTATAAGCATATAAAATATAAAATACATGTTAGTGGTCCAGGGGATTCAAAATTGTGAGTTTAGTGATCTGTGATGTCTGGAAGGTTGGCGACCACTGATCTAGAGGTTCCTCGAGCAGCATCTTATTGACCTCCTACTTGATGGTGCTTCCATAGTTCCAGGACCAATGCCACCTTTCAAAGCCAGTGGCATGACACCAATGATTTTTTTAGCTGTAGGTAAGGGTGGAATTCGGACCACCACTGTAACCCTAGGTTCACACTTGCGCAACTTTGCAGCCTGGGCTGAATGGGCTGCTGTGCCCGCGTTTCCCACAAAAAAAGGTGCTTGAACCATTTTAAAAATGGACCACAGGGAAATTGCACCAGGTGATTTCCCAGATTTACCCACAAACGCACTGCGGGTTGAGAAGCGTGGGGGTGCCATTAAGAATGAATGGCAGCCCGTGCATCTCTACAGAGCAGGGCATTTTGGCTGTGGGTGGTTACAGGAGCGGGAACAATCGCACATGAAACCACCCTGCACGATGTGAACCTAGCCTGAGGTAGCATTCTTCTTACCACCAGTGTAAGGGGCATTTTCCCATTGCCCCCCCTCCCCCAATGAATTGGTTTTAGTATGGGTTCCCCGTGACCTGAAAATTTTTTAGGGGTTCCTTTGGGGAAAAAGGTTGAAAAAGGTTGTTTAGAGGAAACCTGTTGTGGGAAAAATTTGGTAGCTGCCAACATAGATCTTATTCAGAAAACGATCGCTCCCTGACTGTCAAACTGATGATCTGTTTTAGTATTTTATTGCATGATATTGGGTTGCATGACAGCCAAGCAACTAGTATTTTCAGATCAAGGTCATCAACAGCCTTTATATTTCTCAAATTTACTGGAAAGAGCGTGAGCTATTTCAACACACCATGTCTAATACATACCTCCTATCTTTCTGATATGGTAACGAGGTACACCCAGTGGCGGCTGGTGGTGAGCCCAGCGGCACTCAGATGATTGTCTGGGAGGATTAGTGTAACAATAGCGAATATTCATTTGCTATTGTCACACAACTGGGTGGGCTCGGAGTGCAGTGCTATGTGCCTCTGGCTCTATTCACATGCTTAAAAAAAAAACACCCGCCCCCATTGGAATCCATGGTCCGGAGCCCTGTATGCAGATCAGGGGGACCGATGCATGGATAGGAGGGGCAGCACCTATGTGCCCCTAATGGATGGGCCGCCACTGGATACACCTATTAGCAAACGTATGCAGGCATAGGACACACCCCCTGTCACCTTCCCTTC
This sequence comes from Glandirana rugosa, assembly GCA_018402905.1. NCBI lineage: Eukaryota > Metazoa > Chordata > Amphibia > Anura > Ranidae > Glandirana > Glandirana rugosa. Next base: position 161,689 of record BLSH010028356.1, on the reverse strand, counting down.
AAGGGGAATTGTCCAAAAAAATCAGTTGGTTAAAACCACAAGTTCTTTTTCACCACTACTATTTTATACCGGCTTTTGGAATTTAAAGATGCAGCAGTTTAGAAATTGGATGAAAGGTTTAGCCCTGTAAAATACTTTTTGATAGATAAATAGTGCATTTTATATACAGCTATATAGATGAGACCAAAATAAGGAACAAATGAGGAGGAATGCGGGACAGAGGGACTTTGTTCCAAATCAGGGACAGTCCCTCAAAATCAGGGACAGTTGGGAGCTATGCTAATATCCAGACAATTTAAGCAGTTTCGCCTGTACAACCTTTTACCTTTTTTTACCTTGCTCTTGCTGTCCCCAGGGGGATCCTCAACAATCTACCAGTTGAGATTTCTTGGTTGGCCCTTCAAAAGCCCTGTATCAGTGTGTTCAAACACAAGAAATAGGCAAGCAGAAAACATTCCTCTCTAGATGTGTATTGTCACAGCCCCCACTACCGTAAACCACGTGTAGCACCCTTGCTAAAGGATGTTGTCATAGAACTGACAATACAATGACTGACATAGAACTGCAATCTATATTATAGATCTGACTCAACAAGGCAGGACTGCTCCAGTCTGTTACAGTAATAGTTATAGTAAAAAATAAAAAACGTGGTGAACAAATACCACCACAAAAGCTCTATTTCTGTGAAAAGAAATTTATATAAATTTAATTTGGGTACAGCATTGCATGTGCAATTGCCAGTTAAAGCGGAGTTCCACCCAAAAGTCGAACTTCCGCTTTAAGGGATGGCGACCCCCTGACATTGGCATGTCCTTTTTTTTTTGGGGGGGGGACCCTGTTTTCCCCTTCCCCCCTCCCTCCCAGTAATCTTCTGGCACACGTCACAGGTCCCAGAAGATGCACCGGCCATTCACAGGGTGCAGCAGGGCTCACGCAGATGCGCAGTGCGTGCCCGGCTTTGAAGCCAAAGCCAGGAGCTCACACTTGTGATGCTGGCACCGCACGGAGGAGGGGGAGAAGAGCGAGGCTGCATGCGACCGCATTGCTGGAGCAAGGGACAGGTGAGTGTCCGATTATTAAAAGTGAGCAGCTACACTTTTTGTAGCTGCTGACTTTTAAAAGGGTGGGACTCCGCTTTAACCGCTTGCTGCCCGCCCATCGTCAAATGATGGACGGACAGTGCGGCTCCCGTTCTGGGAAGATGTCATATGAAGTCGCCCAGAACGCGAGCTACTGCAGGCCTGCAGGATCGCGCAATGCGGCGATTGTGACCGCGCCGTGTTGCTAGGACACGTCGCGACCCCGATCTGTGTAAAGAGCCGCGGCCGGGGCTCTTTAGACATGTGATCGGCTGTGTCCAATCACAGCCGGTCACATGGAAACAAGGAAGTGCCAGTAATCGGCGTTCCTCGCCTCACACTGACAAAGTGTGTGGCGAGGAGAGCCGATCAGCGGCATCTCCGGTCACAGAAGACCTAGGCATGTAATCAGAGCACTGATCATCAGTGCCCTGATTACAGCAAAGCCCCTCCAGTGTATATCAGTGCCACCAGCCAGTGCATATCATTTCCACCAATCAGTGTCCATAAATGCCTCCAATCAGTGCCCATAAGTGATGCCAGTCAATGCTTCCCATCAGTGCCCATCACTACCTGCTAATCCGTGCTGCCTGTCAATGCCCATCAGTGCCCATCAGTACTGCCCATCAGTGCCCACCAGTGCCACCTATCAGTGCCCACCAGTGCCACTTATCAGTGCTCACCAGTGCCACTTATCAGTGCCATCTATCAGTGCCCATCAGAGTGGCATATTAGTGCAGGCTCATCAGCGCACATCATTGAAGAAGAAAAATTACTTATTTACAGAATTTACTGACAGAAAATAAGAAAAACTTTTTTTTTCAAATTTTCTGTTTTCTGTTTTTTCCAGTTTTTAGTAAAAAATAAAAATCCCAGCAGTGATTAAATACCACCAAAAGAAAGCTCTATTTGCGTGAAGAAAAAGATAAAAAATTAATTTGGGTACAGTATTGCATGACTGCACAATTGTCATTCAAAGTGCAACAGCGCTGAAAGCTAAAAACTGGCCTGGGCAGGAAGGGGGTTTAAGTGCCCAGTATTGAAGTGGTTAAAGTAGCGTAGCGCTGAATAGCAAAAATGGCCTGGTCATGAAGGGGCTAAAACCTTCTGGAGCTCATGTGGTTAAATTGCATTGGATTCAACTTCTGTGTCTTATTGAAGAGTTAAGCTGCCTGTGGATTGTGTCAAGTCAGCAGGTGATCATACTGTCCAGACGGACTGCGTGTAAGAAGGTATGTCAATGCATAAAGTGGCATTTGAAACCAAACAGGAATAACAGGAGTATCAGAGCTTACAAGGAAAATGTTCATGTTGTACCAAAGCGCTCTTTTACGTTCTGCCTTCGCTAATCTGTATTCGTTTAACAATATAGGGTTCTGCTTTCTAATCTCCTCCTTGGTCCTCAGAGGAAAACCTGCATTCTGACGCCCCTCGGGTAAAGCTTGGCATTGACTAGCAACAAGAACAGCTGTATCACTTCCTTCTCTCAACTCCCCTGTGGACTGCCGATATAAATAGAATCCAGGGACATGGAGGATTGAAATAGTAGAAAGTTTACTTCCATTCCCGTAAAAACATAACGCAGAAATGTCTACGTGTGTCATATATGATAAATGATGCGTCTAATGGACCAGTTGGGGGACTGTTTATAAAAGGCAGAAAGTAACTCTGACATTTTTATCACAGGAAAATGTTTCTCCCATATACAATATATTACCAAAAGTATTGGGACGCCTGCCTTTACACGCACATGAACTTTAACCACTTCAGCCCCGGAAGGATTTCCCACTTTAGGACCAGAGCACTTTTTGCGATTCAGGACTTGCGTTCTTTTTGTGGTATTTGATCACCTCTGCGTCCAAATCCAAAAAAAATATATAAAAAAACATTTTTCATCGGTTTTGGTCGATTTATATTCTTTCTTATATTTTTGGTGCAAAAGTTGCCGTGTTTACGAATGATGAGAATTAATTTATGGGGTTTTTATTTCTTTTTTATATTTTACTAGTAATGGCGGCGATCTGCGGTACTGCGATATTGCGGCGGACATGTCGGACAATTTTGACACTTGTTTGGGACCATTGGCATGTATACAGCGATCAGTGCTATGAAAATGCATTGATTACTGTGTAAATGCCATTGGCAGTGAAGGGGTAAACCTGGAGGGAGCGCTCTAAGGGTTAACTGTGTTCCCTGGGTGTGTTCTAACTGTATGGGGGCTGGGCTGGCAGGGGGAGGGGAGTGATCACAGCTTCCATATACAGGAAGCCTGTGATCACAGCCCTTCCCCCTCTGTCAGAATGGAGACCTCCGCTCTCTCACTGCGGGGGGGTCATCGCGGGTAGCCGGCGAAGATCGAGCCCACCCTACCAGCTCCCTGCCACCCCCCCCAGAACAGAGTGAGCACACGCTCACAATACTCGTTATCACGGCCGCCGTCATGTGACAGCATTTCGCGATAACAAACCACTTTGTCGCCGTCAAGCCACGGCAGACGGTCGGCAAGTGGTTGTTGGCATCCCAGTCTTAGTTCGTAGGGTTCAATTGATTTGGTCCACCCTTTGCAGCTATAACAGCTTCAGCTCTTCTGGGAAGGCTGTCCACAAGATTTAGGAGTGTCTATGGGAATGTTTGACCATTCTTCCAGAAGTGCATTTGTGAAGTCAGGCACTGATGTTGGATGAGAAGGCCTGGCTCGCAGTTTCCGCACTAATTCATCCCAAAGATGTTCTATTGGGTTGCGGACTCTGTGTAGGCCAGTTAAGCTCCTCCACCCCAAACTCACTCATCCATGTCTTTATGGACATTGCTTTGGTCAGCATGAGCATCCACCTGCCCTTGCAGGTCTATGGGATGCAGTAGTCATTACATACAGGGCAGCCTGCTTTGAATGTTATGTAGCCATGTGCTTCCTGAAGAGTGGCTGATAGTTGTGGTCCCTTGCCTGCTGCCCCCAATCACACGATTTCCACACACCCGGAGTCACTGAGCAGGCCGGTACTTTGTTTTGTTGTTTTATTTAGGGGTTTGAACTTGGATAGGGATTAGGGATGACTGTGGGATGCCCAGTAATTGAACATGGAACCTACTCCGGTATATACACTTCTTCTCCTCCAGCACACTACTTGCTGACCATTACTCTTCTCCTTTCCTCTCTCCAGCACACTACTTCCCTGGTCCAAAAGGAAATTTATCAGACCTCCATGACACCTCCTCTTCACCACAGCTAGCACATGGTGAGGCCTGTTGCAGCCATGGGCAAGGCCTCAAAACTACCCTTTGTGGGTAAGAATCACAGGTTTCCTTCCCTGAAACCGTGGACCCTCTGTTGTGTAGCTAAGTACGCCCATCCATCTTCCAGACCCATCCGGTCTGACCTGTAGTCTAATGGCTGGGTTCCCCTTGGTTGGCTCCTCTTCTACAGTCTACTCTCTCTCCTCTCAGACTGTCTCATGCTCCTCTTCTCATCCAACTCCTAGGGGCCGACACTCACCGGCTTTATGGTAGATACTTTAAAGAGTCTCCTTCCATGTAGAATTCAGCTGCTCTCCTGCTTCTCCTGTGCCACTCCAGGAGCCGACTCCCTCTCCCGGCTGCACCCAAGCCCCAGGCCTCAGGTTCACCCCCCCCCCCAGACTGGGGTATCCCCTGCCGGACAAAGCCTGATCCGCAGCTCCAGCTACATCCTCCTCTCTTCCACCCGAACTCTTCTGGCACCTTCTGGCAGATCGCTTGTGGATTGGTCAGGGCTCCTTGTCATACATCAGGAAGTGACACCTCCTCATCCACCCCCCCCCTTCTAGAGCTTTCTCAGCTCAAGGGGAGGAATCTCCAAAGAATGTGCCTTCCCTCCATCTCCAGCCCCACCCCTGAGCCACTCCCAGCCAGATTGAAGGGGTAGGGGGGTCAGCCTGTCAGTGCTCAGACCATACGCCGCACACTGCATCAAATTGGTCTGCATGGCTGTCGTCCCAGAAGGAAGCCTCTTCTAAAGATGATGCACAAGAAAGCCAGCAAACAGTTTGCTGAAGACAAGCAGACTAAGGACATTGACTACTGGAACCATGTCCTGTGGTCTGTTGAGACCAAGATAAACGTATTAGGTTCCGATGGTGTCAAGCGCGTGTGGCGGCAACCGGGTTGGAGTACAAAGACAAGTGTGTCTTGCCTACAGTCAAGTATGGTGGTGGGAGTGTCATGGTCTGGGGCTGCCGGCACTGGAGAGTTATAGAGTTCATTGGGAACCGTGAATGCCAGCATGTACTGTGACATACTGAAGCAGGGCATTCAGTATGGGGGCAGTATTCAAACATGATAACGACCCCAAACACACCTCTAAGAGGACCACTGCCTTGCTAAAGAAGCTGAGGGTAAAGGTGATGGACTGAACAAGCTTGTCTCCAGACCTAAACCCTATTGAGCATCTGTGGGGCATCCTCAAATGGAAGGTGGAGGAACACAAAGTCTCTAACATCCACCATCTCCATGATATCATAGAGGAGTGGAAGAGGACACCAGTGGCAACCTGTGAAGCTCTGGTGAACTCCATGCCCAAGAGGGTTAAGGCAGTGCTGGAAAATAATGGTGACCACACAAAATATTGACACTTTGGGCCCAATTTGGACATTTTCACATAGGGGTGTACTCTCTTTTGTTGTCAGCAGTTTAGACATTAATGGCTGTGTGTTGAGTTATTTTGAGGGGACAGCAAATTGACACTGTTATACAAGCTGTACACTCACTACTTTACATTGTAGCAACGTGTCATTTCTTCAGTGTTGTCACATGAAAAGATAGAATAAAATATTTACACAAATGTGAGGGGTGTACTAACTTATGTAAGATACTATATATATATACTGTATAATGTATATATTATATGTGTATTTAGCTGTTTGCCTAGAGTTCAGCTTTCACAGTTATCTGTGGGTGGCCTTGCATGGTGTTAAACCATCCCTCATTCTGCTACTGTATTGACGATTCTTCCCGAGTTTAATTTCCTCGGCATCGCTCAGTTCAACAATCAGCGTATATTGTGCCCCAGGGCTCCCTCTCCCACCAGATTCTCCCGAGAAAATTGTCAGATAATTGGAGTTTCCTATACCCCCAGGACCAGGGAGGCTGTAAATAGCTGGAATTAGAATAGATTCTGCTACGAAACAAATGATCTACACTGAGAGAGAAAGTTGGAGCTACATCACCTTCCCAAGCTTCTCATTACATGAAACTTTTTGTATGCCCCTGAGGTCATTGCTATAAATTTGTAACTGCCTTACAAACTGCGTAATGGATGACATTAAGAAAGGACTAATGCCAAAAAAAAAAAAAATGTAGTCTGTATTCTAAGTTTCAGACACAACCAGTACGTTGCTATTATCTGTCTAGCGAACACTGCAGAACATTCATCAATTTATTTTAAAGCAATACTCTATGTTTGAAAAAAAAAAATTACCCAGCAGTAGTAAAGCAGTCTTTGCAGCTATACTTACATTCAATCCAGTGCTGCCGCCCACTTGTCCACTAGATGGCACTGGTGTTCTGAGTTGAATGATGACCAATGGCATTCAGCCTACTTACTGTGAGCCCAGGCCGTCATAAACACACCCTAGGCCAGTGGTTCTCAACTCCGGTCCTCGGGACCCACCAACAGGCCAGGTTTTAAGTATTACCTTGGGGAGATGCAGACTAGAATACTGCAATCACTGAGCAGCAAATGATATCACCTGTGATGTATTTCAGTTATCCTGCAAACCTGGTCTGTTGGGGGGTCGCGAGGACCGGAGTTGAGAACCACTGCCCTAGGCTCACATTACTGCTTCAAACCTTCTTAATAAGTAGCCTCACTTCCATTTTTATTAGTGTGTTCTGCTCCCCAGGGGACACATTACATGTAGTACTTTGTCCCATGATCCTATGTGCTTGTCTAAGGCTAAACGTGAGTAAACACAGTAGAGTGTGCAGACTAAGTGTAGTAGATGTTACAAAATTTATTAAAACAATGGCAATTAGCAACTCCCATAGAGACGAATGTAAAATGCTTGTGATCGCAGTCGGGAAGGGGTCTCCAGAAGTGGAATCAGTGAATAGGTGGGGTAGGAACGCTGGCAGGAGAAACACCTGTAGTAACTGGGAGGGCAGCAAGAGGGCGCCAATCTAAGTGCAGTGGGTAAGAGATGTAAATTCACTCAAAACAAAGTTTTGTCCCTGGTCATTCTGCTTCTGTAGTTTCCATATCCAGGGGATTAATACTGCTGCTGAGAAGTAATGGTATGGTGTCCTAAGACAGTGATTCTCAAGTACCCCCAACAGGCCATGTTTTGGGAATTTCTCTTAGATAATATAGCTGTCCAAAACACCAAGCCATTGACTCTGATTTAACCACTTGCCAACCGCCCGCCGCAGTGTGACGGCGGCAAGGTGGCTTGTTATCGCGAAACGCCATCACCTGACAGCGGCCGCGATAACTAGTATTGGGAGCGTGCGCGCGACGCCGGAGGCACGCTCGCCCGCTCACTGTGTTTGGGGGGGCCAGGGAGTGGGTAGGGCGGACTCGATCGCCGCCGGCTACACGCGATGCCCCCTCCGCAGTGAAAGAACGGAGGTCTGTGTATGTAAACACGGATCTCCGTTCTGACAGAGGGGGAAGGGCGGTGATCACAGGGTTCCTGTATATGGAAGCCGTGGTCACCCCCTTCCCCCAGCCAGGGCAGCCCACACACAGTTAGAACACAGTGAGGGAAAACAGTTAACCCTTAGCGCGCTCCCTGCAGGTTAACCCCTTCACTGCCAATGGCATTTACACAGTAATCAGTGCATTTTTATAGCACTGATCGCTGTATAAATGCCAATGGTCCCAAAAAAATTTCAAAATGGTCCGACATGTCCACTGCAACATCGCAGTACCGCTAAAAAACGCAGATCGCCGCCATTACTAGTAAAAAATAAAAACAAATAAAAAACACAGAAATTAATTCGCGGCAACTTTTGCGCAAACCAATCAATAAACGCAGATTGCGATTTTTTTTTACCAAAAATATGAGGAAGAATATAAATTGGCCGAAACCGATGAAAAAATATGTTGTTTTTTTATATATATATTTTTTTGGATTTGTATTTTAGCAAAAAGTAAGACATTTGGGTTTTTTTGCAAAATTATCGCTCTTCTTTTGTTTGTAGTGACGCTGTACCCAAACGAAATTTGCGTCCTTTTTTTCCCACAAATAGAGCTTTCTTTTGGTGGTATTTGATCCCCTCTGCGTCATTTCTAATCACCGCTATAAACAAAAGAAGAGCGACCATTTTGCAAAAAAAAACAAATTCCTTACTTTTTGCTAAAATTCAAATCCAAAAAAAAAAAATAAAAAACATTTTTTTTCACAGTTTTTGGCCGATTTATATAATTCCTCATATTTGTGATAAAAAAAAAATCGCAATCGGCATTTATTGATTGGTTTGCGCAAAAGTGGCCGCGTTTAAGGATGGTGAGAATTAATTTCTGGGGTTTTTATTTTTTTTTTATTTTTTACTAGTAATGGCGGTGATCTGCAATTTTTAGCGGCACTGCGATATTGCAGCGGACATGTTGGACATTTTTGACAATTTTTTGGGACCAATGACATTTATACAGCGATCAGAAATGTAAATGTCCACCGATTACTGTATAAATGTCATTGGCAGTGAAGGGGTTAACCTGGGGGAGAGAGCTAGGGGTTAACTGTGCTCCCTGGGCGTGTTCTAACTGTGGGGGGGGGTTTGGCTAACATGGGCATGAGAAATCTAACTGATCCCAGTGACAGGGATCAGTAGATCTCCCAAGCCCCTACTAACAGAGCGGGGAACCGCCGTGTTTACATCGGCGGATCCCCGTTCTTTGCCTATGGCCGCTCATCGCGGCTCGCCGGCGGACTTTGGGCCCGCCCGAGGGTGTCAATCTTGTGCGGGTCCCTCGTGTCAATTGGGGATCGAGAGAGGGGGTCCAATTGGGGAAGTGACGGTTACTGTAAATATGTCATTAGCCACCTGTAAATGTAAAGACTAGCGACATATTTACAGTAACCAGGGTTTTTTAACAGTTTTTACAGGTTGTACAGGCGACGTTATAGCGTCACGGCGATTTTTAACGTCTAGTGGCGGTAATGATCATTTTTTATTTTTTTTTTATTTTTGGGGTCTTTAATTAAGAGTGGTAGGAAT
>BLSH010028356.1:135681-152407 GCA_018402905.1 Glandirana rugosa | reverse complement strand
TTTTTGGCCGATTTATATAATTCCTCATATTTGTGATAAAAAAAAAATCGCAATCGGCATTTATTGATTGGTTTGCGCAAAAGTGGCCGCGTTTAAGGATGGTGAGAATTAATTTCTGGGGTTTTTATTTTTTTTTTATTTTTTACTAGTAATGGCGGTGATCTGCAATTTTTAGCGGCACTGCGATATTGCAGCGGACATGTTGGACATTTTTGACAATTTTTTGGGACCAATGACATTTATACAGCGATCAGAAATGTAAATGTCCACCGATTACTGTATAAATGTCATTGGCAGTGAAGGGGTTAACCTGGGGGAGAGAGCTAGGGGTTAACTGTGCTCCCTGGGCGTGTTCTAACTGTGGGGGGGGGTTTGGCTAACATGGGCATGAGAAATCTAACTGATCCCAGTGACAGGGATCAGTAGATCTCCCAAGCCCCTACTAACAGAGCGGGGAACCGCCGTGTTTACATCGGCGGATCCCCGTTCTTTGCCTATGGCCGCTCATCGCGGCTCGCCGGCGGACTTTGGGCCCGCCCGAGCCACGGGCACACTCCTCCTAGCGGCTGTTCGCAGATCGCCGTGTTTTTACGGCGATTCGCGCTCAGCATCCCGACTGCCGCCGTGAAAACACGGCAGGCGGTTGGGAAATGGTTAAAAAGTGTGATTTTTACTGCACTTCTGTCTCAGTCTGATTCATGATTCCTGACACCTTGTAGCTAGCCCTAGACAGCAAATAGGAAGATGGGATAAAGTACTACATGTACTTTGTCCACTGGGGAACAGAACACATCAATAAAAATGTAAGTGAAACATTTTCAACTACTTGCCGCCCGCGCTATAGCCGAAAGACGGCTACAGTGCGGGCCTTAATTGTCGGGAGGGTGTCCAAAGACGTCCTCCTGAGCATGCGCTGTCTGCCCGTCCCTGCGGGTCGCGCATGGCCCGATCTGTAATCGCTGAGTCTATGAGACTCGGCTAATCTCAGGTCGGAGTGAGGGGCTGATCCCGGATCCTTACCTCGTGATCACACAGAGAGCCATGCTGCCTCACCAGTGCCACCTGCCAGTGCCACCTATCAGTACCAACCAGTGCCACCTACCAGTGCCCACCATGCCACCTACCAGTGCCCACAGTGCCACCTACCAGTCTCCACAGTGCCCCCTGCCTTTGCCCACCAGTGCCACCTATCAGTGCCCACCTGTGCTGCCCATCAGTGCCTCATCATCAGTGCCACCGATCAGTGCTGCCTATCAGTGTCACATACCAGTGCCACCTATCAGTGACGCTTATCAGTGCCCTTCAGTGCCACCTATCAGTGCCCTTCAGTGCCATCCATCTGTGACAACCATCAGTACCCATCAGTGCCACCTATCAGTGCCCATCAGTGCTTATCAGTGCCGCCTATCAGTGCCCATTAGTGCCGCCTTTTCTGTGCCCATCAGTGCAGCCTCATCAATGAAGGAGAAAAAATACCTGTTTTCATAATTTTACAACAAACTAGGAAACCAATTTTTTTTTTCAAAATTTTCGGTCTTTTTTTTTTTTTGCAAAAAAATAAAAAACCCAAGTGATTAAATACTACCAAAAGAAAGCTCTACTTGTGGGGAAAACATGATAAAAATGTCATTTGGGTACAGTGTAGCGTGATCACGCAATTGTCATTCAAAGTGTGACAGTGCTGAAAGCTGAAAATTGGCCTGGGCAGGAAGGGAGTTTAAGTGGCCAGTAAGCAAGTGGTTAAATATACAGCTTTGACTAAAAAAATATGTCATAATCCTGACATGAAAATCCTTATTAAAGAGGAACTCCAGTCTGCTCACATAATTTGTAATAAAAACACCTTTGCCATTCTGAAGCTTCCCTCCAAGCACTTTGCATATTATTTTATATATACTGTGATTCTGTACTTCCAAAATATGCTCCAGAAATCTCCCTCCACTAAGTCTGGTGCAGCCATTTTAACTGTGGGCAGCTGAAGCTGCTGCCTGTTCACTTCCTGGATTTACACAGACACACAGAGGCACACAGACACACATACCATGGGCAAAGATTTTGAGAATGACACAAATATTAATTTTCACAAAGTCTGCTGCTTCGGTGTTTTTTGATCTTTTTGTCAGATGTTAATATGGTCTACTGAAGTATAATTATAAGCATTTCATAAGTGTCTTTAGCACTTTGTGTTGTAATAATTCTGCAGTTTTGAGTCCAATGTCCATGTCTTATTCTATGACAATGTTATCACATCTGCAATAAACTGACCTATTTTACCTATTTGTATCCTGTGTGTTGACCGTATGCACACCTCATATAAAGTCCCATGGGCGAATTCATTGTTTTTTCTGGTTTAAAAATTGGGGATGGAGGTGTGGCATATTTAGGGACAGTAAGTGGACCATATCTTTATTGTTGTATACTGTCTCCTGAATGCTACATCCTGTGAGAGGGGTCTATTCAGGATTATTCATTCTGCAAATCTAAACTGTGCCAACTATCTCTTGAATGCAAAGCCTGTGAGAGGGGTCCATTCAAGTGTGCTCTGGCTGCTAGGTCTGTGAGAGAGACTTGTCCTGAAACCCTGCCGGCTGCTAGGTCAGTGTGAGAGGCCTGTCCGGGTATACAAGGTTTGCTATAAAGAGAAGCTATTCAACCTTTGGATTTAAAGAGCCTGTAAGTGATCTGCAACAAGGTATCTGAAACCTACCCTAACCCTCTCTCCTTCACTGCTTTCAAGTTCCTTTAATAAAGCATTGAAAAATAACTAAAGTGAATGGCGCCCACTTTTCTGTTCTAAAACTCCCCATTGTAGCCATGGATCCAACCCTGAGATGTGATGTATGCCTTTCCCATCCTTGGTAAGCTCCCAAGAGGGTGGGGTACCCGCTACCCGAGTAAAAACAATAACCTAAATAAAAAGTCCCTATATCTATCCCCTAATTTGTAGACGTTATAACTTTTGCGCAAAACAATCAGCATACCCTTATTGGGATTTTTTTTTTTTTTTTTTTAACAGAAAAATTTTAATGAAGTATGTAAAGGTATACAAAAGTAGGCTTCGTACAAAAGGCAAAGGTACATGACAAAAGAGAGACTTCAGAGGTATAATACAGTTGCACAGATAATTTCTGACAAGTCAAGTCTGATCCAGTTACATTGATGTTGACATCCAATTATGGGACAGGGTTATATACTAACATACTAATTTAGTAGGAGGTTGTGTAACCATGTTCAGAAGTTTCAAACTTCTCGGAGAAGCAGTCTCTACGCCTCCCAGGTGTGAGAATAGGGTGTGTGATGGATAACTGAATTAAGTTGATAAATATAGGGGGGTGGGGGAGAGGGTCGGGAATCCCAACCAATGTCGCATATGCATCTAGAGTAGGGTTGGGGGGATTATTTCCCAGAGGTGTAGGAATGCCATCAACGAGTTATGTATAGGGGTCCTACAGGGGGGAGATCTCTAAGCACTATGCTGCTATCACCAAATAGATTGTGGCCATTTTTCCAGGTTGTACGGTTCAGGAAAGATTAGAGGGACATAGTATGCATTTTTAAAAGCAAGGCTTTTTAAAGATTTAGGGACCTAGTGGTGACCTATGCCCCATACTTTGGGGCAATTGCGTCCCATATATGTGAGCTTGTATAGGGGGAGTACAGAATCCACCAGGAGGCGCCATTCTTGAACCGTGGGAGGAGCGTCCAAATTCCAGTTACAGAGGAGTACCCTCCTAGCATAAAAGCTCAGATAGAACACCAGCAATTTAGCATGTGTAGATTACTTTAATGGATCTGCTATACCCAAGAGAAGTACCTTAGGGTCCATGGTTACCGGGAGGCTAGTTGTCACAGTTGTCCTCTGCCACCTTATCCCAGTAGTTCTGAATGGCGGGACAGTCCCAGACGACATGAAAGAATGTCCCAACCTCTTGTCTACACCTAGGGCATCTCTGAGCGTGAGGGATAAATTGTTGCTAGCTTTTGAGGGATGTAATAAGCTTTGTGTATGAATTTTAATTGTATGGACCTACCTCTGGAGGAAATTACCAGCGATATATATTGTTGTAGGCCCATGTCCCACTCCTCTTCCGAGAGAGAGGGATTAGGATTTTTTTACCAAAAATATGTGGCTGAATACATATCGGCCAAAACTGATGAAGAAATTTGATTTTTTTACATTTTTTTTATTGAGAATGTCTTATAGCAGAAAGGAAAAAATATTATTTTTTTATTCAAAATTGACGCTCTTTTTTTATTTATAGCGTAAAATATAAAAACCGCAGAGGTGAGCAAATAACACCAAAAGAAAGCTCTATTTGTGGGAACAAAAGGACATCAATTTTATTTGGGTACAGCGTCGCACAACTGCGCAAGTGCCTTATCGCAAAAAATGGCCTGGTCAGGAAGGGGGTAAAACATGTGCGTGTAAAGGCCCAATACTTATAGTGTGTGTGTTTATATACAGTATCTCACAAAAGTAAGTACACCTCTCACATTTTTGTAAATATTTTATTATACCTTTTCATGTGACAACACTGAAGAAATGACACTTTGCTGCAATGTAAAGTAGTGAGTGTACAGCTTGTATAACAGTGTAAATTTGCTGTCCCCTCAAAATAACTCAACACACAGCCATTAATGTCTAAACCGCTGGCAACAAAAGTGAGTACATCCCTAAGTGAAAATGTCCAAATTGGGCCCAAAGTGTCAATATTTTGTGTGGCCACCATTATTTTCCAGCACTGCCTTAACCCTCTTGGGCATGGAGTTCACCAGAGCTTCACAGGTTGCCACTGGAGATCTCTTCCACTCCTCCATGAAGACATCACGTATTTGGCCGATGTTAGAGACCTTGCGCTCCTTTACCTTCCATTTCAGGAGGCCCCACAGATGCTCAATAAGGTTTAGGTCTGGAGACATGCTTGGCCAGTCCATCACCTTTACCCTCTGCTTCCTTAGCAAGGTAGTGGTCTGTGTTTGGGGTCATTATCATGTTGGAATACTGCCCTGCAGCCCAGTCTCCAAAGGGAGGGGATCATGCTCTGCTTCAGTATGTCACAGTACATGTTGGCATTCATGGTTCCCTCAATGAACTGCAGCTCCCCAGTGCCGGCAGCACTCATGCAGCCCAAGACCAGGACACTCCCACCACCATGCTTGACTGTAGGCAAGACACACTTGTCTTTGTACTCCAACCCGGTTGCCGCCACATACGCGTGACACCAAATACGTTTATCTTGGTCTCATCAGACCACAGGACATGGTTCCAGTAATCCATGTCCTTAGTCTACTTGTCTTCAGCAAACTGTTGCGGGCTTTCTTGTGCATCATCTTTAGAAGAGGCTTCCTTCTGGGACGACAGCCATGAAGACCAATTTGATGCAGTGTGCGGCGTATGGTCTGAGCACTGACAGGCTGACCCCCCCACCCCTTCAACCTCTGCAGCAATGCTGGCAGCACTCATATGTCTATTTCCCAAAGACAATCTCTGGATATGACGCTGAGCACATGCACTCAACTTCTTTGGTAGACCATGGCGAGGCCTGTTCTGAGTGGAACCTGTCCTGTTAAACCGTTGTATGGTCTTCACCACCATTCTGCAGCTCAGTTTCAGGGTCTTGGCAATCTTCTTATAGCCTAGGCCATCTTTATGTAGAGCAACAATTCTTTTTTTCAAACCTTCAGAGAGTTCTTTGCTATGAGGTGCCATGTTGAACTTCCAGTGACCAGTATGAGAGAGTGAGAGTGATAACACCAAAGTTAACACACCTGCTCCCAATTCACAACTGAGACCTTGTAACACTAATGAGTCACATGACACCAGGGAGGGAAAATGGCTAATTGGGCCTAATTTGGACATTTTCACTTAGGGGTGTATTCACTTTTGTTGTCCACGGTTTAGACATTAATGGCTGTGTGTTGAGTTATTTTGACGGGACAGCAAATTTACACTGTTATACAAGCTGTACACTCACTACTTTACATTGTAGCCAAGTGTAATTTCTTCAGTGCTGTCACATGAAAAGATAGAATGAAATATTTACAAAAAACGTGAGGGGTGTACTCACTTTTGTGAGATACTGTGTGTGTGTGTATATATATATATATATATATATATATATACACACATTCCCAACATTAGCATATTCATTTTACAATATGATAATTTAACATCTCATATAATCTTTTGTACATGTACCCCACATAAAAAATATTTGAGTCTTAGAAAATGTAGTGACTCAATCACAAAAGCAAGCAAATTATACCTGGCACATAGGCAGTAGTAGTCATAACAGCACAAGATGACCTTTGTTCTTGCTTTTAAGAGTTTTTTTCCCTTTAAATAGTTGTCTCGGCTGTATTATGAATATTTGTAGACTTCAAATCCTTGGCACAAATGAGAGGCTGGCAGCACCGAGATAACAAGGGCACTGCCCTTAAGGTACGCGCTGCTAAATTTGGAGCAAATCAGAGGTTTATGTCAGGAACGGTTTTAGTTATGAACATCCAGAGATCCTCACAAAAGCAACGGGACATTTATTGTGACAGGAGCGGCTCCCAATATGGCAAGGAGTAGTGCCATGGCTCTGTAATTACCACGGTCTGTCAGGAACACTATGGGCCTGGCAGACGCAATGCTGCTTCTCCGGGGGGCACAAAACAAAGAGACAGGCTTGTCTGGGAGAAGATTGATTTAAATAGCCTGAAACACAGGATCTGACCAAATCTTGTTTCCTAATAGCAGGGGAGCTAAATATAGGGCAACATCTCTGCCCGTGTCACCACGAGATGCCAAAAAAAAAAAGGTTTCTAAGCATGCCTGTTTTTTTATTTTTCAGCATTGGAATACAAAAGTGATTCCAAATTTTAGATGAAGACAGATTTGGACTGAATTTTATGGGGGTATGGCCAGATTTGGTTCTGGGGGAAAGCTATGCTGAAACAGAAAAGGGCCTTCTTCCACTGGTCTCACTGCCTTCCTGAGGAAGGGGTCCTCAGCATCCCTGAAACGCTGCTCTGTTTTATGTTGCTAAATAAATAGTTTGCTTCTGCTGATGGTGTGCCAGTGACATCTACTCATCAGGCATGGCGTAGAAATGTTTTCCCATATTAGGTCTCAAAAAAGCAGATGACAAGTTTGAACTGTTGTGCTACAGGACCTTGAAAATCAGATGGACAAACATAGTCATGGGCAACAATGAAGAGGCACTGTAAGATTACAAGAAAGAGATATGCGCAACAGAATATTTTTTTTTTGCTTTTTCAGATTCGTTATGCTAGAATGATTCATTTTCGGAATTTGTTTCATATATTCGGATTCGTTTTGTATATATTCGTTATTTTCCAATCGATTAGAAATTCAAATTTCTGAAGATGGCTATATTTGTTCTATTTTATTTTATTCTATTCTAATCCATTCTATTATTTCTATTCTGCTCTATTCTTTTATGTTTTATTCTATGCCTTTATTTTCGTCTATGCTATTCTTTATGCTCTATTCTGTTCTGTTCCTTTATTTTCTATGCTATTCTGTTTTATTCCATTCTATTTTATCCTATTCTTTTATTTGCTGTTCTACCCTATTCTTTTTCTATTCTATTATATTCTTTTATTTGATATTCTGTTTCATATATTTCTTTTCTATTCTATTTTGATTTATTTTATTGTTTTCTATTATATTCTATTTTATTCTATTCTAGTCTTTTTTATTTTTTGTTCTATTTTTTTTCTAATATATTCTGTTTTATTTTGTTCTTTTCTGTTCTATTTTACTCTATTCTGTTCTTTTATTTTATATTTTATTTTACTCTATTCTATTCTTTTATTTTCTATTATATTATTTTATATTATATTCTGTTTTACTCTATTTTATTTTATTCTATTCTTTTCTATTCTGTTCTATTTAGCAACCTAAATCACTTGCTGTATTTATGTTACCATTTTGAATTCAAATTAATTTTCAAATTTGAATTCAAATTCATATTCATTAGCAAATTCGAATGTGTATCATTCGTTTTGTTCTAATTAATTTTGAATTCGTTACTATTGTGATTCAGAAATTCGCATACATCCGAATTTCCAAATAACATCAATTTTGCCCGGATTATAATTCGTAACAAAACGAATCACACATTTCTACGGGAAAGACATCTTGAGAGGAGCAATGCAAGATTGTGGAAGAAAGAAGAAGGGAGAAGAAGAACATGGTGGATGGATGACATTTAGGCACCTGGCACAAGGACAAATGAAATGTGATTGTGAAAGCAACATTCCGGGTTTAAATTTCACCAAAGACCAAAAGTGATGATGGTGGTACTGGTAATGATCCACATACTTATGGGCATATAGTAGGTGTGATGATCAGGTGTCCACAAACAGTTGGCTCTATAATGTATATAAGGGATCTGCTGTTTGAGGCTCCTTAAAGTGGAGGTCCGAGGGCTAAAAACAAAATTAAAAGTCAGCAGCTACACATACAGTAGCTGCTGACTTTTAATATTAGGACACTTACCTGTCCTGGAGTCCAGCGATGTCTGCACCCACCGCCGATCTTCGGATCGGGGGACGGGTGCAGCCGCCTCCATCGCGGGTAAGGGAACCCGGACGTGTAAGCAGTACAGCTTCACGCCGGGCACCTTACTGCGCATGCGCGAGCTCTGCCGCGCTCTGCTACTGGCCAGGCGGCCAGAAGCAGAGCGAGCAGGGAGGAGGGAGCTGGGCTGCTGACGTCAGCGGCCGCGTCCGCCGGCCAGATCTCCTGGAAGTGTGGAAAAGGCACTCTTCCCCCTCCCCCCCGAAAGGTGCCAATAAGAAGTCTATGGATAAGTCTCAGGTGCCAATCAAAACTGAATATACTGTATTTCTGTGTAAATCTAGATCCAGAGCTGGTGTGGTGATGTTTTCCTGCTCACAGCTTGTGCTTGGGTTATCCCATGAAGGAAAACAATAACCAGCCTCTTCTCAGGTTCCTTGAGCTGTGGCTTATTGGCTTCCCATCTGATAGTGTCTGCATAGTTCTGGGTCCAACACGACTTGGCAGAGCCAGCAGCATGACACCAGAGATTTTTTTTAACTGCATCGGACCACCACAATAAGGAGGGCATTCTTCCAACTGACTACCCATAAAAGGGGCATTTTCCCATTGACTCCCAATAAATTGGTTTTAGCAGAGGTTCCATGAGACCTGGAAATGATTTTAAAGGTTTCTCTGGGGTAAAAAGGTTGAAAAAAGCTAGACTAACGCATTTGTCATTTCACGTCTGATTTTTGTTTTCTAGACCCCATACTTCTGGACAACCAACAAATGGCCTGCTACAGAACTGGACTACGGTAGTTATAAATATTATTATTATTTTTGCTGTTTTTTAATACCATAAATAGAACTAAAGGAGATTAAGGACGGTAACCCCAAACCAATTCTAATTGGCACAGACATTTCGGCATAGATCTCTTGGCAGATTAGATATTGGTGCCTGGACTTTCAGTGATGAAATATTGTGATGTGGGTTTGTTTTGGCACAAGTCATTTTGAAATATTGGCCTCATAATTATAAAATAATCATCAAAACTTACATTTCAGCAAAACACTTGGCTCTAAGGCTCGATTCACATCAATGCATGTTGCTTTTCAGTGTTTCTACACTGTATTTTGCTGTGCTTTCTGCGATTTTTACCGCGTTTTTTCCACGTTTTGCATTTTACGTTTTTTTTTATAATATTTTTTTTTTTTTTTGGAAAATCTTGTTGCTAGGCAGATTTAAACCGCAAAACACGGCAAAAAAGCGGTAAAAAAGCAGCAAAAAGCAGCATAAACGCTGCTTTTTGCATAAAAAAAAGTCCCCAACCTTTTCCAAAAACGCAGAGGCACAAAAAAGCATTGACGTGAACGTGTTCCATAGGAACCCATGTTAAAAAAATTCCCTGCATTTCTGCAAACTGCAAAATGCATAAAAAAACACACTAGTGTGAATGGAGCCTAAAGTAATATTAAAGAGGAATTCCAGGTATGGACATTTTATACAGCTTGGTACAATGTAACTATATATTTTTACTGTATCTGGCCGATACCCTTGGAAGCTAGAAATTACTGAAGTAGACATGACTACTTCAGTGATCTCCACCTTCTCCTGGGTCCCATGCCAATTGGCTGCCCTGATGCATTCTGAACACAAGAGTTCGACTGCTTGGCACAGGCACTCTTTAGAGAATGGTTCACATTTTCTGGATGATGCAAAGCGTTCTCTGATTGGAGGAGCTGCAGAGGTGGGGCAGTGAAATCAGAACTTAAAAATTCTCCCATCTACACTGCAAGTGTTAACTGCTCGTTAGTCTAGGAGAGAGTTTATGATCTTCAGGTACCCTGACAGATGGCGCTCCCCCATGCTGGACTGTCCACCTGCATGCACTGGTTTGCCTGGAGTTCAGCTTAATCTACATATCCAATCCACAGTCACTGACCATTGACATACAGTATATTCATCTCTTCTGTACAGTATACAGGCGGTCTCCGGGTTACAAACAAGAGAGGGACTGTAGGTTTGTTCATAAGTCGAATTTGTTTGTAAGTGGGAACAGGTACATTTTTTAAGTGTAGCTTCAGCCAAAACAAATATTTTTAAGCTTTTTGGATAGAATAGGGAAGGGTTAATACCCCTGTAATGTTTGTTTTGCTGTCTATGTTTCTGTTCAGAAGATTTCACCTCACTTCCTGTCCCAATGATAATTGGATTTTGAAAATTTTGCTTTGTTGTGGAAACAAGGATTGGTGATAAAGCATCAGTGGAGACACCTTTTTCCCATAATAACTTAGTAGGAGTCATTCATAAGTCGGATGTTCATAACTAGGGGACTGCCTGTACACAGTACTGTGCAAAAGTTTTAGGTAGGTGTGAAAAAAAATGCTGTAAATGAAGAATGCGTTCAGAAATAGAAGTGTTAATAGTTTATCAATTAACAAAATGTAAAGTAAATGAACAGAAGGGAAATCCAAATCAAATCAATATTTGGCATGACTGCCCTTTGCCTTCAAAACAGCAGCAATTCTTCTAGGTACACTTGCACACAGGTTTTGAAGGAACTTGACAGATACAGTAGGTTGTTCCAAACATCTTTGAGAACTAACCACAGATCTCCCGTGGATGTAGGCTGCATCAAATCCTTCTGTGTCTTTATGTAATACCAGATGGATGCCATGATGGTGAGATCAGGACTCTGTGGGGGCCAAACTGTCACTTCTGGGACTCTTTGTTCTTCCTTAACCACTTCAGCCCTGAAAGGATTTTCCCCTTTAGGACCAGAGCCCTTTTTGCGATTCGGCACTGCGTCATTTTAACTGACAATTGCGCTGTCGTGCAACGTTGTACCCAAACAAGATTTGCGTCCTTTTTTTCCCACAAATAGAGCTTTCTTTTGGTGGTATTTGATCGCAGAGACCTTGCTGATGCAGTATAACTACTTTGTGTCTTGTTGCTGTGCTCAGTCTTGCCATGGTGACATGAAACTGTCTTCTACAACCTCACCTTAGTAGCAGAGTTTGGCTGTTCCTCACCCAGTTTAAGCCTCCTACACAGCTGTTTCTGTTTCAGTTAATGATTGTGTTTCAACCTACCTATGAAATTGATGATCATTAGCACCTGCTTGGTATAGTTGGTTAATCATACACCTGACTCTAATCATACAAAATACCAGACTTTGTGCGAGTGTACAAAGTGTGCAAGTGTAAGAATTGATGCTGGTTTGCAGCAAAAAGGGTGCTCACACCAAATATTGATTTGATTCAGGGTTTTCTTCTGTTTGATCACTTTGCACTTTGTAAATTTATAAAAATAAACAATTAAAATATATATTTTTGAAAGAATGCTTACTTTATAGAATTTCTTCACTCCTGCCTAAAACTTAGTAGCATAGACACGTGTAATCCTATATTTGTGGTTTTATTCTTTAGCAATTTATCTGGCAAAGAAAAACATCAGAAAACAAGGAGATTTGGTGGAGTATGAGAAGGTGAGCTATTCATTTTTGCACACAATTTCTTGTATAGAATTAATGTTTGAAAAACAGTTCCAAAAATCTTTCTCTTAAAGCTGAACTCACACACTTGCATTCCATCCATGGTAACCTGGTAAATAAATGGTCATTCTGTTCAGCCAGCTGTACAATCCAGGTAGCCCTACCAGATAGCATGGTCAAGTCGCTGACCTGACCTCTCTTTACTACATTAAAATGGTGCAGCTTGGTTTCTGACCGACTCCTAGTCTTCTGATTGGACAATCAAGGAGCTATGCTTCAGGGCAAAGGTCATCACTCTGCTCATGGCCTTCCCACCTGCTGTCAGCAAACTGCCAATATTAGACTGACAGCACTTTGCAATGTGGTACAGTCCTAGTACTTCCCCTCTGTCTTCTAGCTGAGTGCTGCAGTGCAGGATGTCAGGAAGCTGCAATGCAGATCATGAGATCATGATTTTTTTTCACCTCATGCTTTCAAGGGAAGAAGAAAGATCTGGGGTCTTGTAACCTTGTGACCCCAGATGTCTCCATAAAGAGGACCTGTCATGCTTTATTGCTATCACAAATGATGTGATTGTGATAGCAATAAAAGTGATAAAAAAATGAAAGGGACAGCATAAAAATAAAAAGATTTAATAAAATAATTAATAATATTTTTTTTTTTTTTTTTTAAGAGTGCCCCTGTGTACACACACAGATCGCGCACGCATATGTAAACAGCGTTTACACCACACATGTGAGGTATCGCCTCAAACGTTATGGCGAGAGCATTAATTCTACCTCTAAACCTCTTTAGACTGTAAACTGGTAGCCAGTACAAATATTTATGGAATTTTTAAGTATCCCAGTTTGTCACCATTCTGCAAGCGTGCACAATTTGAAAGCGTGACATGTTAGGTATCTATTTACTCAGTGTGACATCATATTTTATATTTTACCAAAAAATCAGCTTATATATTGTGTTTCTTGCATTCATATTTATTAAAGTGTAATTTTCTTCTAAAAATTGCGTTTGAAAATCCGCTGCACAAATACCATATGGCATTGCAACAACCACCATTTTATTCTCTAGGGCCTCTGCAAAATAATAATAATAATAATAATGTTTTGGGGTTCTAAGTAACTTTCTAGCAAAAAATACAGATTTTTACATGTAAATAAA
Source organism: Glandirana rugosa (assembly GCA_018402905.1). Classification (NCBI taxonomy): domain Eukaryota; kingdom Metazoa; phylum Chordata; class Amphibia; order Anura; family Ranidae; genus Glandirana; species Glandirana rugosa. The sequence goes on along the minus strand of BLSH010028356.1, from coordinate 139,237 downwards.
ACGTGTAGGTGCCTGGTCTTCAAGTGGTTAATACGAGGGGTCTTCAAAAAGTATCCACACTTATATTTTTGTTGGAAACCATGAGGGCGGGATCAGTAGTAATTGGTCGTGTCTAAGACTGTTATGTGACTAGTCTGTCTGCTGACATTGCAGTTTAGTAAATGCGATGTATTTTGTTTTCGAAATGCATAATAGGGTGGCACAGTGGTGTAGTGGATAGCACTTTTGCCTGGCAGCCAGGTTGGTTCGAATCCCAACCACAACACTACCTGCCTGGAGTTTGCATGTTCTCCCTGTGCCTGCATGGGTTTCCTCCGGGTACTCCAGTTTCCTCCCATACTCCAAAGACATGCTGGTAGGTAAATTAGATCCTGTCTAAATTGGCCCTAGTATATGTATGAATGTGAGTTAGGGAAGTTAGATTGTAAGCTCCTTGAGGGTAGGGACTGATGTGAATGTACAATATATATGTAAAGTGCTGCGTAAATTGACAGCACTATATAAGTACCTGAAATAAATAATTAAAAGAGTTAAAAAAGTGTTGAAACTTTTTGAAGAACCCACATACAATGATGAACATATGAAAAAATGGAAATGACATCAAAAATGTATTTTAAGGTAAACACTGCTCTCTCTCCACAACAGCACGTCATCACCCTCCCTTTGCTCCTTTGACGTTCTGTTAAGCTGCCAAATGCAAACAAAATTTCCAGGTACTTCTGGGTATAGAGAGCATGTGACCCAGACTCCTTACTGATTGGTCTGCTGTCACACAGTTTGAAGCTTTTTCTGGACTTCCTGTCTCCAGTCCCAGTGGTCAAACAGAGCGGCAGGGAAGTGAAGGGGAGGTGAGAATGTGCAAAGGGGAATGTTAGGTGAATGTGTCACTTTAATTAAATAAATTATTGTCAGAATAGCTGTGTGTGAGATGACTACCTTTGCGCTGTATTGTTTCCACATTGTCATGTTTGTTTAGTAGATTGCTCCAAAAGACGCCTATCCATTCTCTTTATGTTTCAACAGGATAATTATAATCAGCTGCACAAACGAATCAACCACACGTGGGACTTTGTGGTGATGCAAGCACGAGAGCAACTCAGGTGAGTGATCCCTGTGCGACACTGACATTCTCGAGTTCACTCTTACCATCCCTTTTCATAATCCTTGCCCTGCATACAGTTATATTGACTGCCTAGGATGGCCGCTTAAAGAATCAGTGCTCCAAAAGCAATGCCACAGCTGTAGGTGGAATCTACTGGGATGTGTCACAGCTCAGCTTTTTACACCTCTTGGGAACTCTAGTGGTGAGATCTCTCTGCTAGTAGCCCTGGTTCCTTAAATGTGGATCATCTCTATCACCTTGGAAATTGGGATGTTCCCACATGTATTATAGTTGTGAGAGTTCCACCCATCTTTAAGTTGCAGGAATTTCCCCACACCTTATAATTTGGGCATTCCCCTCCATGTTGGAGTTGTGGGCATTCCAAATCACCTTAGAGTTTCTGCTTTCCCACCCATCTTAAAGTTATGGATATCCTCTCCCAACTTAGAGTTGAGGGCATTCCAGTCCATCTTAAAGGTGTGGGAATTCACACTAGATGTGGGTGCTTTCCTCCTAAGGAATTTTGATGTTCCCACTGCTCCAAGAGATTCGGTTGTTCCTACCCTCCTTAAAGAATTGGGTGTTACCATCCTCCTTAGAGAATTGGGTGTTACCATCCTCCTTAGAGAATTGGGTGTTACCATCCTCCTTAGAGAATTGGGTGTTACCATCCTCCTTAGAGAATTGGGTGTTCTAGCCCCACTTCAAGATTTAAGTATGCCTTCCTTCAAATATATTTTGAGGTTCCTGTCCTCTTTAGATGTTCCCAACTCTCTTGTAGAATGAGGGATCCTGCCATCTTTTAGAGATGTGGGTGTTCCCACTGCCCTAGAAAATGTAGGTGTCCTTGACCCTTTAGAGATGTGGGTGCTCCAGTCACCTTAGAGATTTGGGTGTTCTAGTCCGCCTTAGGGATTTGGGTGTTCCTGCCTCCCTTAGGGCTCATTTACACTTGGTTTAACTTTAATACACATTAAAACCCCTATATCTTCAACATGCCTTTTTTATGTGTTTTTGATGCTTTGGTGGTGCTTTGATGATATTTTTTTGAAGCTTTAATGAAGCTTGGCAAATGCCCTGTGCGTGTTGATGTTCAATTTGTTTTAAAGGGGCCCAGTAGAACCCCAGCTCATTAGTACTGTGTTCAGCAGATCCCCAGCTCATTGGTACCCTCATTCAGTGAAAATCCCCAGCTTATTAGTACCCTCGTTCGACCGATCCCCTGTTCAGTACCACCTCTGCTGATGACCCACTCAGTAGTAACTCCCAGCTCTGCTGATCCCAACTCAGTAGTAACCCCAAGCTTTGCTGATCCTCTGGTTTGCTGACCCTCCTCTTTCTCCAGTAGTCCCCACTCACCTTCTACTGTAGCGTTCCCATGTTGCACACCATATTGCACTGCTCCAGTCCGGACCCCTACTCACCTTCCTGCTTCTCCATTCTGCATACCAGATGTGACACCTGCACTAGACACTCTCAGAATATATACACATGAACCGGAAGTGACGGTTGATGACATCTTTCTGGTTCTTGTGTTGTCTCCCAGTGCATCCTGGGATATCTCATACCTGCAATACCTCCAAAACAAAGCAAAGTTCAAGCTGAATAAAAGGCTCTCAAAAGCTGCAGGTACTGTAAGCGATCTTTCTCATAGACTTCTATGGAGGCTTTGAAGACGCTTTGAAGCACCTTGAAAGTGATAGGGGGTATAATTTTTGAAGTGAAGTTAAGCAAACACAATGTGTGAACAGGACTGTAAGCTTACCATTTTATTTAGTGCCTGTTCTTACATTCTGCATGTTCTTCTGCCCATTGGGGCAGGGATGCCGTTGACCTACTATTGAAAATGTCCAAATATGGCCATGTGACCATGTTAGGTCAATGATGTCACCAGAATCCCTATTCTTTTGTTAAATGCAGCTGCGGGGTAGGAAATTCCACGACCACAGCTAATTGGGTTGGTGGCCTTCTATCATGTGATAGTTTCTCTACTCTATGAGCCACTCAAAGCCTTTTCCACCCAAAACCTATTCAATTTGCTAAAAGAAGGTTCTTGTTCAGGCACTTCTTGTTATGGTGTGACAATGCTCTGTCCTTGTCTCCCAAATTGTGATTCTGCACTGTCACCCTGCCACATGGACTTCTGCTGAAGGCTACAAGAGACCATCTTATCCCTAAGACCACTGTAGTAACTGGATTGTACCAGTGTACCGGTATAAACCTGTAAAAGTTATCATCCAGTTGCCGTAGGGACGGGGTTACCCGTCTTCTTGTACGTCTTACATTCTTGTCCGTGATTTATTTTACCATTCGAATGTCAGGACAAGTGTGTAACACAAACGAATTGAAGTGAAGTTTTTAATATGGGGGATAGTGAAAGTTCCACGAAGTTTCGCAGAAGTTTCGGAGGTATCTTCAGATACTCTTTCTAGCGAATGTCATGGACGTCGAAAA
>BLSH010028356.1:109844-133987 GCA_018402905.1 Glandirana rugosa | reverse complement strand
ATACATATACACAGTCTGCATTCCTGACCGGGACATACCTGCTAATTTCAGAACTGCACCCACCCTGTAAGAGACCCAGGGCTATGGGCACCAGACTCGGGGCTATAGCCCCAATAGCCACCCCCTAGTAACGCCTCTGGTTGTCACCATCAGAAAAACAGATAAGACAACAGGGATGTCACATATTCCCAAAAAAAAAGGTGATAAATGCCAGAGAATTCACTTGTTATAGTTGCCCCAGAATGACTTCTCATCGGTTTACATGGCAATGACCACAGACGTACAATCATTTGAATCTTGTCTAAAAACATCTGAAGTAAAAATTGCCCATGTGCCAATAGCAGCCAATAATCATCTCAGTTTTGATTTCCTAGAGTAGCTTACAGAAGGAAAAGCAGAGACTAGCGTCTATAAATCTCTATAAATTCCTCTACTAACTCCTGGGCCACAGGCCTAAAATGATGCTTCAATTGACAATTTGAGGTCCACTGACTGTAAACGAGATCTGAGGTCCTCAAATGAGTACAGACAAGGCCACAGCTCTTCCCTGGCACATTAATTCGGCCTGTCTGGCCCAATCTGCCTCAAATCTCTGACAGTAAACTATTGTTATTTATTTCATATTGCCTCACACCGAGTGCTATGAGAGGAGGGGGGCCGAATCTGATATCTCCACGTTATGAGCAGGAGATGTCCAGTCATCATTAGCTCACAGTTCGTCATGTCAGGACTAATCCTCCTCATACGTCTTTTCATAAGGCCCAGATTAGTTTCCGGCTGGAAAATGAAAAATTAATCTTTTTCTGTTATATCAAAGCACACTGAGTGACTGAAAATCATGGCGTTCTGGCTGAAGAGTCAGACGTACAGCATTATGTGTGCTGATTTTGCATTTCTGCCCGTCCAAGAAGTAGCTGCTGAGTGCCAAGGTGTCAGTCCTCCTTGGGATAAGAGTTATTTCTGGTGCTTTAGTCTACAAAGGACTGTGCCCTTTTCTCATGGACAAAAGGAAATGACCAAAGATCAATTGCAACATTTACTAGCACACAGAAAATATATATTGCACCCCGCGCTGTGTTCAGTTCCCTACTTACCATCAGGGATGAGACGTGTTCAGATATTAGTCTAAACTTACCTGAGTTGTCCCAAAAGGAAGCCAATTATAAGGCCTCATACACACGGACGTTTTTTGACGCTGACGTTTTTTGGCGTTTTTTGCAGCTCTCCATGTTAGTCAATAGCCCCATAAAAATGCCGAGCTGTAGAGGGCGTCGGCGTTAGTGAGCTGAAACTAATGAAAAAAGAAGGGGATCTGGGACTTTAGATGAGGCACATAATAAATGTGCCTCCATCCCTGACTGTAATAGACAAATAGGGGAGTTTGGGACTTTAAATGAGGCAGTGGATAAATAAGGTAAAATGTTGTAAAAACATATTTTATTGACATAAATGGATAGCCAATGCATGACAACAGTGTCCTAAATCATGTAAAATAATTATATTGATAATTCATATATATACACATCTGCACAAAAGCACATCATAAACATCACAAATTGATATATATACACACATGTGGAAACACATGGAAACCTGCTGACATTGAATAAATTGTAATTCATTAGTATATGCACATAAGTCAACTGGGCAGCACCTGGCATGGTCAATTGTATTGTACAAAAAGTATGAAATGTAGTAAAAGGTAGATGGATGAATTCCCATTAGGACATATAGCCACATCCTATATGCCCGACGCGTTTCGTGTAAAGAACACTTCTTCAGGGGCGGATACTATGGGGTATCTACAAAAAACAAAATGTCATTGAGTCTAATGTTAGGCGGGGCAATGGAAGGACAAAAATGTTGATACTGAGTACTTACATCAAGTGTAGCATAGTGGTGTGTGGTGGGTATGAGGCCAGGGCCAGGGGTATAGTCTATCCCGGGAGCTGAGGTGGTCACGGGGTCCGCACCAACAGGGCGCATAGGCAGTGATCCACAAGCGCAGGATATTGGTCTCCATGAGGATGTGAAGTGGATGGACGAAAAATCAAAAAAGAAAGGTAGCAGCAATGGAATTTAAGAAGAATAAAATACCATTAATGGTGATGTGACCAATATTGAGTAAGGTAACTATGGTTTGTAAAATAGCTGAAACTAGAACCCACAGCCAGCACGTTCTGAGGCTGTAACATTTTGGCATTTTGATGCCGACGCTGCAAAACGCTCACTAACGCCCACTAACGCTGTAGCGGCGTTTTTGACGCCAACATTTTTAGGTTGAAAAAATAGCAGAGGATTTTTTTTAAATGCCTATTGATGCCGACGCTCAATAACGCTCATTAACGCAGATGCAAAAGAGAAAAAAAAAAACAATTTTTTTTTCCCTGACGTCGGGCCGACGTTTTGCTTATTTTTTAACATACGCCCATGTGTATGAGGCCTTAGCAGCCAAGGCATCCCCCAAAAAGCTCTGCGTATACATATTCCTTGGTTGTGGGGCATAAAATGCCTGTGCTGCTTGTGATTGGCTTCCTGGTGGGATAGTTCAGACGGGCTTGGACTAATATCTGAGCCCATCCCTACTCAAAGTGTAACTTAGGCCACTTTCACACTTGTGCGACCTGAAAGTCGGGCGATTTTGTAGCGACTTTGACGCGCCTTGAAGCAATGCCTGTGTAATCTTGCGGTCTATGCACCTCAAGTCGCACAAAGTTGGACCAAAGTAGTGCAGGGACTACTTTGAAGTCACACAGATATGAATGGTACTCATTGGAAATCATGGGGTACGACTTATCGTGCGTCTTTGCAGTCCCAAGTCGCAGGACAAGTCGCACAAGTGTGAAAGGGGCCTAAACCCACATAATAAAAAATATTAATAAATGGTGTATTACATGCTGTTCATACTCGTTCATTTATTACAGGTACTTATTTAGCGCTGTCAATTTACTCAGCACTTTACATATACATTGTACATTCACATCAGTCCCTACCCTCAGAGAGCTTACAATCTAAGGGTCCCTAAACACACATACTAGGGCCAATTCAGACAATTAACCTCTTGCCAGCCCCTTACCATGTGATCAGCCCCCATCCCGTGATGTAAACAGAGCCGGCAATTGGCTTTTTCTTCTTCAAGCTAACTGCGTGAGGAGAAAAAAAAAAGCCGATTACCATCTGGAGTAAACGGGAAATCAGTCTAACACACTCCAGACCCACTGCTGCTAAGCAGTGCTGCCAACCAGTGCCCACCAGTGCCACCTACCAGTACATATCAGCACTGATAAGCAATCCCCATCAGTGCCACCTATCAGTGCCCACCAGTGCCACCTATCAATGCCCACCAGTGCCCATCAGAGCTATCAATCAGTGCCTCATCATCAGTGCCACCTATCAGTGTCACCTACCAGTGCCTATCAGTGTCCATCAGTGCCACATATCAGTGCACATCAGTGCTACCTATCAGTGCGCCTCATCAGTAACCATCAGTCCCGCCTTATCAGTGCCTATCAGTACCCATCAATGCAGCCTATCAGTGCCCATCAGTGCAGCCTATCAGTGCCCATCAGTGCAGCCTCATCAGCGCACATCAATTAAGGAGATAGCAACAAACTATGAAAACTGTTTGGGTTTTTTTTCAAAATGTTCAGTCTTTTTTTGTTTGTTTAGCAAAAAATAAAAAACCCCATATGGGTACAGTGTAGCATGACCACACAATTGTCATTCAAAGAGGGCTAATAGCTGAAAATTGTCCTGGGCAGGAAGGGGGTTTAAGTGCCCAGTAAGCTGGTTAACCTACCAGCATGTCTTTGGATTGTGGGAGGAAACCGGAGTACCAAGATGCAGACTCCAGGCAGGTATTGTCGTGGTTGGGATGCAAACTAACGACCCTAGTGCGGTTAGGTGTAAGCGCTAACCACTTAGCCACTGTTAGAGTTTTTAAACCGCGCTTGGTAAGTTAAAGGAGGGTAGTAGCTGCAACAAATCCAGTGCGATATCCCACCATAAAGGCAAATTTAAATAAAATAAATTGTTGCGCTCTAAATAATGATTATAAACAGTACAGTGAGTAATGATAAGTGACAAATATAAATAAAGTGAACAAACGAAAAAAAGACCAAGTAGGTGTGCGAGCAACCCCACAATCTTCATACATCAGATAGTAAACAGTCACAATAAGAGCAGTAAATATGTGTAAACCAACTTTCCACCTGCATCAAAAATCATTCAAGAAAAAAAACAAATAAACAAAAAATAAAAAACGAAAAGTAAGTCCCAATAAAGGTCCCAATAATTATCTTCATAAAAAATCAAACACTCAAAAGTCCGTGGAAAAGAGAAGAAGCTTCACTCATTAACCACCACCAGCCAGATGTACACCTTCAGTGCTCAAAAGGTAAGCCAAAACCCTTACCAGAAGCTGGTGACCCACTATCACTAGTAGGGTCAGAGACAGCTGGCAGAAATAACCCTCTGGTTCTCCAGAAAGGGCTAACGTTTTAACCACTCAGGCACATTCCCCCAGCAAGGCCATAAAAAATAAGATCCGACATAGTGTAATACCGTAGAGATACTTTAATAAACAAAAGTGAACAGGGTACTCACAATATTCCAATAAAAGCGCGCATAGAAGTTAAAAGCCGGCAAATCAGCCCGTACTCGTAGAATCACGTAGGCGTGGTGACGTAAGCACGCAAGCTCCGCCCTACATGTTTCGTCACAAATGACGTCTTCCTGGGGCACGGGCAACGTCTCACGTCACCACTATTAAATACTTCCTGCATTGCGGTCCAAGCCTCACTCGAAGAGATCCATTCAGTCACATGAGATATTAACTAGGACCAATGACGGTCGATCATAACAAAGGCGGAGATCACCCGGAGCGAGAAGAGGCAGCAATCAGGATTACAACACTTAGCCACTGTGCTGCCCTCTCAGTCACTATGGGATTTGTGTTCTGCATTCTGCAAAAACCTGGTTGTTCCTGCTGTTCTCTGTCCCCCCTTCTGTCCATGTCCTCAATATAGTTTGGGATTTTGCAGAGCAGTGTTGGCAGCTCTGCACGTGCTTAATTTTCAGTGAGTTTCTATGCTGAGCATTTCCTCACCTGACTATAGAATCACACGTGTGGGTGTATACACAGTGGTAAATGACAGCCCACACCCTCCCTCCTTCTCCATGACCACTAACCAGCTAAACACAACAGAGACAGGATATTATATGTAGATTGACAGAGGCTTCACCTCCCTGTTATTCTAAGACACAGGCTGGAGGGGCATGACACATCATGTGACTGGCAGAAATCCACCCACACCATGTTATTGCCAAAAAATAAAAAATATTTTATTTCAAATAAATATTTGTATGCCAATTTAAAACAGTTTATTATTATTAGTTATTTGTGTTTACTCTGTATTCCAAAGGCTGTTTTTTTTATTTTTATTTTGAACATGAGACCAGCAGCAGAGCACTAGCAACTCCTCCTGCTTATGTTTCCCTGCAGACAGGCTGGGAAAGAGCTGGGTCATGTGACAGCTGTATATTGATTAGGAAAAAGGTGCAGTTTTTTGTTTAATTAAAATAATTACAGTGCCATCACCCATATACAGAAATAGAAGGGACAATGTAAATTAAACAGTGTGTGTTTAGTATCACTTTACCCCCTTGAACCCAGCCAGATCCCATTCTTCAGAGGACCTGCTGTGACAAGGTCCATCCAAGCACTGGGTAGGGCTTCCCTGAAGGGATGCCCCATAGGAGGGGCACCCCCCAATACTTTCAGGGCAAGTCTGCGGATATACACCCTACTAATCAGGAGTGAGTAAAGTGCCATGTGCTGTGCAAAAATAAAAAATCTCATCCCTACTTATCATAATTAAATGACTAAAGTCCAATTCCAAGATTCAGGCTCTCTTCTCCACCCTCCCTTCCTGGAGGCACATTGTATTATGGGGTGGCAATTCTCTGTCCTTCCATCCCAACCCACCCTGTCATGCCGACTTACTAAGGAGACCACAAGGGGTTGTTTCAACACAGATTGCACACTTTTGCCACCATCAGAAAACCAATCACCATCAGGAAGCGCCACATAACCATTGCAGGAGTGCATGTCAACAGGAACAAGGCAGCAGGAGACTAGCAGTACTGAGATGCATACAAAGGATGGTAAAAATGGCGAGAAAAAATACTTTGTAAAAACAAAATCATGTCACTTATTTATGAAACATTGTGTTTTAGCACAGTAAAGGGTGCTTATAAATCTGCACAGAAATTTGTTCAGTGAAAAGGCATGTATTGTACATTCTCTCTGTGCTCCTGTGCCGGTTGGAAGCTTCTCATTGATTTAAACTGAAATATACAGCATTTGGCCACTAGATGCCGCTATAGAATGCATCTTCTATGGTAATTAGAGCCACCTAGAGGCCAAATGCGCTATTTTCTTTTAAAAAATCAGTTAAAAACATTCAACCAGCACAGGATATAGCCTAATAACATTGTTTGTATTTGCCCCATTCACACAGAACGAATGTATGTGCAAATTGCTAATCATTTTTAAATAAATGCACCCTTTGTGTAATAAATTTAGGGGTTAATGCAGACACTTTGACACTCCAGGGGTGATACGGTCAGACTAATCAAGCATGTAAGCTGATTCATGCATATCCCTAAAGAGAATACAGGCAACGTGAAGCAATTACCCATGATGCACTGGGCTTTTATAGACACATTCCCTTCCTTTAAGAGTGTTTTAAATCCCCATGAATAAGTAAAGTGTTTATTCGCTATACTTAATACAGAAGGCGCCCATAAAATATTCATGTAAATCCGCCATGAAAAATTCATAATAATGTGTAAGATTTCTGTGATTTTTGCTGCATGTGCACAGCGAACCATATTTGTCCATACTTATTAAAGCAAGCACTTTTACAGGCGCACAAAAATATTTCAGTGAGTTTTTTCCCTTTAATGAGGCATGTGAGTTAAATTGCAGCTCAGAACACGAGAAATAAAATACCTCATTTATTTTCCATCTGGAAGGCCAAAGATCCCTCTTCTTATTGAATTTGGTCTCACAATGTCAATTTAGCAAGTTTCCAAGGCTTGGCTATTTATTTCAAAGGAAACTACATCATATATTAACATATATCCAAACCAAAGAACAAAAATGTAATATACTGCACCAGTCCTTAGTATGGTGGATGCATTAGTTTTATTTTTTCAGGCTTTTTCCTGTTATCCTGCTATTAGGATACTTTCTATCCTAGAGTGACAACCATCACTCACTGTGCTGTATATGTGGAGGAGCCGCGTTATCACCCAAGGCTGTTCTGATATGGACTGCATACTCCTCCTGCTCTCTATTACCTAGGAGGGAGTTGTTTTGTAGGGTAACTTGATCATTTGGTCTGAGATTTCAGTTTGATCCACAGGAAATGAAATACTAGGTCTCTGGCAGGATCAATTGGTATTTTTTGTACTTGCAGAAAATGTGGAAAACAGAAACCTATTGCAGTCACCACATCTAAGGACTCATATGGCAGATCAACATCAATGTGTTTGTACTTGCAGGGCCCTAAAGCCAAAGGTTAACACTGGTGTGGTGCAGGGAACCGCATGTGATTGGCACAGAAATCGCAGCGCATTCCTGTTCAAATCACATGCAATTCTTTGCAGTGCAATTTGAGCCCATTAATTTTGTATGGCTCAAATTGCACTGCATCCACCAAAATGGTGCAGGACCCTTTTTTTGGCTGCATGCAATCCGATTCAGGCAATCACACTGCATTTTGCGAGCTGTTACAGATTGTCATTCATTTAAAATTGACACCATCAGTAGATCGCATGAATCCTGTGTGATTTCAATGCAGTGCGGTAAAATGGTCTACGTCTTACCTGTATTTGCCTGACCAATAAACAGCAAGCTTATCATTGTTCGTGGAGTGCCGTTTCACCTTTTTCTTTTCCCATGGACATGGCGGCGAGCCAAGAACGGCACCCGGACACACAACAGATTTCCTCTCCACCAGCTTGAGCGGTGCACTCCTCTTGTTTGTTCATGTGCGGTAAAATGCACAGGATTCTCCAACTCCAAGACTCCCACTATGCTTAAATGGGAACAACGACCGAACTGTTCTTTTACCGCCCAACAATGGCGCAACGCCATGGGATTGCCCTCTCGCCTCTCTCGCTGTTGTACCCACTGGGAGGGGATCCAAAAAATATTCCATGACTGGTACCTCACGCCGCAAAAACTGAACAGGATCTACTCATCGACACCTGACGTGTGTTGGAGGTCCTGCAACCAACCTACTTCAACCTTTCACATTTGGTGGTCATGCCCTAAGTTACAAACTCTCTGCAAAACCGTCTCGAAACTCCTATCTTCTGTATTACTCACACCAATATCGATTTCTCCACAAATGCTCCTGCTTGGCCTGGATATTGATTCATGGCCGATTCCCACACAGACTGTTCTGTCGCACACTCTTTTTGCTACTAAATCACTTCTAGCCAAAAACTGGAAAACACCTGTCCTTCCATCTCTCCCAGAAATCACTTCAGCTATCGACAACAAATGTGAGATGGAACTTATGTACGCCAAAGCACACCTTCAAATGCCTAAATTCTTGAAGCGGTGGAATCTTTGGCTTGCCCAATCCAAGTGTTCTTTGTTACTCTGATTTTAAAAAATCTTGAAATGCAACTTAATTCCGGAGCAACGCCGATGTCTTCCTTCTTTACTCAATTCTCAAATAGATTTTTTATGCTTACGGACCATCCTGATTTTATCTCCATCCTTGCTTTGTTGTTTACTTATCTTTTTTTTTTTTAAAAAGCTTACTACTGCTTATGTATAGGTGGACACACATTGATAGAGGCGATTTTCGCAGTGATGGGTTGCGCTGCCTCTCACGCCTGACACAGCATGTTCCCGTTGGGGTGTCTGTGAAGGGTGGGCGCAACCTAGGCAGTACCAATCGGCAAGCCTCTACGGTATCTCTATGCTGTTTGTTAACTTACATGTGAGTTTATATATACACAGCGGTTGATTTTCATGTTTGCTCAACTCTTGCTGTACTTCGGTGCAACTTTGCTTTAATTTCTCTGTATGTTTATGGAAACTTTCAAAATTTAATAAAAGACTATTATACAAAAAAATGCACAGGATTCGCTGCGTTTCCCGCACAACATATATGTGGACCGATGCTAAATGGCTCTAATCGCACTGTATCCGCACCAAAATGGTGCAGGGCCCCCCTTTTTTTTTTTTTTTTGCTGCACTGGAATAGCATCGCATGGGTGTTATGCGATCTGATTCAGGCAATCGCACTGCATTTTGCGAGCTGTTTCGGGGTGTCATTAATTTAACATTGACACCCGCAGCAGATTGCATGAACCCGCACATCATATATGTGAACTAAGGCTAAAAGAATAAAACATGGAGAAATGTGCAAGTATTGCAGAGATGTACTGCATATATATATACTGTATATATTTATATATATATATATATATATGTATGTATGTATGTATATATATTTTATTATTTTATCTGGATATATAGTTTAACCACTTCAGCCCCGGAAGGATTTCCCACGTTAGGACCAGAGCACTTTTTGTGATTCGGCACTGCATCGCTTTAACTGACAATTGCGCGGTCGTGCGGCGTTGTACCCAAACAAAATTTGCGTCCTTTTTTCCCCACAAATAGAGCTTTCTTTTGGTGGTATTTGATCGCCTCTGCGTCATTTCTGATCACCGCTATAAACAAAAAAAGAATGACAATTTTGAAAAAAAAAATATTTCTTACTTTTTGCTAAAATCCAAATCCAAAAAAAAAATATAAAAACATTTTTTCTTCGGTTTTGGCCGATTTATATTATTCCTCATATTTTTGATTAAAAAAATCGCAATCGGCGTTTATTGATTGGTTTGCGCAAAAGTTGCCGCGTTTACGGATGATGAGTATTAACTTTGATATTGCAGCGGACATGTCGGACCATTTTGACACTTTTTTGGGACCAATGGCATTTATACAGCGATTAGTGCTGTAAAATGCACTGATTACTGTGTAAATTCCATTAGCAGGGAAGGGGTTAACCTGCAGGGGGAGATCTAGGGGTTAACTGTGTTCCCTAGGTGTGTTCTAACTGTATGGGGGCTGGGCTGCTATGGGCATAAGAGATCTAACTGATCCCAGTGACAAGGATCAGTAGATCTCTTATGTCCCCACTGTCAGAATGGGGAACCGCCATGTTTACATCGGCGGTTCCCCCTTCTTTGGCTCTGGCAGCTCATCACGGCTCGCCGGCAGACATTGGGTCCATCCGAGCCGCAGGCACACTCCTCATTTGTATTCAGCCCCCCTGAGTCAATACTTTGTAGAACCGCCTTTCTCTGCAATTACAGCTGCAAGTCTTTTTGGGGATGTCTCTACCATCTTTACACATCTAGAGAGGACATTTTTGCCCATTCTTCTTTGCAAAATAACTCAGGCTCTATCAGATTGGACGGAGAGCGTCTGTGAACAGCAATTTCAAGTCTTGCCACAGATTCTCAATTGGATTTAGGTCTGAACTTTAACTGGGTCATTCTAACACTTGAATATGCTTTGATCCACCAGGGGTCTCAAACTGGCGGCCCCCCAGCTGTTGCGAAACTACAAGCCCCATCATGCCTCTGCCTGTGGGAGTCATGCTTGTAACCTTCAGCCTTGCAATGCCTCATGGGACTTGTAGTTTCGCAACAGCTCGAGGGCCGCCAGTTTGAGACCCCTGAACCATTCCATTGTAGCTCTGGCCTTATGTTTAGGGTCGTTGTCCTGCTGGAGGTGAACCACCTCCACCGTCTAAAGTCTTTTGCAGACCCTATCAGGTTTTCTTCTAAGATTGCCCTGTATTTGGCTCCATCCATCTTCCCATCAACTCTGATCAGCTTCCCTGTCCCTGCTGAAGAAAATCATCCCCACAACATGGTGCTACCACCACCATATTTCACAGTAGGGATAGTGTGTTCAGGGTGATGTGCAGTGTTAGTTTTCCACCACACATAGCGTTTTGCTTTTAGGCCAAAAAGTTCAATTTTGGTCTCATCTGACCAGAGCGCCTTCTTCCACATGTTTGCTGTGTCCCCCACATGGCTTCATGCAAACCACAAATGGGACTTCTTATGGCTTTCTTTCAGCAATGGCTTTCTTCTTGCCACTCTTCCATAAAGACCAGATTTGAGGAGTAGACGACTAATAGTTGTCCTGTGGACAGATTCTCCCACCTGAGCTGTGGGTCTCTGCAGCTCCTCCAGAGTTACCATGGGCCTCTTGGCTGCTTCTCTGATGAATGCTCTCCTTGCCCGGCCTGTCAGACTAGGTGGACGGCCATGTCTTGGTAGGTTTGCAGTTGTGCCATACTCTTTCCATTTCCGGATGATGGATTGAACAGAGCTCCGTGAGATGTTCAAAGCTTGGAATATTTTTTTAGAACTTAACCCTGCTTTAAACCTCTCCACAACTTTATCCCTGACCTGTCTGGTGTGTTCCTTGGCCTTCACGATGATGTTTGTTCACTAAGGTTCTCTAACAAACCTCTGAGGACTTCACAGAACAGCTGTATTTATACTGAGATTAAATTACACACAGATGGACTCTATTTACTAATTTGGTGACTTCTTAAGTTCTTCAATTGGTTCCACTAGATTTTGGTTAGGGGTATCAGAGAAAAGGGGCTGAATGCAAATGCACGTTACAACTTTTAGATATTTATTTGTAAAAAATGTTGAAAACTTTTTATCATTTTCCTTCCATTTCACAATTATGTGCCACTTTGTGTTGGTCTATCCCAATAAAATACATTTACGTTTTTGGTTGTAACATGACAAAATGTGGAAAATGTCAAAGGGTATGAATACTTTTTCAAGGCGCTGTAGATATGTATAATATTATATAATAATAATAATATTATTATATTTTAAGACACTATGAGAGCATCAATAGAAAGTGTTCTTTTTAAAAAATAATGAAAGCTCCCTTTAAGGTTTTATCAGTATGTACTGCGATATAACTAGAACATTTTACTAAAAAAAGAAGTGCCCAGAAACAGAATGTCACAAGATTATAGATCGCAATGTTCCCTTCCTGCAATTAAGGTCGATCTGATCCTTTAAGATTGTTTTTCTTTTCTTTTTTTGAGGGCAAAGACATATTGTAAAATGTACAGAGCAATAAAAGGAATTTTGTAACATGATAATGACAATGGGACACATTCACATAAAAAAAATAGGAAGAAAAGCATTCAATGGCAGCCAACCAACAACTTTTGACCCTGAAAAAAGGGGGTTCTAAAGAGACAGCTCTGGAAAAGTCTTAGCTGGAGGTCATGGTGTACCTGGAAGTCAGAGCAAAAATTTGAATGATCTTTTATATATCTATTCTAAATAGTTAGGTTAAAAGATGCAAGTCTATCTAGTTCAATAAATAGAAAAAAATAAATAGAGAATCTCCTTATACACAATCATATCCTCACACCTGATCTAAAGGGAGGCCAAAAAACCCTAATAAAGGATGATCCATTCTGCTCCAGCAGGGAAAAAAATGTCTTTCTGATCCCTCAGGAGGAAATTGGATATTGCTTGGATCAACAATCTATTTTGGTATTACCAGTGTTAATTTTGGCAGCAAATTTTGATTTAGTTTTAGTCTTTGACTAAAATGGCATTTTAGTTTTAGTCCCATTTTAGTCATATTTTAGTCGACTAAAATCTCCAGTACATTTTAGTTGAATAAAATCATTTTAGTCAACTGAAATCAAATGGGTGTAGTTAAATTGTAATGCATTATTTAAGCATTTCTCTAGAATTTCCAAACTCATTACATACTCCGGGAGTAAATTAATCTAATATCATGTTATTATTTATGGTATTAAGATTTGAACAAACTCACAGATTTAGCCACTCTGAATAGTCTGAGGAGGAGTGTAATGCTGCACAGTGCTCTGGACGGTCTGAGGAGGCCTGTGCTGCACAGTGCTCTGGACAGTCTGAGGAGGCCTGTGCTGCACAGTGCTTTGGATGGTCTGAGGAGGCCTGTAATGCTGCACAGTGCTCTGGATGGTCTGAGGAGGCCTGTGCTGCACAGTGCTCTGGATGGTCTGAGGAGGCGTGTAATGCCTCACAGTGCTCTGGATGGTGTGAGGAGTCCTGTAATGCTGCACAGGGCCCTGGACGGTAGTCTGAGGAGGCCTGTGCTGCATAGTGCTCTTGATGGTGATCAAAGGAGACCTGTAATGCTGCATAGTGCTGTATGGTGGTCTGAGGAGACCTGTAATGCTGCAGAGTGCTGGATGGTGGTCTAAGTAGGCCTGTAATGTTGCCGCTGCAGAGTGCTGGACGGTGGTCTGAGGAGGCCTGTAATGCTGCACATTGCTCTGAACAGACTGAGGAGGCCTGTGCTGCACAGTGCTCTGGACGGTGGTCTGAGGAGGCCTGTGCTGCACAGTGCTCTGGGCGATGGTCAGAGGAGACCTGTAATACTGCACAGTGCTGGATGGTGGTCTGAGGGATGGTCTGTAATCCACAGTGCTGTGGATGCCACTACCAGTGGTCATCAGAAGAGGCCTGTTATGCACAGTTGCACAGTGTGCTCTGGACAGAGGGTGGTCTGAGGGGAGGGGAGGCCTCTGGCCTGCTTTAATAGTAATGTATAGCACCCCAACTGTACTCACAGTCTGCTCTGGGCACCTGGGGGCGCGGTAGTCTCGTCAGGAGTCAGGACTCAGGCATCAGCCTGGCTGGCCTGTAATGCACAGTGCTACTTTCACTCTCACTCACGGTGCGCTTGCTTGCTGGGAATGGATTGCAGAAGTAGGTGAAACTCTGTGAAAAACCAGAAGTTAGTTCACAAGAGTAAACGTCCTTGCCCCACATTTTCATCCCATTTTTGTTCGTTAACGAAAACGGACCTGATTTTAGTCATAGTTTTCATCACTGGACGAAAATGTGCTGTACTTTTGGTTTCGCTTTTGTCACTGTAAAAATGCCGCTGACGAAATCTTTGACAAAAACTTTTCGTTGACTACATTAACACTGGGTATTGCCTATATATGCCTATATATGTTAATATCCAACTGTATTTTGTGCATTTAGGAATACATCAACAATCTACTAAGCTGGCCAAAACTTGTCCTTGAGGAAGTATATTGCAAATTTTCTGAGGCTGGGTTCGCACTATCTTTGCATGCGGCTCCAAATAGGGGTCCGGTGCGTCGTGGTTCACCTTTTCAGGTCCGATTTCAGCCCAAATTTTTGGCTGAATTCAGACCTGAAACGGACCAAAAGACGCACAGGGCTCCTGTGCAAATTCACACCAGAGCCGCAGCGGAGATATATCCATATAGAGCCTGTCACAATATCCTGCTATTGCAATAGTGTGAACCCAGCCTTACTGTGAAGAAGCCTTTCCATAAGTGGAAGTTAAATCTCTTTTCCCCCAGATGCACCTCCCAACATTTTGAGATGGGAATGAGGGACACCTGCTAGCAAACATATGTAGGAATAGGACACGCCCCTTGCCACACCCCCTTAACGGAGAATTAACAAAAAAAAAAAAGGTTAATTAAATCTACAAGGGTTTTTTTTTTTTTACCATTACTATACCTTTATATTGGCTTTTAAAATGTACAAATGCAGCAATTTAGAATCTGGACGAAAGGTTTAGCACTGGAAAACTCTTTTTGAAAGATAAAAATTGCACTTTAAATACAGCTATATGGATCAGACCAAAATGAGGGACAAATGAGGGGGAAAGAGGGACAGAGGGACATTGCTCCAAATCAGGGACAGTCCCTCAAGATCAGGGATAGTTGGGAGCTATGCAGATGTACTGAGTGCCTCAGTGCCATCCACACAAGAGAGGTAAACAGAGAACGCCTTCCTGCTGTACCAGACCAGGGACTCTCCACTTTCAGAATGCACTGATCAGCTGGCAGAATAATTGCAATGAGCTGATTGAGAAATATGTCCCAGCAAGCCTGATCGACAAAAGTCGTTCTCACAATAGACTTCTGTTGAACAGGCATGGTCATGCATGGATCAAAATTTCAAAACATCTATGGCCATCTTTACTCTACACACATCTTTTGGTTGGTTAGCATTGGTGGAGTATCTATAATCTCAATAGACCTTTGTGTTGGCGTCTTTCTCCATAGACTAGTCCTGATCCAATCCGATTGGAAAACAAACTTGTCTAATTAAAAGTTTAGTGAAGGTGGTTCACGGTAGATCCACCAATGTAAAACCACTTCTTTGGGCACTAATGATATAATAAATAACAGAGTTCTCCAACTTGCTGTGATCTTAGCCCCTTAGTACAGGATTTCTCAACCAGGGTCCCATGGAACCCTAAGGTTCCCCCAGAGGTTGCTAAGGGTTCGTTAATCTCTGCCTCTCAGATAAGTTCCCACTGACACCATTGATCTTTTTAGCTATCTGTAAGGGGGTAATTCTTCCCAGTGACCACAAGTGTAAGGAGCATTCTTCCCACTGACCATCACACTAATGTATCCTGAGTTGTAGATAGATATAGTCATTTTGCAGGGGTTCCCTGAGACCAGAAAGTTATTTCAAGGGTGCAACTTTAAGTGATAGTTAATAGAATCAATATTTTCATAATATCTTGTGACTTCAGTGACCACCACCTCTAGTAGAATTGCCTGCTCACCTCCAAATGGTGACCCCACTACAGAGTTATACAAGCCTGGTTTATCGTCTTTCAGGATTCCCAGGCAAAATCTTCCTCCAAATGAACCTGGATCCCACTGGCCTCATCCTTAGAATAGGGACCCCATAACAGAGTCACACTAGCCCGGTGTCATAACTCTCAAACTGCCATGAGGAGATGAGAGTGCTCAGCTCCGTAGCATAGTGGTATGCCTGCTACCTTCAAAGGTTCAAACCATGGGTTTGAAGCCCACCGATGGTATCACCTCCTGAAAACGTGCATTATACTCAGCAGCATAATTAGCCAATGCACATCAGTTTGGTTTATTCCATAATCCCTCAATGATCTCAACCACTCCTTCAAAAGACTCAACTACCTGTTTGAAAAGAAAGTCAAGGTATGGTGGGATATGGCCACCTTTGACAGGTATATTGCTGCCAAGATGGCCCCCAGATGTTTGAGGTGGGAAGT
Source organism: Glandirana rugosa (assembly GCA_018402905.1). Taxonomy (NCBI): domain Eukaryota; kingdom Metazoa; phylum Chordata; class Amphibia; order Anura; family Ranidae; genus Glandirana; species Glandirana rugosa. Next base: position 117,807 of record BLSH010028356.1, on the reverse strand, counting down.
GCCTCTTAATGATGGATTAGTTGATGAAGATTCAGTGAAGGAGTAGTTTGAGTACTTCAATTTCAAAAGTGTAGATTTATTGGGTCTCCTTATTAAAATTAAACAAAGGAAGATGAGGCATATAGAGACTCAAATTACAGAGGTTAAAAATAAGGTGGAGCCCTTCAAAGGGACCCCTGTTTTTATCAGACTTTCTGGTAAAATCATCTTCTCATGGCAGTTTGAGAGTTATGACATCAGGCGGGTGTGGCTCTGTTATGGGGTCCCTATTCTAAGGATGAGGCCAGCGTTATCCAGCTTCATTTGGAGGAAGATTTTCCCCGGGGAATCCTGAAAGACGATAAACCAGGCTTGTATGACTCTGTAGTGGGGTCACCATTTGGAGGTGAGCAGGCAATTCTACTAGAGATGGTGGTAACTGAAGTCACTGGCTATTATGAAAATATTGATTCTATGAAATTTCACTTAAAGTTGCACTACGGTGGAATCTTTACGATATTTTAGCTTTTTTCACATAGGTTGCGCTACACCATTTTTGTTGGTTATTTGTTTGCTGTGAGTCACATGTGGATACACTCTGAGGGGTGCGGGCGGCAATCTTATTAAGCCTAGTTGCAGGCTATTGGCACTTGTTTTGTGTATTATATAGTTGCACTGAGTATTTTGAATAATGCGCTGATTATATTTTGCTTTATGATTTCAAAGGTTCTGCTGTGTTGAAAAGGTTGAGAAAGGCTGCCCTAGTAGATCCAAGAATCCAAGCCTTAGACACCTAGAATTTCCCAGGCCGGAGTAGGAGGGAGGTAGTTCACCAAGTTGTCAATAGAGTATCGGTTTTCTAAAATTGTTTTATCTTAGGAATGGCCCAAAAAACATGGTACAAATTGGATGACTGCATTTAATGCTGAACTCCAGGTATTATTTTTTTTGGCAAAATACAAATTATACCTATTCTTTGCCCAGTGAGACATTGTGAAAATCTTCTGGGACCTGTTCCAAGAGGCTTCCCCTGTGCACACTGACCACAAGGGGTTGCTTGCTTGGCACTGCCACCATTCGCGGAACGCCTTATATATTTATGACTACCAGGCATTCTATGATTTGAGAAGTGGAGATTGTAACGTCACCACCCCACCTTTTGACCTCATCCAATGAAAGAGTGCTTTGTCTTTACTGGAAAAAAGGCACTTGGTGGCCATGGCAAGCGAGCAAACCCTTTTGTTCACAATGCAGAACAGCAACCGCTTGACACAGCATCTGGAATACCGCGGCACTCACTGTAGTAACATTGACTACTACAGTAATTCTCTGCTTCCACAGTGGTCCCATAGGTTGTCATGCTTATCCCTAACGCAAGTGGTGAGACACTATAGCTAGCTCATGTGTTCTTCACCTATAGCAGCCCCCTTTCCTATAACTCAAGCAGGTACTCAGTTGCCTCCAGGGCTTATACACACAATGCTACAGTGCCTGGCTACCACGCTGGAGCAGGTGCGAACTGAGCAAGGCATACAGGTACCTGCGGTTGCAAACAGACAGAGTGGTTCAAAGACAGTCAGTCTAGATACACGGCAGACAATGTTCAGAATAGTCAGGGTCAAATCCATAGTCAAAAGACAGACAGAGTTCAGAGAGTAGTTGATATTCGATCCGAGGTTGTCAACAAGGGAATCCAAACAGCAGAGGAGGACAGACAAACTGAGAGCTTGGAGCACGTCTTACAAACACAGTATTACAAGCATGAGACTGCAGGCTTGGTTGGCTTAAATCAGGTTTGTTCTCTACCTATAGACTGGCCACATCAACATCAACCACCTTGCAGATGGACAGACAGGGAGAATGCGTCACAGCCAAAAACAGGATACTAGAGTGAGACCAGCAGCTGTCAAAGAACAGGAGCATTTACACACTCCTGACACATGCAATATGTGTACTTACCTTGGTCAAGCTGGGCTATGTAACTATGCGATAAATTCCATACCTTGAGTTCAGCTTTAAGACATTTAGGAGAGTGAATGAGACTGCTGAGATCCATGCAGAGAAATGTATGCACCGTGGTCATCCCTACGCATCATTTCCCTAGAAGTGAAGGCAGAGATCATGCTCAGCGCTCTAGTAAAATAGTTGAGGATGTCCATTGATCAGGGCTTTAATCCATGTGGTATGTTTCTACAAACAGGGCCGCCAAGCAGCGCCGAAAAGGCGATCGGATCGTCATTGAATGCCAGGAACAGGCATACTGGCTCGTCAGCAAGCCATCGGTGAGTTGGTCATGGTGTTTTCACCTATTGTAGCTACAATGAAAGTGATGAAGGTTTGGTGCAGTCAGATACGGGCATGAGAAGATATGGGTTGGTCATTTGCCTTCAGTTCATGCCCCAGTCCCATGAACTTTTTTAAAGCAGTATAAATGCTGGACAAAAATGACTCTTCCCCACCTTCCTACTGTGTCCGAAGGGGACCATGTGCCATATGCCTTGTCTATACCATGTTCATGTACCTGCCTGTGATGTGCCTACTTTATATTATCTCATTGAACCGTGATTTGGAGAAGGCGGGTGAAGGGTTGTTTAGGTATTTTGGTGTTTCTTGCTTTTTTTTCCTCTATTGTTTTTAAGCATGTTGAACCTCTGCAAAGTGACAACTGCTTCCACACAGAGAGCTAGGGTTCTGTTCTACAGCATACTGGCAGGGGACATGCAAAAAATGTGTGCAAAGTCTTACAGTTCTACAACCTGATTAGAAAAGCCTATTCCCTGCCAGCACGCTGCAGAGAAGGACCCTTGTTCTCTGTACGGAAGCAGAGGTCTCTACGCAGAGGTCAAGCATGCATGTATTCTGCTGAATCAGAGCTCCCCAATCAGCAGGGAGCATGAGCTTTACTGATCACAGAGCTATAGGCTGGACTAAGCAGGGGGTGTGTCAGACTTCTGCAGAGACCACTGCTTCCACACAGAGCAAGAATCCTCCGCAGCATGCTGGTGGGAAACAGACTTTTCTACTCTACTGTGAACTATAAAACCTTTCAGACCTTTTATGACGCAACTGGGCTGAAGGGGTCTATTTAGAGGCATAACTAGAACACTCAGGACTCCGGTGCAAGAAACCATGAAGGTCCCTCTGACCCCCAGCTGGGAGCCCCTCCCTCTGAGCCCAGGCCTTTCCCTATGAGCCCAGTGGTGGAACGCCAGGGCCCGGTTGTAAGTGCGACCTTTATGACCCTGGTGGTTCTGCCACTGGTATCAGTAGTTTTTTTTTTTTTTTTACCATTTTATTTATTTATTTTTTACAGTATTATTTTTTTTAAATAATTTTTAGGAGCCCTGTTGGGGGCTTTGGTGAGATATTAGGGGTCTAAACAGACTTCCATTGTTTCACCTTTGAGACAGAGAAAGAAGACACAGCCCTCAATCTCAATCTCTGTAACCTCAGCTGCACAGAATGAATGGACAGGAATAGCTCTGTACAGAGCTCCCTGTTCATTCACAAGCTGAAGCATAGTAAACAGGTTACTGCAATTTAGTTATGAATGAACACAGTCAGTTATCAGTGATTTGGAAGGGGCCCCTTGCCCGCTCTGCATCCTGACACAACCCCACAGCAGTCGGCTGGAGGTTGGGGGGGGGGGGGGCAGGAGACAGCACAAGGACCGGAGAAGAGCATCGGACAGGGGAATGGGGGGGGGGGGGAGAGCATGGGTACCAGATGAGCACAGGGAGGACCAGAGAAGAGGGGGGCTGCATGACAGCACAGACAGAGGTTGCCAGGGAAGATCACAAGGGGGCAGGAGAGAGCAGAGGGGCCCACAGAAGGAAGCTGGACAGGAGGGGCGGCATATAGAGGAACCAATGCCCTCCATGTTCCTCCTGCAGCTGCTGAATGCCTGCGGGAGGGAGAAGTGAAGAAGCGGGCATTCAGCGGCTGCAGGAAGAACATGGAGGGCATCGGTTCCTCTATATGCCGCTCCTCCTGTCCATGTGTAGAGGGGAGCTGCACGGGCCCACCCTGTGTCCTTTGTAGTTACTCCCCTGGGTCTATTTATCAATGTTTCACCCAATATTCACACAACTTCAACCAAAGGTCAACATGTTTTCAATTCCAAGAAAGATGTAGCCGGCAACTCCAGAATTCCATGAAAATCTTTATTAGCTAATTGCTACATAGAGGTCAGGATTTAAAACAGCTACACATTTTCTATACATAGGATTTAATAAGAAAATGAGTGGAGCTCTAGCTGTCTACGTGGACACAGTGGTCACTCTGCAGAAGTTCAAAGCCCACCTGACCACCCCCAGTGAGTCAGACCAACAGCTGATTGGAGAGCTCTAGCAAAGTGTGTACCAAACCTTGGCAGAGAGACCACTGCTTCCACGCAGAGTTCCTTCTCTGCAGCTTGCTGGCAGGGGACAGGCTTTTCTACTCAGGCTGTGGCTGCTTTCTAAAGAAAATGAACTGCATGACACCTTTTGTCTCGATGTGTCTGGAATATATCGAGCTGATTTAAACTGAAGTTCGACCGTAAAAACATTAAAACAACTATTGCTTCTTTTTACGTTTTCATTTTTTTTTTTTACTGTATCGCTTTGTAAATATTTTGCCAGCTACAATGCTCCTTTGAAATGAGAATGTAGTTGTTAGCCTTTAAAGTTCTTGCACAAAAGTATCACAGCTTGAGTCACAGCAGCGCCATAACCACATCTGCACACCTTGGGAAGCGAACGCGTGTTTTTCTCCCACGCTCGTCTTTCATCTAAGCCTTATATAGGCCGCGCGCTCTTTTGCATTTCTTCATTAGAGAAAAAAAAACAGAAAGCGCACATGCGAGCAATCGAACAATCAATTCCGAAGCTTTCATGTGACCTTCGGATGACTTTGATGGCCCCTTTCATCTTCCCATCAAGGTCGCGGACGAGCTCGCATCCAGCACAATTATATTTATTAAAGCGCAAGGTTTTGCGAGCGGTATATAATTAGATGTCTATAATTTGCTTCCTGTCGTGTTGTTAACACATGCTGCTGCTTTTTTTTCTTTTTATTAAACTAAATATAGTTTCTCTGGTTGGCATGAACGCAGCTATAATTTATTTTTTTAATGATCTACTTTTCACAGGAAGGATTTGAATATTTGGGATAAAAGTTAAAGGGGAAAAAAAAGTCTTTCATTATAATTGCCAGGCAGGCATTTTTCTGATCTGATGTTATTAAAAATCAGCTTTCCCTTTCCATCTGAAGCCGTGCATTGATTTCTATAGCTGCCTAAATATTAATATGCCCCTCCCCCCTAACCATGGAAATGCCGCAGGCCTTCTGTACATTGGGGATCTTTAAAGCCCAATTGAACTTTCAGTTTATGTATGCTTAATACATTGTAGGTGGTGGTCTGTGATTAAATAATTCACAGGGCAGATGTCTTAAACATTCACACAGGTGCCACGAATGACCGCCGCATTGTTTGTAATATGATTAATTATTATGATCATCAGCTCTAGTGGCCAAAATGTGGTATTTTCCTGAAATACTGAATGACAACAAAATACCACATAATGGGCACTAGATGGAGCAGCTGCTACGTCTGCATTCACTTGTATAGGTTAGCAGGGGTCTCAAGCCCTCCAGCTGTTGCGGAACTACAAGTCCCATCATGCCTCTGCCTATGGGAGTCATGCTTGTAACTGTCAGCCTTGCAATGGCTCATTGGAATTGTAGTTCTGCAACAACTGGATGGCTGCCAGTTTGAGACCCCTGGATTACAGCTCATACAAGTGGATGCAGCTGCTGCACAGACAGCTGCATTTAAAAATGGAGGCTGCAGCTTTAAAGTTCATGCAGGACAGGGGTCAGCACCCATCTGAATAAGTCCCTGACATTTATTTATTTATTTGAGGTACTTATATAGCGTTGCCAATATACGCAGTGCTTTACATATACATTGTACATTCACATCAGTCCCTACCCTCAAGGAGCTTACAATCTAAGGTCCCTAACTCACATTCATACATATACTAGGGGCAATTTAGACAGGATCCAATTAACCTACCAGCATGTCTTTGGACTGTGGGAAGATTACCCGGAGGAAACCCACGCAGAGAAAACAGGCAAACTCCAGTTATGTAATGTCGTGGTTGGGATTTGAACCAGCGACCCTTTGGCTGCTAGGCGAATGTGCTATTCACTACACCACTGTGCCGCCCTGACATGTGGCTGCACTGCGTCTGCATCCACTTGTATACTATGCCTGCATGCAGCTTTATGACGCTACAAAAAACAGCAGCTCACCCATCTGAATGAACCCTAAAGCATTCACTCAGGTGCTCCAAATAATCGCTGCATTGTTTGTAATATGCTTATCTCCTATGATCATCATCTCCGTCTAGTGGCAATAATACAGTACTTTCCATAAGTAAAAAAATAATACCAAATTATGGTCACTAGATGTAGCTGATGATCATTGGAGATAACCATATTACAAACAATACAGCAATCATTTGTGGAGCCTGTGCAAAGGCTTTAGGTCCCATTCAGATTGGCGAGCCACTGTTTTTTGAACCCGCATCTGCCTTGGAGCTGTGTGGAGGCATCCTATACAAGTGGGTTCAAGTGCAGTGCAGCCACAGGTCAAAATTTGACATACGTGCAGGAGCAGGTGCACAGATCTGAACACAGATGTGTGTGTGTGCACAGATCTGTGCACTTACTCCTGCATGTATGTCAAATTTTGACACGCTGCTGTGTCTGTGAAGCAGCTGCATCTGCATCCATTTGTATAGGCTGCCTGCACGCAGCTTCAAGGCGGGTGCAGCTGCAAAAAACACTGGCTCACCCATCTGAATGAGATCTAAAGCTTTCGCACATGTGCCACAATTGATCGCCGTATTGTTTGTTATATGATTATCTCCTATAATCATCAGCTCCATCTAGTGGCCATAATATGGTATTATTTTTATCTACATATTTCAGGAAAGTACTGCATTATGTCCACTGGATGGAGCTGACAATAATAGGAGATAATCACTTCACAAACAATGTAGCAGTCATTTGCATCTGTGCCCTGCACACAGGACGGGTGTCAATGCGCATCTTGATTGAATGATATTAGTAAAAAGCGTGAAAGGGTAAAATACCGCAATATGGCCACTAGATGGTGCTGAGTATTATACAGAATAAGCATGCTCCTCTTCTTCCTCCATAATAATTTTTTTTCATTTACACTTTTGTTTTGAATAACATTTGATCTGTAGAGAATATAGCCTGAGAAAATTAGATTTTGCAGTCTCAATGAACAAACAGCTATGTGCATTTTTATATGTATATATATATACAGGTGATACTCGAAAAATTTGAATATTGTGCAAAAAAAAAGTTCATTTATTTCAGTAATGCAACTTGAAAGGTGAAACTAATATACAGTCAGGTCCATAAATATTGGGACATCGACACAATTCTAATCTTTTTGGCTCTATACACCACCACAATGGATTTGAAATGAAACAAACAAGATGTGCTTTAACTCTTAACACAGCTACAGGGTTATAAATACCTGGACTGACATATAATCAAAGTGGAAAGTTCAACGTAATGACTTTATTTACTTGAAAAAAAAACGTGTTATAAGTTTAAAAAGCTCATAGTGGACATATATATATATGTATATTTTTACGTGTATCGACAAACAAGTAACTCTGACGTTTTAGATTAAAAGAGTCCGATATAAGAGATGTCTAGTTTACAATAAGTTTTGTTTTCACATTTACTTTTTTTTAATAATACCTCCTTCTTCTCCTCGTACGAATAAGACATATTATGAGTCGTGGTAGATCACCGGTATAACGCCATAAAATGGGAAAGTGCGAAAAATGATTATAGTAAGTTAGTTCTACGCGTAACTGTGGGCAGGACACACGTCCCGTGTCTACGTTTACTGACGATGTAACAAACACTTCACTAATAGAGGATAATAACAGTC
>BLSH010028356.1:57933-76343 GCA_018402905.1 Glandirana rugosa | reverse complement strand
ACGGGAGGGAGTTTGGACCCCAGGAAAAGCCTGTGAACACACTCAGGGAAGGTGGCAAAACATTAACCCATTCCCCCTGACCTGGGCAGCCAAGTGCTAATTAAACATACAGTAGGCCACCTGCCTACATATGCAAATGTTGACTTTTTGTCAAAAGTCAGCAACCCCTATCTTCACCCCCAGCCACTGACATTTGCAGAGAGCAGTATGGGTAGAGATGTCCTTGATGTGCAGGCTGTGATTGAAGTAAGGGCTTTACCAACAGGGAAATAACAGAGAGGCTGGAGCAGAGTTTTGTTCACAGATTAAGCAGAGATAAAAGCTGCTGTATTCATATTTCTGTAAACAATGGCAAAGATAAGTGCTGCATTAATTATCCTCCCACATAGTGTGTACAGTCATACCTGTACCATAGTTAATTGAATGAAGGTGGTGGCTCAGCTGTGTTCAGTTGTACAATCCTTGTAGTTTACATACCGTATCTCAGTAATTAAAGGACTGTACTGGCATTCCTGTTGATGCACTCTACATTATTGTGCCACTAGAGGGCAGCAAGTGGCCTGGAGGGGCCATAGCAGGGGCCCTGTTGAATATCTGTGTTTATTGGTCACATATAGCGAGGCTGCTCTTGTATCTGCAGAAAGCGTATTTTCTCTTTCTGTACCATCATTTCTGATTAGCTTTTGTGCAGTCTATTTTTCCCTGTTTGGCGGAGCCTGAAAATCACTGATGAAAATGAAGTGCTCCATGTAGACAGGCAGCGCACCTGTTCTTGAATTTTGTATACACTTATAATTATTGTAATCGGCTCTATCATGCACTGATTGTGTGTTTCTGCAAAGCTTTCATTATTTCCTGCATTGACGTTGACTTAATTACTTTTTTCAAGGAGAAATATTTTTGATTGCTTGTCGAATGAATGATCAAGATACAAACAGATTTTTTTCCCCCGTGGGTTAAAGCAGGGGGGGAGATAGCAAGGAAAAAGGTTCATGCTGTCATATGCTTAATTTAGAATTAAAGGACACAATGCAAAATCCAACCAGGCCATTCTTACTAACCACCTAACCTAATGGAACCCAGACAAGCCCTACCCAGAGAATAGTTACTTCTGTCTGGCGTGGAGGCCTTCTTTAGGGTTTACCCACCCCTGACCTGAAATCTTTTCTGACGCTACCTGCGACTTAAAAGTGAGTCCCTATAGATTTTAATGGGGCTGTACTCCTAGAAATTGTAGTGTAGAGCAGCCTTTTTCAACCAGGATGCCCAGGCACCCTGGGGTGCCTTGAGGTTTCTTCAGGGGTGCCTTGGCAAAATGCCAAAAATTGCCCAAAAATTGCATACAAGCCAGTGTGTGGATAAAGCTGCCTTTTAGTTACACAAAGCCACAGGTTTTCATTGTGCACCATTACATCCTTCTAGCCGTCGGCATCCTAGTGACCAATAGCATCATCAGTTGATAAGGAGGATGTCCTCTCAACAAAACAACTGACAGCCGCTTCTCCTCCTCTCCCCTCTGCGGCTGTCAGCTGCTTTATTGAAAGCCACACAGGGAGATCGGTGCTTTGTAACTCCCCCCCCCACCACCGCACCGATCATACCTGAGTACCCCCTGTATCTTCCTCTGACTCCCCCTCTGTGTCCTCCTCCTTGTGCTCCTCTGGTATCCCCCACGTCCTCCTCTGGTCCCCCTATGTGTCCTCCTTCATGTACTCCTCCGTGTGCTCTTTCGGTCCCCCTGTGTCCTTCTCCAGTCCCCCACTGTTTCCTCCACCATGTGCTCCTCTGTGTCCTCCTCCGGTCCCCCTCTATGTCCTCCTCCGGTCCCCCTGTGCCCTACTCTGGTCCCCCTCTGTGTCCTCCATGTGCTCCTCCGGTCCCCCATGTCCTCCTCTGGTCCCCCTCTGATCCCCCTCTGTGTCCTCCCTCATGTGCTCCTCCAGTCCCCCCCTGTCCTCCTCCGGCCCCCCTCTGTGCTCCTCCGCCCCCCCCGTCCCTGATATTTCAGGATGGAGAGCGGAGGAAGGAGCCGGTAAACAAGTAATTTACCGCCTCCTTCCTTTCCTGAATGGACAGTCACTGACTCTGTCCATTCATAACTGAGCATCGTACACAATGTTTACGATGCTTTGGTTTATGAATGGGGAGGAGCGGCTGTCTCCTGTCCATTTATCTTCAGTGCAGCTGAGGCTGCAGAGAAACTGGGGAATCTGTGTCCTCAGTCCCTTTCCCTGTCTCAAAGGGGAGATGTCAAAAAAAGGAAACGTAATAAATAAATATGTAAAAAAAGTAAGATTGTAAAAATAACAATAAATAAAATAAAAAAACGCTGACACTGTCCCCCCCCCCCCCCAAAAAAAAGTAGCAAAAAAAATTTGTAAAACATAATAAAAAATGAATCGTAAATAATAGAATTGTAAGAAATAAAAATAAAATAAAAATAAAAAACTGCTGACACAGTCCATGCCTCGTCAGTGCCACCTATCAGTGCCCATCAGTGCTGCATATTGATGCCACTGTCACATTATATTAAAAAAAAGTACCGGTAATCGGTATCGGCAAGTACTTGAAAAAAGTATCTGTACTTGTAATCAGTCTTAAAAAAGTGGTATCGTTGCAACCCTAGATCAATGTCCAGCTTCACAGTGCCAGAACCTTTAAGCAACACTGTAAGCACGTTCCCAAATTTCAATGCATCTTCCAAGTGAGTCACCAGGCCCGCCTGAGAGACCAGCCTTCTTTCTGGCTCATTCTAACAAGGGGCCTCTCCTGGGTCTCCTCCTTGGCCCAGCTTCCTCCAGACCAGGTAGGACAGCTTCAGGACCACTTCAGCACAGGTTAGGTCCCAAACCAGGCTATTGGGCCTAACAGCAGAACTCCATCCAGCAGTATCTCCTCAGGCCTCAGTCTGAAGTAAACGAGACAGCACATGGCCTGTCCCAAACATTTATATATATATATAAAGTATATAGTCACAAGCCAGCTGAAGCTTAGAGAAAAAACAGGTGGAAAAATTATAAACACAGTCTGAGCTAACTACAGCCCTGCCAAAAACTATGTCAGCATAATAGCCTCTGTTTAGTACAATGTTTTTTACTTGGCCAGTAGTTGCATAAGGGGGCCAGAAAGTGATCTTTTATGTCTGTCCTCCACTGTATTTTGAGAAGGGTAAACAGTGTGCAGGCAGGTGCAGTCTGCTTTATCCACTACAGGTGGCGCATAACTGAAGTGGCATTGCAGAGGGAGAGGAAGTCAAGAGAACTTAGTTCCTCTATGGTTTCCTGGGTCACAGGGGACAGCTATCAGAATGGATGCTTGCACCCTATGTGACTCTAGGCGGCTATCTTGGGTCTGTCAGAGTCTATTTCAGAAACAGTACAAGCAAATGGCAACCACCCCAATCTATAACTGGCCTTTGCAGCAAGGAGCACGTTAAAGCAGGGGTTTAGTTTGCACACATTTGCAAATATATGCATAAGCTGCAGGGCCTCTTCACGGCACCCCAGTAAACTGCAGCTCTAACTCATACAACTGGTAGACAGGACAATTCGGTTTGTTGCAGGCTGGTTGGTAAGAGAGCAGGAAACTTTTCTTTGTTGTTTTTTGACAAGAGTCTATTTCAGAACCTGTCTCCTGGGCTTAGTGTGCATTTCACATGTGGTTAGAGTAGAGCCAGGTCACTCGTCTGGCAGGGAAAGTACTTAGCTTCAAGGAGAGGCTCCTGAGGAGTAGGAAAAGTGCAGGGACACGCCATCCTTTCTGGAAGCCTCCTCACTTGGGTACGGACTGGCCAGATCACATTCCACCCCTCAAAACCGATGCTGTCGGCACACCTGAGGCCTACTTCTACTGACAAATCGCTGTTTCATGTGTTCCGGTTGGGCTGCCTTCCCACCGGGTCTGTTCTGTTATGCCAAACTTCAGTTACAATACATTTCCATTGCTCCATACTTGGACTCTTGAGTGTTTTTTTGCCACCGTACCACGTTGTATCCACCCACCCACAAGCGGAGGAGGCCACTGCTGTTAGGCAAAGAGGTGAGTAAGCACCTGAATGGAAAAAGTCTGGGTTGGATTAGATTAGGGTGCTAGGTGGATTAGCTAGTGGGTTTTTCTATAAAAGAATGTCATTTAAACCTGCAGTAGTAAATGACAGTGGGAAATCTGGTTGTTATGGGCAATGTAGACTGTTTTCTCTTTATTGACTTAGCTCTTCATTAAAGGGTTCCAAATTTTCACTGGACACCCAGTGCTGGCCTTGTCTCCCCCTCACCTGAATGGTCCAATGCAGGTTTACCAAACAGAGGGCTTTGATTGGGTGGCGGAGCTGTGCAGAGTCCACCAGGCACAGTGGTGCTTATCCACATGTCCCCTGCCCCTTTATGATTGTAAGCCCTCTTCTTGGTGAGCTCAGAGTCAGTAAAAATGTGAAGACGATACAAGATTTAGCTCCAACCCCAATTCCCAACATACATTGGGGAAGGCTTTGAACTTATCTTGGGTTTGTGTTTCTGTCTGTCCCCAGTGGGGCGATTTCACTTCATTTCCTATCCAATGACCACCCAGAAAGCAAGCAGAATCTCCTCAACGAGTATAAAAACCAAGCTGGATTGCTAACATGTGCCCGCTCTAATTAGGAAGAGTGCTTGCATTGTCTTGTGTTCCTATTGGAGAAATACTCTTCACTTCCTGTCTTGGTGACCCCACAGGAAATGAAGAAAAGTCTCATCAATGGGTCAAAGAAAGCAATATAAATAAAACTGATTTTTTTTTAACCCTTCCCAGTCCATTCTTGGCTAACAAAACTGTTTTGGTTAAAGTTGGACTTGAATATTTAATATCTATGTATAATTTGTATTTTTATGTGAGCATATGGGAAGCCATATTTTCTCATTAAATATACATGCTGTACTTCCTGGGTTAATAGTGCTGCACAGCAATTGTGCAGTATTGTTCACCCTTCTCAGCACACATCGGTCTGCTTTGAGTGGCTGAAAATAATAAATTCTCTCGTCTCAGGAGTCCTTCTGCAACAATGCTAAAATTACCATCATGGTACCATCATTAACCTGTCATGAAAATACTAAGTATGGGGACCTGGTTATGGTCCTGAACTGCTGCCTCATTGGCCATGGTCAATGTATCATTAGTCATATCATTTATTCATTGGTCTGTGGTTAGAAGTGCCTAGTACAAATGTTCATCTTGCTTGATTTGTTTAAAATATGTATTCATTAAGATAGGGCTTGACAAATTGCTTTGAATCTAGGAGCCAGCTAAAAAGTTAGGAGCAAGTTTTTTTTAAACATTTAGGCCTCATACACACGGGCGTTTTGCACGCCGGCGTTTGTAGGCGTTTTTTGCAGCTCTCCATGTTATTCAATGGCCTTCTAAAAACGCCGGCGTTAGTGAGCAGTAGAGGGCGTCGGCGTTAGTGAGCTGTTTTTAGAACGCGGGACCATCGCGTTCTGTAGCTGTAGCGTTTTGGCGTTTTTTGACGCCAATCGGCAAAACGCTCACTAACGCTTGCTAACGCCCGCTAACGCCGTACCGGCGTTAACAAGCGTTTTTTGATGCCGGCGTTTTTAGGTTGAAAAATAGCAGAGGACTGATTTTTTTAAAAAAAACGCCTATTGACGCCGACGCTCACTAACGCTCGCTAACGCCGATGCAAAACGCCGCAAAAAACGCCGATTTTTTAAAAAACGTCGGACCTGGCGTTTTGCTTATTTATTATAAAACGCCCGTGTGTATGAGGCCTTAGCCTTACGAAGGAGGTCTGGTGCTAGAATTATTGCCCTCATTTAGGCGATTTGTAATGTTTATCACAATTGACGTTTTCAGGTGTAGGCACCCCAACATGTGTATTTACGTTTGTACGTGCGTATATGTGGGAGTGGGGAGGACCCAATTTTTTTTATGTGCTTCTGTGTAACTTTACATTTTTACAATGAAAAAAAATAAATAAAAACATTTTTTTTTTACTTTTTTTTTTCATCACATAACTGACAAAGTCCCCTATGTGGTGTTTTTTTTTTTTTTTGGTGAAAGCCTGAATCTCCGTATGGGGCCACAGACAGCAATAAAAACCTGACAGGTGTTCTAATGACTCTTCACTCTATCCAAAACTAAAAACAACAAATTGTCTTTAGTTATACAGTACTTAATTTTTTTACATTTATTTAAAGGGTAACTCTGCTTTCCTAAAAACAAAAACCGCAAATAAAAAAATAATATAGCATATATAATTGCTACAGAAGCCATATTGTTAAACAGTACCTTTCAGTTTCAATCTGCATGTCATTTGCTGTAAAATTGTTACTTTTTTTTCTTTTACAGTTTTACCCTTAGGTATACTGCAAGGCTAAATTGAGCTGAATAGTCAGCATATCCTTGTATCCTTATCTGGCACACACAAAAGTCTCTATAGGGAGATATTCCAAGGGTGTGTAGAAATTGCAGTCACATGCGAAAAACGAAAAAACTATTAGGCCTCATACACACGGACGTTTCTTAAAAAATAAACAAAACGTCGGGCCCGATGTCAAGGAAAAAAAATCGGCGTTTTTCGGCGTTATGCATTGGCGTTAGTGAGCGTCGGCGTCAATAGGCGTTTTTTTAAAAAAATCAGCCCTCTACTATTTTTCAACCTAAATACGTCGGCGTCAAAAAACGCCGGTTAACGCCGATACAATATTAGTTGGCGTTTGTTGGCGTTTTCCAGCGTCGGCGTCAAAAAATGCCAAAACGTTACAGCCTCAGAACGCGCTGCCCGTGGGTTCTAGTTTCAGCTCACTAACGCCGACGCCATCTACAGCTCAAAAACATCGGCGTTTTTATGGGTCCATTGGCTAACATGGAGAGCTGCAAAAAACACCAGAAAACGCCGGCGTCCAAAAATGTCCGTGTGTATGAGGCCTTAATGTAAATGTGAAAGTGAAAAAAATTAAATTTGGGTAAATGATACATTTACAAAGTCGCTTTACTTCAATGAGCCAGAACAATGTGAAATATAGGAAATAACAAGCGAGATATATGTTTTTTGCTTATTTTTTTTTATAATTCATTAATTACATTTTTTTTTTTTCAGGATTCATTTCCCAGATATCTGAAATCTGAAATGTACAAGAATCTGCTCGGTCAAGCTTTTATCCCACCAGAAACTAAGAAAGGGTTTGAAATTTTTATTATTATCATTGTAAGGCTGAGGACACTTGGGGGAAGATCGTTAACTTACCACTTATCCTGGTTCTGTGGGGTTGCTCCTTTGCTTGCTAAGAGAATGGGACATTGCTTCCATGCCAGTGAGGGAGATTCTGTAGTAATCCAGGCCAGCAAGATAGCGATTCCATAACCGTAAGCGGTGGACTCTTCTATGGGATTCACCCAACTGTAAGCTTCCATGGGACCGTGTGGAAATGCTTGGGGATGGTGGCGGACATGGTGGCGTTGCTGTCACATCGTCTGTTTGCTGGGTGGCAGGTGACACTGGCACTGCAGAGGTGGAGGAAGAGGCAGCAGCAGAGGAAGCAGGAGGAGCCCGAGACCTTTCTTGGATTTTGAGTTGCTTATTCCACTGCAGCTCGTGCTTTGCATGTAGATGCCTGGTCATACAGGTTGTGCTCAGGTTTAGAACATTTAGGCCTCGCTTCAGGCTCTGATTGCACAGCGTGCAAACCACTCGTGTCTTGTCGTCAGCACATTGTCTGAAGAACTGCCACGCCAGGGAACTCCTTTGAGCTGCCTTTGGTGTGCTAGGTCCCTGGGTGCAGTGGGTAGTAGCAGGCCTACTGTCTAGGGGATGCTCGCTCCGCTTTTGCAACCTGCTTCCTCTTTTGCTATGCTGGTGCCTCTGTGCGACCACCACCTCTTCCTCCAAACTGCACACGTCACTCGCATGACCTTCATTCCATGTGGGGTCTAGGACCTCATCATCCTCCACATCATCTTCCACCCACCCTTCACCAATGCTCTCCTTGTCAGTCTGCACACTGTACAAAGCCACTGCACAGTTGGCACCTGTGTTTCGTCATCATCAGAGACTTGCTGCGGTGGTGTTTCCATGTCCTCATCCTGAAACACAAGTGGTTGGGCATTGGTGCACTCAATGTCTTCCACTTCTGGGGCAGCGCTATGTGGATTGCCCACAGAAAGCACTCCAGCAGAGCCATCAAAAAGCATAAGAGACTGCTGCATGACTTGGGGCTCAGACTGCTTGGCTGATTTACAAGGGGCTGAGGTGAAAGACAGATGGCCATGGGGTTCAGATGCCAACTCTGAGCTTTCAGCAAGGGACCGGGTGGGAGACAATGTGAAGGAACCGGTGGCATTGTCAGCCACCCAATCTACTAGTGCCTGTACTTGTCCTGGCCTCACCATTCGTTGAGCGGCATTCGGGCCTAACATATAACGTTGAAGGTTCTGTCGGCTACTCGCACCTGAGGAAGGTGTTTCACCTGTGCGCGTAGCTGGCACAGATCGACCACGTCCTCTCCTTGCAACAGGAGCTTCACCAACACCACTAACACCCGCAGCACCACAACCACGTCCCTTATTTGACGCTCTCCTCATTCTGGACGCAAATGTACTATTTAGCACGAATTTATATTATTTTTTTAAACCGGCAATGTCGACGCACTTTTTAATTTTGTGCAAGAAATGCACAGCAAGGTGCAAATGTACTACGTAGCAGTATTTATTATTCTTTTTTTTTTTTTAACCAGCAATGTAGACGCACTTTTTATTTTTGTGCAAGAAATGCACCTCAGGCCGCAAATGTAGTATTTAGAATATTTTTTTTTAACCACTTAAGGACTGGAAGGATTGCGGAAGGGTCATAAACTTTGTCAGGATCTTATTGCTGTCTGTGTCCCCATTGGAAGAGTTTTTCTCACTTCCTGTCCCGATAATTCCATGTCATACCCTGACACAAAGGGTGTCTCCAGGACAAGACGTGGTGGAAAAGCTTCCAAGTGGGGACACAGACAGCAGTAGAAACCTGATAAAGGTTCTAGGGCTTCTCGAGTAATACAGCATCCAGCAACCAATCTTCCATCCTGGTAAGTGGTTACAACAGTGTTTATCGATGGGGTTACTAAAAGTCCTGTAGGCCCATGATGATGAAACCTTTCTCAAGTGGTATTTGGGTTGTGCATGGGTGCTTTACATGTGTCTTATGTTTTACACTATTGTTAATGTTGCAGCGTGTTTCCATTTATGAGAAGACAGCGTCACTCCAGTCCCAGCCCGGCCTTCCTATTCCCACCAGGAGACCAAGATCCAAAGTTGGATGGGGACAGCAAGGTGAACTCACCAGCAGCCATCTCACAGGTGTGGATTACCACAGTCATGTGTTTGTTGTCATGCCATTTGTTATGGATACAAGGGGTCCTTTATGACATGTGGTGATTAGAAAAATGCTAGCTTTGCCCCATTTCTAATAATTGTGCCTCCTGAGCACCTAACCCCACGATAAACCCTACCAACCCATGGTCCTGGGTGTTCATGCAGGTCATGAAAGCAGCACAATACTGCATCACTGTGCTGGTTCTTTAATGCCACGGCTAAAGGAAACATCAGACTGAACATAAAATAAGGTGAGAAGCTATGTATTACCCCCAGAGGCTTTGGCTTTATCAGAAGCAACATTCTTAAAGAGTAACTCCACTTTTGTTCAGAAAGACTTTTCCCTCTGTGTGATCTATGTACATTGCAAGGATTTTAACAAACTTTGCTGCAGATTTCTACCTTTTGCTATTCTGAATTAATAACTGTTTGTTTGCCTGTGTCCATGTGCGTGAGTGAATCTGTATGGGAGTGTTTTTTTAATTATCAATCAGCTGCTGCACCTGCAGGGTTCTAATGAGGAAAGTGCAGGGTCTGCAACCTTTTAAATGTGATTTCCTTTTGGAAG
This sequence comes from Glandirana rugosa, assembly GCA_018402905.1. Classification (NCBI taxonomy): domain Eukaryota; kingdom Metazoa; phylum Chordata; class Amphibia; order Anura; family Ranidae; genus Glandirana; species Glandirana rugosa. The sequence continues at coordinate 66,430 of BLSH010028356.1, read as the reverse complement.
TATCAGTGAGTCTCTCTGCTTCTCTATACAATATAGGCAAAGCATGGCAGGTGGGAAGGACCAGCCTGGTGCTGTACATGGCTTCTTGAAAACATAACAGCACCCTGCTTCAGTACTCCTCTCAAGAATCCTCAGTGCTGATACAATAGGGGGCTTGGGGGAAGGGGAGGAGTTATGCAAATGTCAAAATGGTTTGATGTGCAGATGTCAGTCTGGAGGAGTAGGTGTTTCTAAGCAAACCGCCTTAGGACTAGTTGATGCTAGACATCCCATGGTGGCCATACACATTGTCAGATCAAAACGGTGTAATCAAAAACTGATCATATAGCTCCTAATTTCTCATCCAATATATTTAGACGTGCTTTAGATCAGGTTGGTTCAAACCAAATGGTTCAGCCAATGCGGAAAATGATCATTCATTTGCATCAGTCAGCAGCACCGAGGTGATCCAGTCATAAATTCGATCGTATTTCAAATAATCGGATTGTGAATTTTACTGGTGGAGATACAAATTTCACTTCCGTATATATGGTATATTGATTGTGTTACTAACTATTGATAGATCATATCTTTCTTAAAGAGGAAGTAAACCCTAATGGGGTTCACTTCCTCTATATTCCCCTGCAAAGTAAAAGCATAATGGGCTACTATGCATCCCATAGTAACCCATTATGTGTCACTTACCTGCAAATGAAGCCTGCAATGTCTCCTGTGTAGGCAGCGTCCATCTTCAGCCCCTCTTCCTTCCGGGGCCACGATTCCGGCTCTGTGACTGGCCGGAGTCGTGTTACGTCACTCCCGCACATGCGTGCAGGAGCCGCCAGTCACGGCATGAACGAAGCGAAGAAACGGCACAGCAGGCCGTTTCTTCACTGTGCATGTGCCGAATGAGGTCGGCAATGCAAGTACACTGTATAGCTCCTAAACCATGCAGGTTTAGAAGATATGCAGGGAACCTACAGGTAAGCCTTATTATAGGCTTACCTGTAGGCTAAAGTGATTGTCATGGATTGACAACCACTTTAAGAGATTGATCAAAAATATGACAAGTTCATTGGCAGATAGTATGCACCACGTCCTTCCTCCCTATGCCCACTTCGCTAATGCGATTCACTATTCCAGGCTTAATCGGAGAGATGATTAAGCCCAGGTGGGTGAAACGCTTTAAAGGGGCAGACCTAGGGTGGAAGCCCGATGCACAATGCACCATCTATCAATAAACTTGTCAGATTTTTGGGACATCATTGGAGTACAGCCTCTTTCTTTACAGAGGTTCATCAAAGTGTCTCAAACAGGAACTGTCTATGTTGCGCAGCAGCAGCCATTTATGTGCTCATTCATGTTCTTCTAATACTGTGGTTTCCAAACTGTAGCCTGCGGGCCAGATGCGGCCCTTTGCTTGCCCTTGGGGCACTATTCCTCACACTGACACCAAAGAAGTGGTACCATTGCTTCCACTGACACCAACAATGGTGCACTCATACCAATGATGGGGCACTATTCCTCCCACTAATAGCAATGATATGACATTATTCCTCCCACTGATCCAATGATGGGGCACTATTCATATACGACCTTATTCCTCTCACTGACACAAACAAAGCAGTACCATTGCTTCCACTGCCACCAACAATGGGACATTATTCCTCCCACTGACACCAAAATGAGGAGCTATTCCTCCCACTCATACCAACGATGGGGCACTATTCCTTACCCTAATAGCAATGATGGGGGCATTATTCCTCCCACTGATGCAAATGATGGGGCAGTATTCCTGTCACTGACACCAATGAGGGGGCATTATTCCTCCCACAAATACCAATGATGGGGCACTATTCCTCCCATTCATGCCAATAATGGGGTACTGTTCCTCCCACTAATACCAATGATGGGGCATTATTCCTCCCACTGAACCAATGATGGTGTATTATTACTCCCAGTAATACCAACAATTGGATAGTATTCCCCCCACTGATACCAACTATGGTGCACTATTCCTGTCACTGACACCAATGATGGGGCACCTTTCCTGTCACTGACACCAATGAGGGGGCATTATTCCTCCCACAAATACCAATGATGGGACACTATTCCTCCTATTCATACCAACAATGGGGTACTTTTCCTCCCACTAATACCAATAATGGGGCATTATTCCTCCCACTGAACCAATGATGGTGCATTCTTACTCCCAGTAATACCAACAATTGGATAGTATTCCTCCCACTGATACCAACTACGGTGCACTATTCCTGTCACTAACACTAATGTTGGGGAACCTTTCCTGTCACTGACACCAATGATGGGGCACCATTCCTCTTATTAACACCAATGATGGGGCACTATTACTCCCACTGACACCAATGATGTGGCACTTTTTCTTCCACTTACACCAATGATGGGACATCATTTCTTCTATAGATGTAAACAATTAGTAAGATTCTTCCCACTGACACCAACTATCCTACCTACTCCGACTGACCACAGTTGCTGTGTAATTTATTTACTCCCACTGACCACCAAGCCTGGTACATTTTCTACTCCTACAGTCTGGCTCCCCTAAAGTCTGAAGGACAGCAAAAACCCTTTGCTTAGCAAGTTCAAAGACAGCTTTTCTAGTTTCAAAGATTTTTATTGTATTTTACAATGGTACATCACTAGTACACAATATCATAATCAAGATACAGCTGGGTATGGTATAAGGAACAAATATGCCAAGAAAGAAAAAAGCTTATGGGATATCATACCCTGATTACAACGGAGTTGATCTTATAAAGTATATCGGGTGTATTGCTTAGGTGATCTTATTTCTTGATAGATGTAAACAGGCATTGCATATATAAAAAAAGGAAGGTTTATATGAGAGATAAACCAGGAGCTTAACATTCTCTCAAACGTGCTAATATTAAAGATCGGAGAACCTTGGGAAGAAAGCCAAATGTTATAAGAACTGTGAAAATTGTTTCAGATCCCAGAGAGGGATCAAAAGACAGCTTTTCTAATAAATCCTATGAATATATAATTATAGCACAGGTATAAATCCTTTTAACAGTCCACAAATAAAACAATTTTATTTTTTTTATTCTTTTGATGGGTAGTAATTTCTGGAAATCATCTGGAATGTACATCTGGAAGGTTGAAGTGCACTCTTTAAAATCTAAATTTAGGGTGTCTCATGTTTATTTGTTAATCCAAAAATAACCAAATTGTTTATATTCAGATCTTTGATCAAGTACTTGTGTCATATCTTGTTTTTATTACTGATGATTTATATAGCGCTATCATTTGGTGCGGTATTGTACAAATGAAAGTAGCTCATGACATGAAAACACTATCATAAACGAGTCATGCACTGACCCACCCCCTCCCACCTACTATAATTCCCTTATTGGTTCTTAAAGTATAACTAAAGGCCTGGGCAGGTCAGTCGACTCCCGGCTTCCTACTGAAACATCCTATGATAGGTCCTATGTTAAAAGAAATGAAAGTGTTCTTTACCTTGCCTAAATGCCAAAGCTTTCCATTGCCTCTGCCCCCATATTGGGACACCCAACCTTTGTTCTTGTAAGATCAGGAAAGCTTTTCCGAGTCTGGGCTACCAAAGGGTTACTTGGCATGATTTTTCTATCCTTTTAGCAATCACTGAAGTTCCCCCCCCCCCCCAACCCTTGGCGCCAATTGTAACTGTCTAATTTCTTGCATTCTCTCCCAGCCCCAAGACATTTTTTGCTCAGGAACTTTCTCCATATGAGAAGACGTGTCTGAGGGTCCATCACACCACATGCTGTCTCTCATACAATACAGTGCTAGATGCCCGTTCTCAACTGGACCCGGATTTCCTATTCAAATAGGAAGTGGACATGGATAAGACTTTTTGAGAAGAGCAACGGGCCAGGAATCTCACTTTCGCACACAAGGCCTCAATCAGTAGTATCAAGAAATATATTACAAAGTAGTTACCCAATGGATACAGGCAGTGGTGTATTTTGGTTTTGTGCTGCCCTAGGCAAGACAATAAACGGATGCCCCCATCTGAATTGCCACACCCCTTCCTGTTTAAGACCCACCCCTTCATCTGTAAACCCCACCCCTTCCTCTTTAAGCTCCACCTTTTCCTATTAGAGCTCCACCTCAGGAGTTGGTCAGAGACTGTGGACATGACACAGGAAATGGTTAGAGACTGCGGACATGATACAGGAGATGGTAAGATACTGTGAACATACTACAGGAGATGGTCAGAGACTGCAGACATGATCAGAGGCTGTGGACATGATACACGAGTTGGTCAGGCTGCAAACATGATACAAGAAATGGTCAGAGACTGAGGATATGATCCAAGAGATGGTCAGAGACTGAGGACATGATACAAGAGATAGTTAGAGACTGCAGAAATGATACAGGAGATGGTCAGAGGCTGGGGACACTGTCAGAGGCTGCTGATATGGTCAGAGGCTGGGGACATGGTCAGAGGCTGCAGACATGGTTAGAGGCTGGGGACATGGTCAGAGGCTGGGGACATGGTCAGAGGCTGGGGACATGGTCAGAGGCTGGGGACATGGTCAGAGGCTGTGGGCATGGTCAGCATCTTCTCTAAAATGATCATCGTCCTTCTTCTAATACATTTGCCGGTCATCACATACTTACATCATTGTGACCATCCCCTTTGCCTGAGCCCAGCCAAGCCAAGGTGAGTCAAGACACTGCCCACTCCCCCCCGTGAACACAGCCGAGCCCGCCCCCCCCCGCCCAAGGTGAGGGGTTAGAACACCTGTCAGGTTTTTATTGCTGTCTGTGCCCCTGATAGGGAAATTCACCCTCTCTGTTTGCCCTGCTTACCATTATCCCTGAGAGTAAAAGTGAAAAAAAGTCACCAGAACAGGAATAGATGGGGAAACCTTCCAATGGGGACACTAATTATGGTGACAATGAGAGATTTAGCCAGCAGATGACCTCAGTCTCCCCAAAGCGTAACTAAGCTCATTAATTCAAGACTGTCAAATTTAAAAGGTCACCTTATGTGCTAGGTGCTGAGAAATTCAGGAGAACATATTTGTGGGGGGGGTTTGCCAATTTTTCTGTCAGGGTGGCAAGTGGCACATAATGCAATTTCTACTAGATTCTCAGCATTCTTCAGGTGCCATGATTTGCCCTACCATGTAGAAGGGTTTTGACCTTATGCCTTGAGTTACTAACACTATGATAATTAGTCTTCTAAAACGAGGTTGGGATTCATTCAGTAGGGTTTAGTAGGGTGGGCACCTTCTAACAACGGGGAAGTGGAGTGCTGGAATTTAACAGGTTTTAGTGAGAAGGGAGGTGTGTTATAACCTGCTTGAGTTGACCTGGTGAATTTTGAGTTTTATTGGGTGTAGAGTGGATAGGTTCATTCCTCTTTAAGGAAGTTGCAGTCAGTACAGGGTGGGTAAGCCTCAACTTTTGACAAGATAGTTAAGGTATAAATATTAGAACACCTGGATTTCGTTAATAACAGGTAAAAGCAGGCTCTTGAGGGTGCTTGTGTGACATTCAGTGGATCACTTGAGCTAGGCTATCAGGAGGAAATACTTACTTTATATTCCCTTTCTCTCCAGCACACCAGCTGAAGTTTTCATTTCAGGCTGTTGATGGAATTGCCTTATTCTCCGCAGGTTTTGATCAGACAGTTAATTAAGCTGACTCACCTGACCAATGCAGACCTTGAGTGGCAGTTGGGCACTTTCCCAGATACTTCCTGTTAGTATTGTGCTGTGTGACTTTTGTATTAGCCAACCTCTCCCCAAGAGTCAAGAAACGTCCAAGAAGATATAAAGCCTCCAACTACAAAGCAGTAAGGGTATGTAGAAACAAGAGGACTTCTGGAGATGCCAATGTCCCCAGATTATTTGTGTAATGATTTATGTACCTTAAGAATCCATTCCCAAATTAACTTAAATTAAGATAGTCCCATATACACAGTATCTCCCAAAAGTGAGTACACCCCTCTCTAACATCCGCCAGCTCCGTGATGTTGTCATGGAGGAGTGGAAGAGGACTCCAATGGCAACCTGTGAAGCTCTGGTGAACTCCACTCACCTTTGCAGTACAGACTGATGACAGGCTCAGTGAGAGTGGCAGGCAGGGCATGTTTACATGTCCAATGTCGGCAGCATTCAGCAGTGGTGATGATATACCTATGAATGTGCCCCGTGATTTACATATCAATGGCGCCTGCCACCAGTGTTGGGACAAGGCCATCCAGTGCCCAAGGCAAAGATACCAAGCTGCACCCCTCACATACACACACACACACCATAGGGGAAGGGTTAGTAAGTGGGTGTTGGGGGGTAAGGAGGGGTGTATGAGGTATAAGGTTGGTGTTGTGACCTGAGAGAGATGCATGGCACAAAGGCAGTGTAATGAAACAGGGTGGGGGGAGATTGATAGGAGGGAAGTTCTGGAAAAGGAAAAAGATGGATAGGCTGGAGGTAGCATAAGGAGCAGGAGAGGTTTGCATTCAGAGGTGCTGTGATCTGTAAATTAAAGTAGATGGTAGAGAGGCACAGTGACCAGAGAGAGGTGGGTGGGAGATGCTGTAACTGTGTAGAGAAGGTGCGTTGGTATGGGGGGGGGGGGGGGTTATGGTGGCAGGGAGTCACTGTGACTAGGAGAGGGGCTGGACTGTAATGAAAATGGGGTTGGAGGGAGGTGTTTATGGGACCTTGTCAATGTTACCACGAGCTTCCGGCAGAGGTATATATTACAATGCTACCACTAGTTTCTTCCAGAGGTGCATATTACAATGTTACCACTAGCGTCCTCCAGAGGTATATTTTGCAATGGTACCACTAGCTTCCTTCAGAGGTATATTTTGCAATGGTACCACTAGCTTCCTTCAGAGGTATATTTTGCAATGTTACCACTAGCTTCCTCCAGAGGTATATTTTACAATGTTACCACTAGCTTCCTTCAGAGGTATATTTTACAATGTTACCACTAGCTTCCTCCAGAGGTATATTTTACAATGTTACCACTAGCTTCCTCCAGAGGTATATTTTGCAATGGTACCACTAGCTTCCTTCAGAGGTATATTTTAAAATGTTACCACTAGCTTCCTCCAGAGGTATATTTTGCAATGGTACCACTAGCTTCCTTCAGAGGTATATTTTGCAATGTTACCACTAGCTTACTCCAGAGGTATATTTTGCAATGGTACCACTAGCTTCCTTCAGAGGTATATTTTAAAATGTTACCACTAGCTTCCTCCAGAGGTATATTTTGCTCAGCAGACTCCTGACTTAATGAGTTCCTCCTCCCGATCCATGGCTGCTGATCCCACTTTTCAAAGAGAATGCCAGTAAATCCACTACCTTCTCCTGCAGTAATTAGTGCTTCTGGTCAACCTGGACCAATGGTAGTGTTTGCTGTTGTCCCACCAGCTGTGATATCACTACCAGCACTGTGGCTATAGTGTGGGAAAGGGTTCAGTGGGTGTGTGTAGCGGTTTCATTTCTGGAGAGCCAGTGACTGTGCTGCCAGCTGCCTAAACTGATGTTGCAACTGCTGTCATCACACCTTTGTCAGGGAGTTTGCTCTCAGTAGACGCCATCAACAAAATGTTTTTGGGCACATTGTTCTCCTCCTTCTACAACTTAACTTCACAGTGCAGGGACTGATATTGTAGCAGACAGCCTGCAGTTGTCATGGGACCCCATGCAGAATGACAGGGCCCCCTCAGCTCATTGCCCCGTGGCTCCCCTCTGCTTTGGTTAGCTATGGTATATATAGCTATAGTTGGGGGGGGAGGGGGTTTTGTTAAAGCCGGCCGTACATGGATCGAAATTTAGCCAATTTAGCAGGGACTGGGCGAATTTTCGATTCATGTACACTGTACAGGCTAGCTTGTTGTACACAAATTGATCTATTGATCGTCTTGTGTGCAACCAGCCTGTCAGGTTTTTACCAAATGACCAGTGCCGCCAGCTATAGCTGGCAGCACTGATCATTGTATTCTGATGGCAGGGGAGGCTCCCCGGCAGCAGAATATAAAAGCACAGCAGGAGTGATTGTGTGGATGATGGTATCAACTCTTTTTTTTTTTTCATTCAACACGCTGGTTGAATGAAAAAAAAAAAAGAGTAATGTCTGGCCTGCCTTACACTCGCTATAAACATAATTCATTGGGTTTTTTTTTCTCAACTATGGTAGTAGGTGTGTTAGTGAGGACGACACGAAAATATAAGACGACGGCCCCTCGGAGGGGACGGTAGTCTTATGTTACTAGTCACGACGGTCGATATCGACCGCCGTGACCAGTAAACCATTTTTGGACTGTCCGACCAACGTGTGTTCTGCTAGTTATCTAGTTAAACACATGTTGTTCGATCGGACATGTCACATGTACTTAGCTTTTAAGCGGGTCAGGGACGATTTAACCGATTTAAAGCTAGGTACATGCCGGCCGAAATTGTTTTGGGGGAGGGGGGGGTTGATATCGATATATATGGTATCGATTGGTTTC
>BLSH010028356.1:33408-49552 GCA_018402905.1 Glandirana rugosa | reverse complement strand
CCCCCCCCCCCCCTAAAGCAGTGTCCTTTGTCCCCTTTACCCCCCTCACTCACCAAAAGCAGTATCCTCTGTCTCCCCTAGCACTCTTTTACCTTGCACTGTTGTATAGCAGGAAGTAGCACAATACTAGAAGGAGGGTGGGAGCAGGAGTTACCAAAGTTAACTTTTCACATTAACAAACTGGAGGTTGGTTGCTAGGACTGCCCAGCTGGTTAATGTGAAAAGTTTACTCCGGCAGCTCCAGCTCCCACCCTCCATCCAGTGGGGGAAGGACCGGCAATGCAGGGCAGTGTTCAGGATATAACCATCCACTCCATGCTATAGAAGTTGATGGACACCACAGCCATGCATTGGGGTTGTTGGAGACTGTGGTCATGCTATAGGTGTTGTTGGACATTGCAACCATTCTATAGAAGTTGTCTTAAAGTGTGGCCATGTTATAGGAGTTGTTGGAGGTTGTGACCATGCTATAGGAGTTGTTGGAGACTGTGATCATGTTATAGGAGTTGTTGGAGACTGTAACCATGCTATAGGAGTTGTTGGAGACTGTAACCATGCTATAGGAATTGTTGGAGAATGTGACCATGCTATAGAAGTTGTTGGAGACTGTGATCATGCTATATAAGTTTTTGGACACTGCGGCCATGCATTGGGGTTGTTTAAGACTGTGACCATGCTATAGGAGTTGCTTGAAAGTGTGGCCATGCTACAGGTATTGTTGGAGACTGTGACCTTGCTATAGGAGTTGTTAGACACTGCAACCATGCTATAGGAATTGCTAGACACTGTGACCATGTCATAGACCCTTTTGGACACTGCAGCCATGCATTTGGGTTGTTAGAGGCTGTGGTCACGTTATAGGAGTTGTTAGACACTGCAACTACTATGCTATAGGAGTTGTTGGAGACTGCAACCATACAACAGAAGTTGTTGGAGACCGCTACCATGCTATAGGAGTTGTTGGAGACTGTGTCCATACTATAGGAGTTGTTGGAGACTGCAACCATACAAAAGAAGTTGTTGGAGACCGCTACCATGCTATAGGAGTTGTTGGAGACTGTGACCATACTATAGGAGTTGTTGGAGACTGCATCCATACAAAAGAAGTTGTTGGAGACCGCTACCATGCTATAGGAGTTGTTGGAGACTGTGACCATACTATAGGAGTTGTTGGACACTGTAGTGACGCTTTAGGAGTTGTTGGAGACTGCAGCCATGCTACAGGAGTTGTTGGAGACTGTGGCCAATTTATAGGCATTGTTAGAGATTGTGGCCTTGTTACAGGAGTTGTTGGAGACTGCAGTCATGCTATAAGAGTTGTTGGGTAAATTAGGATAAAATGTATTCCAAAGACAAATTTCCTACAGAAGCTAACATGTTTCAGGAGCTAAGCTCTGCCCCTTCACAGAGCTGGAATGTAAAATGACACATTCAACATGAAGCCAAATGCAGCATCTGTAACTACAGTGTAAAGAAACTGTAAACTGACAGATCTTGTCACCGGTGTACCAGATTTGGGGTTGGGTTGGGAAGTTCATCTACACATTCCATTCTGTCCAACACTGCCTTTTCCAAATGAGGTAGAATAGCACTTTGAGTATAAGAGGCCAGTTAGAAAGGGCACAACACATGCTCATGGCCAAAAGGAAGCATGAAAGTCTTTTCTACAGTAACCAATCAACATCCAGTATAATTAGTAGTAGTTGGTCACATTCAACTGGACTTTTTTTGTAATGTTGAAAATGTTTTGAAGATTTTCCAAGCCCCTTCTTCCTAGTGTCAGGAAGATAACCCAGCATTTATATCCATACAGGTTTCATCGCTCCCCTTATACCCTCATGCCCAACCTGCAGCCCGAGGGCTGCATGCAGCCCTTTGACATATGATGTGGGGCCCTCGGACCTCAGCAGTTTGTAGTGGGAACATTGATTAGGGTAATGGCATTGATCTCCACTGGTCTCATGTAACATCTTCCCAGTTTTGTATTGTCTTCTGCAGTATATCCCCAGCCAACAGCGTAGCATGTCCACACTCTCTGACCCTCATTTCCTCTATTAGGGCTGCAGTTTCTGAAAGTCTTCGCAAGCATTACATTCTGTACATTGAACATTATGTGTGGCCCTATGGTGACGTCAGGGACCACATTCAAGCCCCCTTTAGCTTATAAGTTGACAACCACTGACCTAATCCAATCACCATGGAATGTATAGATGTTGATTGTCCAAAAGCAGGATGGAGTCATTATTCTAGTATATGTTACAGACGTGCACTTTTTTCATTGTGTCTAATTTTCCTCTCTTCTCTACTACTAACAATTTCAAATAAGGCTGTTAGTTTACATAGCTGGCTTGTTAGTTGTGGTTCCCTGGCCATTAGTTGTAGTCAATCCCGGCCTTCTGAGAGAAATATTTTTATAGTGTGTGATTTCTGTATTAGAACAAGACCCCTGCTGGGGAAAGACTTATAAAATGACAAAAATAACTTCCCCAGGGGATGCAAACATGGAATCCGGACAGAACTTCAGAAGGCTTTCCATATACTAAAGAGTTATCTTTAGATGATTTACAACTTCGAGCAAAAGTCAAAATCTATGACCCACATGCTGTATATGTAGGACTTCTGTACGAAATGACGGGGTTCCTCACTAGATGATGTTTCAACCCCCTTTACTAACTTTCACGTCACATCATGCACCTTTCTTTATTCTAACATTTTTAGGAGAGAGATCACCAGATGTGTCAAAGTAATATGTATTTGCATGCCTATTTATTGCTAATTTAAAGCTGAACTCTAGAAATAATATTTTTGCATTCTTACATTGGACCAGCTTGGCTCAATGTAAGTATGCAGTGAATACAAAGCATTCTCTGATTAGATGAAGTGGAGAGGAAAGTCGGTGACCTGACAATTTCCATCTCATCCAATCAAAGAAAGCCTGCCATCAGCTTCACCTCTGCACACTGACTACAGGTGGGTGCTTGCTCAGTACCTCCTAGTCTTTATTTTAAAATTTTCCATTTTCGTACAACAATACACACACATATATTGAATCAAAAGACATAAGAAGACAGTAACATACAAGACACAGAAGGAGATCTATGTCAGATTCTTATTTGTAACTTAATGTCTAAGAGGGGTTGAAGGGGGAGAAAAACAGGGCGCTTGGGTCACTTGAAACATTTGCAAATTATGAGTCTCATCATTAATGGAGCACCTCAATCCACCCTTCCCACGCCTCATCCTAAATGACTGTAACAACCAAACATGGTTAGGATATAGGGAGGAGGGGGGTGGGGGGAGTGGGGACAAAGGGAGGTAAAGGAAAGGGAGAAGAGAAACAAAACATATACAGATCAGAGATCAAACAAGCAACAACATAGGATAGTGTTCCATGTATTGATCAATTTAGCATCATATCCATATACATACATATATATAGGCACCACAGCTAGTGGCCAGTGGTTCGTAGTAGTGCTGTCAAAGTCCTAGTATAATGGTTCATCGCAATCCCTGCTGCATCATTGGTAGGAGTTTTATCAAGCGCTATCCCCTGGGGGGTCTGAGGAATCCTTGCTAATATAATGTATTCAGGTGGCCCAGATACCATAAAATTTATTGTGTCGATATTTGCATGTCTCCATTTATTCCTCAGCAGCCATGATTTTATTCACCATGGTAATCCAATCGGCATGGGTAGGGATTTGCACTTTTTAAAAAAAAATAGGAATGAGTCGTCTGGCCGCATTAAGGGAGATGGGGCAATACAGATTTGCAGTAATGGCTGGGAGGGATGGTGAGGACATGCAGCAACATCTCCATTGGGGAGTTTGGTACCTCAATATCCAGCACGTCCCAGCACGTGACCTAATGTCTTGCCAAAAGGGTTGTAACCTATGACAGTCCCATCAGATGTGGAGGAAAGAGCCCTTTAGGCAACATTCTCTCCAGCAGGAGTGTGATGAGGACGGATAAATCTTGGCAAGTTTCAAGGGGATTCATACACCGGGTAAGTATCTTAAAACTATTTTCCTGCATCTTCGTGTCCACCGAACTGGAATAAGTAAGACGATATAGGTGTTCTAACTGCTGGTCCTTGAAGGTATGCTCGAGGTCTCTCTCCCATTCCCTGATGTTCAGAGGCTTCCATTCGCCGTCCAGTGAGTGCAATAACCCATATAATATTGACACCGCATGCGGGATAGCCAATGCCGACATGCACAGCCTTTTGAATGGGAGTTGCCATGGTAGGGGAGTGGATCCCCTGGGGTAGACTATTTACGAAGTGCTGTAGCTGCCTCTAGCGCCACTCATCCATGGGGAAAGACCCATACTGTGCCCTCATTGTAGCCAACAGGAGTAAACCTTAGGTTTGTATTAATCTTCTTCTTTGTATTAATCTGCTTGTTTAAAATATCCCAAACTGCTAGGGCATGTTTGACCTTAGGGGAGGTAAAATTTGATAGACCTCTACCCTCTCGAGGGATCCATGGGGCGTGTGATAAATTGCGCTCAGCCAGGAATTTGTCTAGCGGGACCCATAGCTTAGTGTTCACATTTTGATACCAATCCAATATTCACTGTAGGGCAATTGCTTCATAGTACTTGCGAATGACAGGTACCTCCATACACCCACTCCCTTTAGGGCGTTGAATTGTACAAAGGGCAAGTCTAGGGCTCCTCCCACTCTAGATATACTTTACTATTAAACGGTTTATGGTTAGGAAGAAAGGCCTGGGTAAGGCGATGGGTACCATTTGCAAAAGAAAAAGGACTCGGGGTAACACATTCATCTTCATGATATTGACTTGGTCCATCCAGGAGAAGGCTTTGCGATTCCAGTTTAGCAAGTCTGCTCTAATGGTTGAGAGTAACGGGGTATAATTGCAAGTGTATAGCTGGGAGCAGTGATCAGGTAGGTAGTTAATGGCACATTTAATGGGAGAATTTCTGATTTGCTATAATTTATCTTAAAGTTTGAGAGCTGTTGCAAGAGTCCCAGTTCAGCCATGATATTAGGGAGGGAAGTCAATGGATCGGCAACATAAAACAGGACATTGTCCGCGTATGCTGAAAGTTTATGTTATGTTGCTCCCACTCTAAACCCTTTGATGGAGTCATTGAGCCTTATTTTGTTAAGCAGCGGTTCGAGGGTAATGGCAAAGATGAGAAGAGACAGAGGGCATCCCTGTCATGTACCATTATGTATAGGGAATGAGTCTGAGAGCATCCCATTGACCTTCACTCTAGCTGCCGGGGAGCTGTAGGGGAGCTGTAGAGTGAGGATAGCCATGCCAGCATTTTAGGGCCCAAACCCAGTTTGGTCATTACTGTGCGAAGGTACGTCCAAACCACCCTATTAAATGCCTTCTTTGCATCAGTTGATAGGAGAAGGCTAGGGAAGCTGTTTTGCGTTTGCTGCTCTGCCCAGTGAATCAGCTGGATTGCCCTTTTCGAGTTGTCCCTTGCTTCCCTCCCTGCTATGAATCCCATTTGGTCAGGGTGAATAATGGTCGGTAGGATAGGCTTAAGTCTGTTCGCTAGAATTTTTGCTAATATTTTGATGTCATTGTTCAAAAGCGAAATTGGCTTGTAATTGCCTGGTACGGTATGATCCTTCCTCGCTTTTGGAAGCACTATGATGTGAGCCATTAGTGCCTCCTTAGGCATCGGCGTGCCTGTACCCAGTGCGAGTAAGGGTATACATTTTTTGTAATAGGCATTTGTGAAGCCGTCAGGGCCAGGGCTTTTTCCATTAGGGAGGTCTTTCACGACTGCTGCAATCTCCATCAGGGTTATAGAAGCATCAAGCTGGGTGCTAATAGAAGAAACGAGTGTGGGGGAACTGGCTTCCTCAAGATATCGCATGATTTGGTCTACCTTCTGAGATTCTACCATACCCGGTAACGTATTGGGAAGATGATATAGGTGAGCATAGTATTCCCTGAACGCCTTTGCTATTTTTGAGGAGTGTACTATAGAGGCATCAGTCGGAGTGGTAAGCTTATATACTGTACATGACCGGATTCGCATTGACATCTAAGAGCTTGTGCAAGCAGTCGCCCACATTTGTTGCCAAATTCGTAGAATTAGTGTGACACATGACATAACCCAGCCCTTATCTTGGTCTCAAGTACTGTGGCTAATTCCTGTCGAAGGGACTGTAATTGAATAGCTAGTGCTGGGGTAACGTGGCGTTTATGTAATCGCTCAGCCGAGTGAATCTTTGTCAAAAGAGTTTGCACCTCCCCCTCTTTAATCTTCTTCAGCCTACAGCCTTGCAAAATAAATTCCCCTCGAACCACTGCTTTATGTCCCTCCCAGACCTAGCCCATCCCCACCTCCTCTGATGTGTTCTCAGCAAAGTACAGGGAGATAACGTCTGATATTGGTTTCAAAGCTACTGTGTCATCTAGAATATTTTCGTTCAGGCGCCAGGTCCATGTCCGTGTGTCCGAAGAAAGTGGGCACAGGGAGATGGACACCGGAGCATGGTCAGAGATTGTAATAGAGCCTATGGTCGCACCTGACAATGAGTCCAGTGAAAACTGGTCCTTCACCAGAAGATCTATGCGGGTGTAGACATCTTGGGTTGCTGAGAAGTAGCTATAATCTCTCCCGGTGGGATGGAGCAATCCACCAAGTGATGCGTTTGCAGAGATTTCCTAAAATTTTCCTAAAATGTTTCAAGAATGCAAATGAGTGGACAGAGTGACCTGTGGAAGTGTCTTACTGGGACACTGGGCTAATATTAAAGTCACCCCCCAGGATTAACTGTCCTTCTCTAAAGGAGGACAGGGGGTCTAGGACAGAATCTAGAAATGAAAGTTGTTGGCTATTCAGGGCGTACACAGCTGCAAATGTGAACTTGCGTTCATAAATTGTGCCTTTAAGAAACACATATCTGACATTGGGATCTGCAATATGTTCCAGCGGCACAAAAGGGCAATGTTTATGAATAGCTATGGCTACCCCCCAGACTTCGAGAGGGGGGAGTCACTCAAATACCATAACTCATATAAATGGGTGGGAAGGCAGGGGACCGAGTCATTCCTGAAATGTGTCTCCTGTAAAAAAAGAATATGTGCACCCAGACGTTTCGTCTCAAGCCATAACTTACTGCGCTTTGCAGGGGAATCCAGACCACGGACGTTGTAAGAGGCGATCTTCAAAGCAGCCATGATGAAGGAGTGGTAAGTGGGGCAGGTGAAATCCCTCTGGGATGGGAGAGAGATCTATCGCACACCAGACCAGAAGCCAAGAGGTACCGTTAACATGAAAAGCAGGAACACCAACCTAGGAGACATACATAGATTATCATATAGGAACAACATAAATACTTTAAATTAACTTTTTTCAAACTGTGTAACTTACTGGCCACCAGATAGGCATAGATCTGTGCTTCAACAGCACTGGTCGGGGACCTCTGAGCGGTCCTCAGATCAAGGAGACAGCGGAGGTTAGCGAGCAGCATTAAATCCCAAAAAGGGAGCCTAACTCCAAAGAGCTGACCTACTGGGGGTAGGTGGAAAGACATAAAGCGTAAGTCCATGTGAGGTCCCGCTGTAAGCCAAGGCACAGGCGTGTGCCCTAGCATTTCTTTGGCAACTGAGGAAATAGTATGCAGCAGCCAAGTAAACGTGGAAATGGAAGTTGAAGTTAAGGACACGAGGGGTTATGCCCTTAGGGGAAATTTAGGAGCTTCCAGTCCCCTCCTGCACAGACAGTTGTCAAGTTGAGCCCCATGGGGAGGGGGGACATGTGGCCTGGTCAGCAGAGTTGCCCAGTGGTCTGTTGCACCTCCTGCGGCGAGTAGTACACCAGAGCTGTGGGCGTTGAGGTAGCGGGATCTCTGGTGACAGTCTCCAATCTGGAATATCCACAGGAGGGAGGCCAAGAGTTTTTAGGAACTGGGGTAGGTCGTCCTTATTTCGAAGTGTATGTTGCCGGCCATCTTTGGTGACCGATAGGCTAAACGGGAAGCCCCACCTGTAAGTCAGCTTTGCATCCTGGATGGCCTCCAGCAATGGTTTAAGCGCACGTTGCTGCATCAAAGTGCGCCTTGATAGGTCCGGATAGAAGGACAGCTTCACCAAAATCCATGTGGTGGATGCCCCTAACATGGAACATGATGCGTTCCTTGAGGGAATATTTGTGGAGTTTGCAAATAATATCTCTTGGTTTCTCCGGGTCGTCAGAGGGTGGCCTCAGGGCTCTATGAGCTAGATCGATTTCAATAAAATCCTGTGCTTCGGACCCAGAATTTGTTTGAACACCCCTTGCAGAGTGGGTACAATGTCTCTGGGAGCCGTGGCCTCGGGCAGGCCTCTAATGCGTATGTTGACCCTGCGGCTCCGGTTTTCAAAATCGTCCATTTGGTCTAGCAAAGCGTTTAGTCGTTTGTCTTGTACAGCGGTCAGCAAGAGCCTGCATAAAGGGGTTCACTTCCTCCGATTGAGATTCCAGCTCTTCTACCCTGCCTCTTATATAAGCAGTGTCTGCCTGCAGGGCCTCAATGTCTTGTCTCAAGGCCTTTTCCACCCTGCTCGCAAACAGTTCCAGATCTACCTTTGTGGAGAGGGAGAGGAGGTGGGCTCACAGATCTTTATCACCCAGCACATCCCCGACCTCCGAACCCCCATCTTGGCTATCCGGTCCCAGGGAGCGAGAGGAAGGAGGGAGTGTGAAGACTGCTAACTGTGGGGACGGAATAGGAGAAGCTGCACGTGCAGTGCACTCACCCGGCGCCATCTTGGATGATCTGGCAGGGCCTCTGCGGGACTCTGTAAAGTACACGTCCAGGGAGCTGGAGCAATTCTGTGGGGTCCGCTGTGGGGGCGGGGATGTCTTCCTTTTGGACAATATTTTAAATGTGTATTTGTCCTCTGCTGCAGCTGTTGTATTGGTGGATATGTGAGCGGAGCTCACCAGGGACACATCCTCGCGCTCTCATGTCTCGGCCACGCCCCAGCACCTCCTCCAGTTATAGAACACTTTGTCGTTTTTTTCCGTGACTACAAGGCACTGATTGAATGAAGTGTAGATTGTGAGGTCACTGGCCCTCCTCTCCACCTCATCTAATCAGGGAATGCCTTGTATTCACTGAAAATATACAAGGTCTATTATGAATGATGGAGGTGCAGAGTAAGTGACCCCCTGTAGCCAGTATGCAAAGGCGAAGCTGCTTGCACAGGCCTTGAAAGACTGCAGTTGGTATGCAAGAGGGAAGTCACTCGCACAGAACCTGAAAGATCGTGGCTATCACTGTATGTAGCAAGGGTTACTAGAGTAATGTAGATCCCCAACAGTCTTTGAAATTTCAGACATTCATACTTACATCAAACCAAGCTGGCCCAATGTAGGTATACAAAAAATATAATTTCTGATGTCCAGCTTTAAAAAAAATAGTTTTAACTTTGAATTGCAGTTCAGATTTAAGCAGGAACCAGCTTAGATTTGAACTATTAATGGACAGGCTAAATATACCAAGTTGATGGATCAACTTGGGTATAACCAGCCTGCCGGATTCTCCTTCAATTATCGCTAGCAGGTGCTATACAGTATTTGCTAGCGATAAGCACTGTCTTCTCCCGGAGGTAGTAGACAACTGCTGATTCCTCTGCCTGTGTTGATGGGGGGTATCTTTTAAATTTTCTTTCCTGCATTCCATGGTTGCAGGAAAGAAATTTGCACCATGACCTTAGAGCTTCTTGTTGGATTACAGAGGTACTATATTGTCTTAATTTTTACCTGTAGATTACATTACTCAATCCGTTCTCATCATTAGATTCATTATTTAATTTAATTGCAGCCTGAAAACTTCCCTCTGCCTTAGCAGTAGCTATTACCATAGACATCAGGGGATGTAAATTCTGAATTAAGTCCCACCCTGATAGATTTTTTTCCTAGACCCCCTAGACTAGAGCAGAAATGCCTTTTACTGTTCATTTGGCAAGCTTGCTCATATAGCTTACCTGTACCTAGGTCCAAATTTGGAGTGTCTGGGGCAATTCAGGTCCTGGGGGGCCCTCATACACAGAGTTGATTTACATTTTCAATGACAGTCACATATTTATAAAATGCATGACACAACATCATTCTGAGATCATTCATGCACACACACACAAGCAGCCATAGTGCTTTATGTATGGCTCTCTTGAGCTGCCAAATTCATTTTTTTAAACAATGCAATATAACATAAATGGAAAAAGAAAGGTTGAGCCGCTCCAGGTGTATTCCCTAAACTGGCAAATCAAGTGTCAGGTGCAGGTCTGGTCCTTGGTACTGGGATACAAAAGAAGCAAAGGATGTGACCGCACTCCGAGCTTGAAATGATGGTGAGATTTATTGTGGTAAATATCCATACATGCTAGGCAGACAACAAAGTAAAACCACAAAAAAAGGCAGCAAGATTGACGCGTTTCACGGGCTACATGCCCGCTCAGTCATAACCTAAACACAATGGAACCATCAAAACATTAAATAGTAGTAAACAGGTGTAAACAATTAATAATTATCCAATGGTATACTGATGCGTTAATTACCGATGTGAATCTGATAAGGGAGACACACTGGGCTGCAGGAGTTAAAACCTCCTATAAGTGAATTAAAAACATTCATTGGACATGGGGAAAGGCCAACACACATACCAATAACCCGATCGGCGAGTGGTCGTACCCGCCCCGAGTTCAGTGTAACTAAACAGAGGAAAACCTTGCTGCCTTTTTTTGTGGTTTTACTTTGTTGTCTGCCTAGCATGTATCGATATTTACCACAATAAATCTCACCATCATTTCAAGCTCAGAGTGCGGCCATATCCTTTGCTTCTAGTGCAATATAACAGTCCACAGTAAAAACTTTTACAGATGATGGCCAACAAAATATTACTTCCCAAGATAGAGGTGCATCTCAAAAAATTAGAACATCAATCAAAAAGTTAATTTATTTCAGTAATTCAATTCAAAAAGTGAAACTCATATATTATATAGATTCATTTCACACAGAGCAGCGGCAGCCGGTCAGTAAGGGGCGCTTGGGCACTGCCTCCCCCCCGCTCTGAAGAAGAAGAGAAAAAAAAAAGAAAGTCAGCTAAAGGAGGCGCCAGTATATTGACTTTTTTTTTTTTTCTCGGCTCCTTGCTGTCTGCTGACAGCAAGTAGTGAGCCTATTGGTCAGTCATAAAAGACTATGTATGTGCGCTGAACAGGCGCACATACAGTACATAGTCTAATTGGCTGCCTTGAACCAGTGACTGACTGGCATTGGATGCCGTGGGCGGGGGCGGGACTGTGGCGGATGCGCTCGCTGCGTGATTACTCACACAGGTGCAGCACTCCACCAGGTTTCCAGTCCCGTGCAGACCGTCCACGCCACGAGTCAGACTCCCCAGCTAAAGTAAGTACATCTTCCCAGTGACTCCTCTGTATACTGCTATATGGTGACTCCTCTGTATACTGCTATCTGATGACTCCTCTGTATACTTCTATCTGTTGACTCCTCTGTATACTCCTATCTGGTGACTCCTCTGTATACTCCTATCTGGTGACTCCTCTGTATACTGCTATATGGTGACTCCTCTGTATACTGCTATATGGTGACTCCTCTGTATACTCCTATCTGGTGGCTCCTCTGTATACTGCTGTATGGTGACTCCTCTGTATACTCCTATCTGGTGACTCCTCTGTATACTGCTATCTGGTGACTCCTTTGTATACTCCTATCTGGTGACTCCTCTGTGTACTGCTATATGGTGACTCCTTTGTATACTCCTATCTGGTGACTCCTCTGTATACTGCTATCTGGTGACTCCTCTGTATACTTCTATCTGGTGACTCCTCTGTATACTGCTATATGGTGACTCCTCTATATGCTTCTATCTGGTGACTCCTCTCTATACTGCTATCTGGTGACTCCACTGTATACTCCTATCTGGTGACACTTCTGTATACTGCTATCTGGTGACTCCTCTGTATACTGCTGTGGGGTGACTCCTCTGTGTACTGCTATATGGTGACTCCTCTGTATACTCCTATCTGGTGACTCCTCTATATACTGCTATCTGGTGACTCCTTTGTATACTCCTATCTGGTGACTCCTCTGTATACTTCTATCTGGTGACTCCTCTGTGTACTGCTGTGGGGTGACTCCTCTGTGTACTGCTATATGGTGACTCCTCTGTATACTCCTATCTGGTGACTCCTCTATATACTGCTATCTGGTGACTCCTTTGTATACTCCTATCTGGTGACTCCTGTGTATACTGCTATCTGGTGACTCCTCTGTATACTTCTATCTGGTGACTCCTCTGTGTACTGCTATATGGTGACTCCTCTGTATACTGCTATATGGTGACTCCTCTGTATACTGCTATATGGTGACTCCTCTGTATACTGCTATATGGTGACTCCTCTATATGCTTCTATCTGGTGACTCCTCTCTATACTGCTATCTGGTGACTCCACTGTATACTCCTATCTGGTGACACCTCTGTATACTGCTATCTGGTGACTCCTCTGTATACTGCTATCTGGGGCTCTGTATACTGCTATCTGGTGGCTCTGTATACTGTTATGTGGTGGCTCTGTATACTGCTATATGGTGACTCTGTATACCCCTATCTGGTGTCTCTGTATACCCTATCTGGGGCTCTGTATACTCCTATATGGTGGCTCTGTATACTGTTATATGGTGACTCTGTATACCCCTATCTGGTGGCTCTGTATACCCCTATCTGGTGACTGTATACCCCTATCTGGTGACTCTGTATACTCCTTATCTGGTGATTCTGTATATACCTATCTGGTGTTGCTGTATACCCTCTCTGTGATGCTGCATACCCTCTCTGTGATGCTGTATACCCTATCTGGTGATGCCGGGCTGTATACACCTGACACAATGGGTGGAATCCATAAGGGGTGGGGTTTATGGGGAAGTGGGAGGGGCAAAACAGGAAGGGCGGGGTCTTGCGCCCCCCCATCCTAAAATTTCACCAGCCACCACTGACACAGAGTGATATATTTCAAGCATTTCTATCTGTTAATTTTGATGATTATGGCTTATAGCTAGTGAAAACCCAAAATTCAGTAACTTAGAAAATTTGAATATTACAGAAGACCAATATAAAAATGATTTTTACTACAGAAATGTTGGTTACTGAAAAGTATTTCCATGTACAGTATAGTATGCATTCAATACATAGTCGGGGCTCCTTTTGCATAAATGCGGCGTGGCATGGGGGCGATCAGCCTGTGGCACTGCTGAGGTGTTATGGAAGCCCAGGTTGCTTTGACAGCATCCTTCAGCTCGTCTGCATTGTTGGGTCTGGGGTCTCTCATCTTCCTCTTGACAATACCCCACAAATTCTCTATGGGGTTTAGGTCAGGCAAGTTTGCTGGCCAATCAAGCACAGTGAACCATGATCATTAAACCAGGTATTGGTAGTTTTGGCAGTGTGGGCGGTGCCAAGTCCTGCTGGGAAATGAAAGCAGCATCTCCATAAATCTGGTCAGTAGAGGGAAGCATGAAGTGCTCTAGAATTTCCTGGTAGAGGGTTGCGCCGACTTTGGACTTGATAAAACACAATGGACCAACACCAGCAGATGACATGGCTCCTCAAATCATCAGACTGTGGAAACTTCACACTGGACTTCATGCAACTTGGATTCTGTCCCTCTCCACTCTTCCTCGAGACTCCGGGACCTTGATTTCCAAATGAAATGCAAAATGTAATTTAATCCGAAAAGAGGACCACTGAACAACAGTCCTTTTTCTCCTTAGTCCAGGTAAGACACTTCTGACATTGTCTCTGGTTCAGGAGTGGCTTGACACAAGGAATGCAATAGTTGTAGCTCATGTCCTGGATATGTCTGTGTGTGGGGGCTCTTGAAGCAGCTGTAGTCCACACCTTGTGAATCTCCCCCACTTTCTTGAATGGCCTTTGCTTCACAATCCTCTCAAGGCTGCAGTTATCCCTGTTGCTTGTGCAACTTTTTCTACCACACGTTTTCCTTCCACTCAACTTTCCATTAATATGCTTGGATACAGCACTCTGTGAACAGCCACCTTCTTTAGCAATGACCTTTTGTGTCTTACGCTCCTTGTGGAGGTCTTCTGGACAACTGTGAAATCAGCAGTCTTCCCCATGATTGTGTGACCTACTGAAAGACCGAGAGACCATTTAAAGGCTCAGGAAACCTTTAGAGGTGTTTTGAGTTAATTAGCTGATTAGAGTGTGACACCACGAGTCTAAAATGTTGAACTTTTTCACAATATTCTAATGTTCTGAGATACCGAATTTTGGGTTTTCACTGTCTGTAAGCCATAATCATCAATTTAAAAAAAAAAAAAAAAGTGCTTGAAATATATCGCTCTGTGTTTAATGAATCTTATATAATATAAGAGTTTCCGTTTTTGAATTTAATTACTGAAATAAATTAACTTTTTGATAATATTCTCATTTTTTGAAATGCACCTTTACATTTAATAAAAAAAGGATTTTTTTATTATGATATATTTTATACTATTGTATTTTTTTTTTTATATTTTATATATTGTTTTATATCATTTTTGTATAGAGGGGAGACCCTTCTGTATTGGGCCCAGGGCAGTTGCCCCTTTTGTCCCCTTATAAATCCAGCACTGCCTGTACTGTTAGAGCTGCAAGCATGCTCCTGGAACACAGCTCAACAACCTTCCCAGAAGTCATAGATAATTCTACTGCCCCAACAAATGGGTGTTTTCATTAAAAAACAAACAAAAAAAAAAGCGAAAATTGCTTTTGAATTTCTTCATCCTTGACCACCTTTCCGCTCAGAGCTTGCTGACTGAAGAATAAAGGAGCAGCTGTAGATAATGGCATTATATCTGTCTTCCTTATTTCTGTAAGCATGTTCCCAGTGTTCTACAACAGAGCCTGACTGGCACAGTCCCTGCTCTCATTCTGGCTAATGTAAAACAAAATTCAGGTACGGTAAATAAAAATATATTCTATTTCGTTCTGTTAAAGTGTAACTACAGGCAAAACATTTTTTTTTTCATTTTGGATAGAGAAAGGGAGGATTATAACCGCTGTCATTTTTTTTTTTTTTGCCATCTGTGTCCCATAGGGAAGAATTCCCTTAATTTCATGTCCCATAGTCAAAACAGGAAGTGAACTCAAAAGTGAGGGAATCCCAAGGTCACCAGAATTAGTGTCCCCATTGGAAGATTCCCCCTCTATTCCTGTTCTGATGTTAACCCCTAAATTTGGGATTTTCTTTCACTTTCAATGATAATGGTCAAGGGGACAAATAGAGAGGGGGGAATCCCCCTAATGGGGGCACAGACAGCAATTAAAACTGACAGATGTTCTAATCCCTTTACACTCTTAGACATGTGCAGAGCGAAAAAATTTGTTTAGTTTTGTTTCGTTTCGATTCGCTATTTACATATATTCATGTAGTTAGATTTGTTTAATTTGTTTTCGCAATTCGTTTAGTTTATTCGTTTTCAAATCAATTTGAAAAGTTTACGAATCCATTTTGAATAGTTTTCAAATTTGAACAGCTTTCAAATTCGAATAGTTTTCCAATTTCCAAGGAGAATGGGGTGGAGTGGAAAGTGGAGGAAAAGAATGGAAAAAGATAGAATACAATAGAGGGGAATATAACAGGAAATTAAAGAATATAATGTGGTGGAGTTGAACAGGGGGGTGGGGGGTGGTCGAGACAAGTTGAGGTGGTGTAATATAAGAAATTAAAGGACAATATAAGGGGAGATAACATAAGATAGAAAAAGGTAAGAAAAGGAGGTGAAAGGTGAGGTGGGGTAAGAGGAACCTTTAACCTTTTGATAAGCTTAAACTTTCGACAAGTTTAAACTTTTGATAAGTTTTACCTAAGCATTTGAAAAGTTTAACTAAACTTTTGCTTATTTGATTTGCTTAACGCTTTTGTTTAATTTGTTTAGATTGATGTACTTATATACATTTATCGCTTAGCTTTGCTTTGTTTTGATTTGTTTAAAAAAGCGAGACGTGTACAGATTCTCACATTTCCCTAATCTTGTAGACAGTCAAAATTAACGACAGACACGGGGGTAATCCCCCTAAGGGGGGAGAGATAAACAGGGGAACTGGTAATAGTAACTTTCACTTTCTTTTAGGGTTTAA
>BLSH010028356.1:0-27417 GCA_018402905.1 Glandirana rugosa | reverse complement strand
CCCCCCCCCCCCCCCCCCCCCCCCCCCCCCCCCCCCCCCCCCCCCCCCCCCCCCCCCCCCCCCCCCCCCCCCGGCTTTAAAATCTTAATTTATCCGCACTAAAATATTGGGAGTGATTTGGCTTTGAAATGTTAATCTATCCAAAAATGTAAAAAGTAGGGTGGAATTAGGCTTTGCAATGCTAATCTGTTCACACTAAAATATTGGGGGTGTTGTGGCTTTAAATGTTAAGCTATTCAAAATGTTAAAACAATGGGGGGAATGGGGCTTTGTAATGTTAATATATTCATATTGTTCGAAAATTGGCGGATTAGGTTTTGAAATGGTAATCTATCTGAGATTTTAAAAAATGGAGGTGAGGGGGGAGGGGCCAAGGCTTAAAATGTTAATCTATCCAAAATTATTCAAAACTTGGGAATTAGGCTTTGAAATGCTAATCTATCTAGAATTTTAAAAATGGGGGTGTGTTAGACTTTGACATGTTAATTTGGCCAAAATTAAAAAAAAATGGGTATAGGTTAGGCTTTGAAATGTTAATCTATCAAAAATGTAAACATACGGGGGGGGGGGGGATTAGGTTTTGAAATGTTAATGTATCCAAAATGTAAAAAAAATGGAGGAGGGGGTATTAGACTTTGAAATGTTAACCTATCCAAATTTAAAACACGGGGAATTAGGCTTTGAAATGTTAATATGTTCACACTAAAATATGGGTGTGATTTGGCTTTGAAACATTAATCTATCCAAAATGAAATAATTGGGGGTGATTATGCTTTGAAATGTTACTCTATCCAAGATTAAAACATTTGGGGGGGAATCCAGTTTTATAATAATACTAAACTGTCCACTGTCCACACTAAAATATTGGGGGTGATTTGGCATTGAAATGTGAATTTATCCCAAATTAAATAATTGGACGTGGTTAGGCTTTTGAAGTGTTAATCTATCCAAAATTTTAACATGCAGGTGGATTTGGTTTTTAAATTTTAAGATATCCATTTAAAAACATGGGAGGGGGGGTGGTTATGCTTTGAAATGGTAAACTAACCAAATTTTAAAAATGTTGGGGGAATTGGGCCTTTAAATATTAATGTATCCAAAAATGTAAAAAGTAGGATGAAATTAGGCTTTGCAATGTTAATCTGATCACACTAAATTATTAGGTGTGATTAGGCTTTGAAATGTTAATCCATCCAAAACTTAAAAAATGGGGGGTTTAAACTTTGAAATGGTATTGCATCCAATTTTTTAAACAATGAGGAGGGGGGGGGGGGTTGTTAAGCTTTGAAATGTTAATATATCCAAAATGAAAACATGGGTTAGGCTTTGAACTTTTCAACTATCCAAAATGTTTTAAAAATGGAGGGGGAATTATGCTTTGAAGTGTTAATCTATCCAAAATTTAACAGGGAGGGGAGTTAGGCTTTGTAATGAAATTTTAAGGTGAATCTAATATTATTTATTTATTTTTTTAAATTTAGGACAGGAAGGGGAAGAGGTAGAACCTGTGTAATGCTCTGGTGACTTTCCCTCGCTTTCTGTCCCAATGACAGCCGTCTCAGGACAGGAAATGAGGAAGGGGCTTTATCTCTTCCCTACTTAATAAATAAAATTAGTAAATACACTTATTTTAATGCCAAAAACTGTGATCTGGCAGCAGAAAAGGCGCTCAATAACATTTTATTGAATTTTATGTATTTTTTTTATTGTATTGTATGGGCTGTGAGGACATCCAGAACATTTAAATCAGTGTGATCTATAACAGCTTTTTAGGATCTTAGAAAAAAAATGTAGGTATTTAGACCAAAAGCTCCAATTTCAGACATCTGCAGTGCAACATTCAGGTGAGACCTGGTATCTGGAAGTTTTTGAGAGCTCTGTTATTACTTAAAGCAAATTTTTAGGCAAAATACACCAATTACTGCAATCATGCATTCATTAGTTCATCACAAAATACATTTTTAAATGCAGCTGGTGTAAGGACCAGAATTTGACTTGGTATCTGCAGCCTGTAATACCAGGGGCGTAAATACAGGAGTTTTGGGGGATGCAATTGCAACTGGGCCCCGTGCTCCTTGTACACCTGGATAGGAGGGGCGGTGGTGGCGGCATTTAGAGGAACCAATCTCCTCCATTTTCATCCTAATGGAGGAGATTGGTTCCTCTATATGCTGCCCCCGCCGTCCCTCCTATCCAGTTTACTTGTCTTCTGCTGTTCCCAGAGTCCCTGTGTCCCCCCCACAGAGCTTCTGTCTTCCCCCCTCCTCTCTCCTGCCAGCTGCTGTAGAAGATGGGTCATGATGGAGAGATGGGAACTGGTCGTTAAATTTGTCATTTACCGACTCCTTTCTTTTCTGAATGGACAGATTCAGTGATTGGTACCAATTGGTTCACTCATAACTGAAGCATAGTAAACTGTTTTTATTATACTTCCATTTCTGAATGAATGGGAGGCTCGGTACACAACTATTTGTTTATTCGGTGTGACCGTATTAAAGGGACCCACAACGGGAGTAAAGGACCCTAGGATCAGTGGGAAGAGGGAAGGGCCCTGGCCAGGGGTCGGGGGGGGCTTCATAATTTCTTGCACCGGGGCCCTGAAGGTTCTAGTTACGCCTCTGTGTAATACCATTCACAGGAGAGCTTAGACTGAGAGAATGAGGGTCAGAACTAGAAGCCAATCAGGTGTGCTATGTGCATATGTGATGACTATAGTCATGCTGGCAGGAGAAAAGAGAATAGTGATGAGCTCATCAGTATTTTGCTGCTCCTTTACAGTCCAATCACAGGCCAGGGATGAGGTGGTGACCAGGCTGTATTGCTTCAATGCAGGAGACTTTTTATTGCTGCAAGTAATTAGGAGGGAGAGGTGGTTAGTTGTGAGAAGAAAAGGGATTGGGGGGTCTTAGTAATTCCCAGTAACTTCCAATAACACCCATATAAGGCCAACTCCATTTTTGCATTGACACTGGTGAGTTAGGTGCAGTAATTCTCTTATATGCCTGAGGCAGGGTGCTGTGATATTTTCAGGAAGCTCTATGTACAGCACCCTGCTGACCCCTCCCACCAGCCATGATCTGCCTGCATTGCATGGAGAAATGCAGAGATCTAGTGATGATGTCAATGGGTCTAAAATAAGGTATGTAATTAAAATAAAAAAGTTTTATTTATATAAAAAAAATGTAATTAGCATGTTGATGAGAGGGGAAAGAAGGAAGCAGGAAAGTCGATATGTAAACAGATTCAACTTCAACGTAGGTGCAGCAAAGTAGACCACCTTAAATCTAAAGACATTTTTAAGCTCTGACCCATTTTCTGAAGACTTTTTTTTTCTGCTTTTAAATAAATCTCTTTTTTATATTGTGTGCAGACTGTATAACCCCCCTCCCCCCCTTCAAAGTAATACTTCACTTAATGCCATTGGAAAGATGTCTTATTTCACTCAATGTTATTTAATATCACAGGCCCTACATACATCTCTGCACTGAGCTTATCGCTCCCCCCTCCACTACTTTGCGCTTTAGTCCCATCTCTTCATAATAAAATCACTTCCGCCAACTGAGCATTTTACTATAGTGGAAAAGATAAAAAGCTGCAGGCCAGCTTTAGATTATTTAAAAACCATCTGTGATCTTCTTATAAGTTACATAACATCTATTATCCATGGGAGACGGCAAGAGAGGGCTTGTGTTCAGTCTACATTATTCAGTATTGTTTGAAGAAGATGGTATTGTATAACATTTAAAAAACAGTCAGCTGTAACCATTTCACTAAGCTAATACTATATAAAATAGCTACATAAAACCTGTGTATCAAAAAACAACTATATCTTTATATATATATTAAAAAAAAAAACCCACAATAATCAAACAACAAAGCTTCCTGTTTTAGTTTGCTGTGCTCCTACGACTTTAACAGTCTGCCTGATGTGCTTCTTATTTTAAACATGGCTGGTCTGGAAAGCCTCTCCGAGTACCAGTCACAGTTGAGTAACCAGGCTCTTAGGATTCCTGCAAAAACACTGTTGGTTCTACACTTTGTTTACGTCTGACAAACCATTTACATGCCTATAAGAGCTTGAAGCAAAGATCTGGGGACATAGGTGGCCAGACTAACATTACCAGAAGCAGATGAGCAGCTAGTAGCGAGGCTTTTCAGGATTCCTGCACACTCACTCTTGGTTGTGCTTGTGGGTGGAGAGAAAAAACTCATGTGTCAGGCGGTGGAGAGAAAGACACCCTGATGTGTCAGCGGCACCCTTGGTAGCATGGAGTGATGGTCATGGAAGGGTAGAAATCAATAGACATTTGTTGGTAACACCAAAGACGTGTATTGGGTAATCCTTCACTTTGTCAGTTAGTGTGGTGTTAGCACAGGCTCAGTGCCTCCTGGTTGCTTAGCAATCCTCGTTACATGCTTAACAGTTTAGGACAAATGTCAGGGCACATAATGGCCAGGCTGCATTACCAGAAACAGTTGAGCAGCAAATAAGCAGGCTCTCCTGCACAATCACTCTTGGTTGTGCACTGGTTCATTTTAGTCTGGCATACTGTATCAATAACATACCCATGCCTAATGGTTTAAAGCAAGGGTCAAGGGACATATGTGGCAAGGCTAACATTACTAAACACAGTTGAGCAGCAAGTAACTGGGCTCTCAGAATTCCTGCACACTCACTATTATTTGTGCTTGTGGGTGGAGAGAAAATAAACCCTTAGTGCAGGGGTGTCAAACTCAATTTCATTGTGGGCCGCATCAGCAGTATGGTTGCCCTCAAAGGGCCGGTTGTATCTACGTACAGAGCACAGAGTTTAGGATTATGCTGTGTACAGAGCGCAAAGTTCAGGAGTGCTTTATGTACAGAGTGCAGAGTTCAGGGGTGCACTGCGTACTCCCTGCCTCCTGGTCCAGCTCTAGTAACTCCCTATGTAGGCAGCACCTCCCTGTGTAGGCGGCTTTCTCTACTAGCCATGTATCTGGCTCTGTTATACCTCCCTGTGTAGGCAGATGTGCCTCACCTTGCAGGAAGATCCTTCTGGCTCTCACATTCTGGAGAGCTGTTCCCACCATGAGGAATCTGTTGCAAGCTGCTGAAAGCAAAGATGTCCCTTGTAAACACAAAAGGCTTCTGTGTTTACAAGTGACATCAGGGAGCAAGAGAAAAGTGGGGTGAGAGTTGGAGGGGACGGAAAGGAGTTCCGTTATGTTCGAGCTGCAAAACTGGGTGGTAGGGCCACATGACAAGGCCCGGTAGGCCAGATTTGGCCCGCGGGCCTTGTGTTTGACATATATGCCTTAGGGTGTTATGCAGCAGAGGTACCCTTTGTAGTATGGAGTGATGGACAAAGTCTGCAGGTTTTCATATAGGACATTGAGGTTGTCCAAAAACTAAGTATAATGGATCATAATAGTAAGAACAACAACTTAGAACTTTTATTTCCTTAGCTACAATATCATATATTTAAAAAAGGTAACATTATGTTTAAGCATAATTTTAACAGCAACATAGAGATTTTTCTTAGGGTTTTAATAAACCATAAAGTGGTGTTGTAGTCACAATAGGAGTCTGGTGTGCTGAGTCCCCCATTGGTGTCCTTTACCTTTCTATTGGTGGTGCATGGCATCTGATTCTGTTCCTGTTTAGTGGGGAGTTTTTGGGTGTTCCCATTATTCCATTCTTCATAATATAGATAGATACAATTTTAGTAGAGAGAGTGAGAGCCTCTCATAATGGGCACAACAGATGTGCAGACCCAGAAATTTAGCGCCACAATCTCACTATAAGGATCCAACAGACATACACTGAATCCCCAAATGTTGGTGGACACCTGACTATCATATGAGCTACATCTCATTACAAATCTATAGGAATTATTATGAAGTGCCTCAACTTCAGATTCTACATTAAGGTAACAGCCTCCACTCCTTTGGGAAGGCTTTCCGTAAGATTTTGGATGTGTCTGTGGGAATAGATTCTCAGGGGTTTATGCGACAGAGGCTTGGTAGTGTGGAGCGATTGACAAAATCTGTATGTTTTCTTATTGGAAATTGAAATTTTACCCCTTGTGCTACAATGTCAGATATTTTAAAAAGGTAAAATTATATTTAACCACTTGCCGACCGCCGATCGGCATCTGACGGCGACAAAGTGGTTCGTTATCGCAAAACGCCGTCATACGACGGCGGCTGCGATAACGCGCACTGTGAGCGCGCGCGCGCCACCGGAGGCGCGCCCGCGCGCTCACTGTGTTCGGGGAGGGCCAGGGAGCGGGTGCGGCGGCTTCGATTGCCGCCGGCCACCCGCGATGCCCCCCCGGAGCGAATGAGCGGAGGTCCGTGTATGTAAACACGGACCTCCGCTCTGTGTGAGGGGGAAGGGATGTGATCACAGCCTTCATTTACGTGAAGGCTGTGATCGCTTCCCTTCCCCAGATAGGCAGTCCCCCTTACAGTTAGAACACGCCCAGGGAACATAGTTAACCCTTAGCGCGCCCCCTGCAGGTTAACCCCTTCACTGCCAATGGCATTTACACAGTAATCAGTGCATTTTTATAGCACTGATCGCTGTATAAATGCCAATGGTCCCAAAAAAGTGTCAAAACGTTCCGACATGTCCGCTGAAATATCGCAGTACCGCTAAAAATCACAGATCGCCGCCATTTTTAGTAAAAAATAAAAAAAAAATAAAAACCCCAGAAATGAATTCTCATCATCCGTAAACGCGACCACTTTTGCGCAAACCAATCAATAAACGCCGATTGCGATTTTTTTTTATCGCAAATATGAGGAAGAATATAAATCGGCCAAAAACGGTGAAAAAAAATGTTTTTTTATATTTTTTTTTGGATTTGAATTTTAGCAAAAAGTAAGAAATTTGGGTTTTTTTGCAAAATTGTCGCTCTTCTTTTGTTTATAGCGGCGATCAGAAATGACGCAGCGGTGATCAAATACCACCAAAAGAAAGCTCTATTTGTGGGAAAAAAAGGACGCAAATTTCGTTTGGGTACAACGTCGCACGACCGCGCAATTGTCAGTTAAAGCGACGCAGCGCCGAATCGCAAAAAGGGCTCCGGTCCTAAAGCTGGAAATCCTTCCGGGGCTGAAGTGGTTAAACATAATGTTAACAACAGCATAGAGCTTTTTCTTACGGTTTCAGTCAACCTGAAAGTGGCGTTGTAGTTACAATAGGAGTCTGGTGTGCTGAGTCTCTCATTGGCGTCCTTTACCTTTCAATTATTGGTGCATGGAATCTGATTCTATTCCTGTTTTTCAGGGAGTTTCTGGATGTTCCCATTAACCATAATATAAAATAAAAATTTAGTAGGGAGAGTGAGAGCCTCTCATAATGGGCACAACAGATGTGCAGACCCAGAAACTTAGCGTAGAGATCTCACTAGTAGGATCCCAGAGACATGCACTGAATCCCCAAAAGTTGGTGGACATCTGACCATCACATGAGCTACATCCCATTCCAAAGCCATAGGGATTATTATGAAGTGCCTCAAATTCCACGTTAATGTAATAGCTTTCTGCAAGATTTTGGAATGTGTCTGTGGGAATTTGTGCCCATTCAGCCAGAAGAGCATTTGTGAGGTCAGGTACTGATTTGAGAAGACCTGGCTTGCAAATGATCTTCAAATTTCAGTAGGTGAATTATCCTCCATACTAAACTCTTCAAACCATGTGTTCATGGAACTGGCTTTGTACGCAGGGGTGCACTCATGCTGGAACAGAAAATGGCCTTCCTTAGACTGTTACCACAATGTTGAAGGTGCACAATTGTTTAAAATGCCAATTTAGAGGTGTGTTCACATACTTTTGATAATATGCTGTATAAGGGATATCAGTTTAAGATGAACTTACCAGCTTTCTCATTTGCTTTAATACAGGAATGAAATCCCCCTTGAATGCCAAATATATATCGTAGACAAAGCCTTTGATGCGCAAGCAGACCTGAAAAAACCACAGGCAGACACAGAAAGCCTAGAATCTTCCACTGTGTTTTGATGGCAAGACTGCTGTATCTACCCCTTTTCCCATCCACCACTGGGTCAGGTGCCTTTATACAGAGAATTATGTAAGATTTTGGACATCAGTGGCATCATTTATAAAGGCTCAAGCAGAGAAACGTGAAGCTTGACAAACATTCAGATTCCAGTTTTCATTTTTCCACCGCAGGTTAAAGGATAAATGCAGAAACATGATTGGTTGTTGTAGGCAATACTACAGTCTTCCTTTTCCCCAGTTTTTATAAATATATGTAATCTGTGCCTCGTTAGCTGTTGGAGGAGTCTCAACATTCCTTCCCAGTCCATGTGTATTGTAAGTCGGGACAAGTTATATCTATAATGGTATACAATGTGTATGTGCTGTAACCAGAGCATCAATACAGAGATAGTTTTGGATCATTTAAAGGATCATTCCAACCAATCAGTACTGTACATAGATACATGACTCCTCAGTGGAAAAGCACAACTAACCCCCAGAGGTGTACAAACATAGACAGCGATACTGAGGTCCAGTTATCATATTGGCAGTCAGAAACACTATGGAGAGTGTGCAGGAGTGAAGACTTTTTAAAGTCAAGGCACAAAGGGTCTTTAGAGTAAGTCCCCTTGAAAACATTTATGACCATGCCCTACAGTCTCACTCTGCCTGTTACAGTATATATATATATATATATATATATATATATATATTTATTTATTTTTTTTGCTCTCTATTTGACCAGTGTAAGGCCAAATAAAAAATTTGTGAAAATCTCTTGAACACGGATACAGGCAGCAGTAAATAAACAATATACCATAACATCTATGAAACAGTATAGAAAATGGATATGTTCTGTTTCAAATTCCACTGTCTGGGCAGTATGGTCACCTACTGACTTGGCACCATCCACAGGCAGCTTGACTTTCCTAAGCCCTTTCTCTGTGAATAACTAACATTTACTGAGAGAACATAGAAGAAGTGTGGAGGGTCTAGCTGTAAATAAACTAAATAGCATTAAATAAGTGGACAGAGGAAGATACCAAAATCACATTAGTAAACAAGTTGTAGTGACCCATAACTGCTACTAGATGTCAGCATACTACAGAAAAATGATAACCTCATGCAGTTCAGTACAACAAAGAAAAATTAAATGAAAGGGGAGCAGAACAGTTTAAAATGCACTTTTTTTGCTGTCTTCAGGTGCTGGACACAACAGGGTAATTTCTCCAGTATAGGGACAATGCAAAAAAAAAACTGATAGGGTTTGTACTCATTCCATACTTTGTCCAAAGCGAGTTTATTTTTTTTAAAAAAGCATGATTTTGGCATACTAGCTCCTCTACTATCCTTGCAGATGGCGGCCCTGATTTTAAGAGATGGCTGAATGTTCCTGTCGAAACAGTCTGATTACAGCAAGGGGTACAGCAAAGGGCTCCAGCTATCAGCCTTGGCAGCAGCATTGGTATTAATGGAGGCATTACCAGTAGACGCAGCCACTACTGCTCACAAGTAAGTCCTAAGTCTCTCTGGAACAGTCTGAGAGTCAATAAACTTTCTGCATGTGGCATTAACCACTGCTGCCAGCAATGCATCCACTGATACTGACACAGCTATTGTTAAGGATGATAGCTGGAGCCCTTTGCTGCACCCTTTGTTTCAACTTCTTTCTTTCAATAAAAGGGGAAATTGCCTTGTAAACTACTGCCTCTCTTGTTACTGAAATATTTGTATTATGGGGAAAATGTGCTGTTTCAGCAGGGATATTCAATTGTCCGGGCCAACAAATCAATAAATCCGGGCCAACATATGAGCAACTCCCTGACCGCTGGAATCCCTGGCACAGTGGATGAGAGTGGTGGTAGCTAGGAGGTAGTCAGATCTGACGCTCCCAGAAGTGTCATCCCTATTAATTTTGCAGCCTGTGTACCTAAATATAAAAACAGCACATCCAAAAAAAAGTGAGGACACAAGAATCTAAAACATGGGGACACAAAAATCTAATATTTTTTTCTGTATTAACAAATGCGTGTGAAATGGGAACAGGGTCTTTTTGAAGCCCAACTCATGCCATCATTTTTTTTTCAGTTTTAGACAGAGTATGTAAGGAATAGAACCTCCATCAGGTTTTTATTACTGTCTGCTTTCAGACGTGTGCAGTTTTACAGTCTCTTTACTGTTAGCTTGTTCTTTATATCTCTTGCACTATTCATATAAGTGCCATTCCCTAAGGAGCTTACAATCTAAAGCATGTACTATAGTCATACAGGCAGAATAGGAAGCTCAGTGGTCAATCAAGTGTATTTTTGGATCATGGGAGAAAAGCCAGGAACAGGGACATACTACAACCTTGATGTAGTTGAGGTCCCTGTTTAGAAATCGGCAAAGCAATGCCACAGTGTTAACCACTAAGCAACTCAGCCGGGAGTCACAACCCCCTCAAAATCACCATGGCGGTCTGGCACAAGAACTCAAAGTGACCTACAAGCTGGAGTCACTGCAAGATAAAAAAAACTTGTGGTTGAGTTGGCCTGCTGATGCTGATAAAAAAATGGAAATATCTATTTATGGGTGGAATGATCCTTTAGGCCTAGATTAATCAGTCGATGACTAAGATGTATGTTGTGTTTTTGGAGTCTCCAGTCACAACTGAATGAGTTTTTTTTTCAAGCCAGTTAAAGCGCAACTCCAGGCAGATATAAAAAGACACAAATCAATGCAGCTCTGTATTCATTAGTACATCTTTTATATGCGTTTGTTTTTCATGCAAACAGTGTAAGTAACTGAATGCAACATGGTATAAACCTCTCGTAGTTCCTGTAAAGCAGAGCTCAGACTGGAAGAAAGAGATGAACCACAAAGAGCCAATCAGTTGTGCTGAGCCGTGTTTAACAGAGGAAAGAGCAGACTTGTAGAGAGAGGAGCTCATCAAGATGCTGCCTCTCCTTTCACTGTCCAATCACAGGCTGGGGGGAGGGACACGGTCTGTATATATTAAGACCCTTTCACACTGATCAGTTTTTAATCATTTTTTTTTTCAGTTCAAAGAAGCAGAAGAAAAATGCATGAGAAAGTCCTGCTTGCTGCATTCTTGGTGCGAAAAAATGCAGCTCCCCCTTGAAATGAATAGAATACGCAGCATACATGTCCATGTTTCACAGGTGCATGCTGGAAATCAGGCAACCAGAACTGCACCGGAAATGCATAAAAAAAAGCATGCGTTTTTGATTCATTTTTTTAAATGGAGCAGTGTGAAAGCAGTCTTACTCAACTGCAGGAAAATCCAGTCCCCTTCCCTGCCAGACAGGGCTGTGCTATGTGGCAGAGCTGTGTAAATCTCAGAATTAGATGGACAGAAATGCAAATAATTAAGGAAAAAAACAGCTCTCTTATATGTATTTCATTTGTGTATTTAACAGTTTGCCTGGAGTTCCAGTTTAAGTTACACAATGTCCATTTTAATATATACAGTATCTCACACCCCTCACATTTTTGTAAATATTTTATTCTATCTTTTCATGTGACAACACTGAAGAAATGACACTTAGCTACAATGTAGTAGTGATTGTACAGCTTGTATAGCGGTGTAAATTTACTGTCCCCTCAAAATAACTCAACACACAGCCATTAATGTCTAAACCGCTGGCAACAAAAGTGAGTACACCCCTAAGTGAAAATGTCCAAATTGGGCCCAAAGTGTCAGTATTTTGTGTGGCCACCATTATTTTCCAGCACTGCCTTAACCCTTTTAGGCATGGAGTTCATGCCACTGGAGTTTTCTTCCACTCCTACATGACGACATCACGAAGCTGGTGGATGTTAGAGACCTTGCGCTCCTCCACCTTCCGTTTGAGGGTGCCCCCCAGATGCTCAATAGGGTTTAGGTCTGGAGACATGCTTGGCCAGTCCATCACCTTTACCCTCAGCTTCTTTAGCAAGACAGTAGTTGTTTTGGAGGTGTGTTTGGGGAAGTTATCCCGTTGGAATACTGCCCTGTGGCCCAGTCTCTGAAGGGAGGGGATCATGTTCTGCTTTATTATGTCACAGTACATGTTGGCATTCATGGTCCCCTCAATGAACTGTAGGTCCCCAGTGCTTGCAGCACTCGTGCAGCCCCAGACCATGACACTCCCACCACCATGCTTGACCATAGGCAAGACACACTTGTCTTTGTACTCCTCACCTGGTTGCAGCCACACGCGTGACAACATCTGAACCAAATAAGTTTATCTTGGTCTCATCAGACCACGGGACATGGTTCCAGTAATCCATGTCCTTAGTCTGCTTGTCCTCAGCAAACTGTTTGCGGGCTTTCTTGTGCATCAGCTTTAGAAGAGGCTTCCTTCTGGGATGACAGCCATGCAGACCAATTTGATGCAGTGTGTGGCGTATGGTCTGAGCATGGACAAGCTGACCCCCCACCCCTTCAACCTCTGCAGAAATTCTGGCAGCACTCATACGTCTATTTCCCAAAGACAACCTCTGGATATGACGCTGAGCATGTGCACTCAACTTCTTTGGTCGACCATGGCAAGGCCTGTTCTGAGTGGAACCTGCCCTATTAAAACGCTGTATGGTCTTGGCCACCGTGCTGCAGCTCAATTCCAGGGTCTTGGCAATCTTCTTACAGCCTAGGCCATCTTTATGTAGAGCAATAATGCTTTTTTTTCAGATCCTCAGAGAGTTCTTTGCCATGAGGTGCCATGTTGAACTTGCAGTGACCAGTATGAGAGAGTGAGAGCAATAGCACCAAATTTAACACACCTGCTTCCTATTCACACCTAAGACCTTGTAACACTTAACGGGTCACATGACACAGGGGAGGGAAATTAGCTAATTGGACATTTTCACTTAGGGATGTACTCACTTTTGTTGCCAGCGGTTTAGACATTAATGGCTGTGTGTTGAGTTATTTTGAGGGGACATAAAATTTACACTGTTATACAAGCTGTACACTCACTACTTTACATTGTAGCAAAGTGTCATTTCTTCAGTGTTGTCACATGAAAAGATAAAATAAAATATTTACAAAAATGTGAGGGGTGTACTCACTTTTGTGAGATACTGTAATAACCTATTTATATGATTGCTATATTATTGTCCTATAGAATGGGACCTATTTAATAACTGCCCGGAGGATGATGTTCCAGCTCAGCTTATCTGTGTGACATTTAACGGGTGAATGAAAAATTGCATTAAAGGGATGGAAAGGCTCTTTACTGTCAAGTAAAGTGATACAAATGTTCTGTTATAGCGGGAGAGTGACACTCACAGTTTAGTAGACAGTGGTAACTTAATACATGGCCTATAGCAGTGGCAGCGGGAAGGAATTGTGTCTTAAAGGAGCATTGCACAATTTATTTCCACTCTTGCCCATATTAGATGTAGGGAATGGAGTGTGATGTTGTATGTACAGTATGTGGGCAACATTTCTTCAAAATACATTGTTATATAACATGCGGGCAGAAACCATCGCCCAATCTTTCTGGTCCCATCCTTTCTACAGTCCTATCTAGTAGTAGTTGGTCACATTCAACTGGACTTGTTCTGTAAGGTTGAAGATGTTTTATAGGCTATCTAAGCCACTTCTGCAGTTCTAAGGCGTAGCAACACCCTTTGTATCCTTCTCACAGCTTTTGTCACATACCTGGTGGTGGAGTCTGGCTTATGCAGTGGGCAACCTCTCTTACGACCCTGATACCTGGACCCCTGGTAGTGTAGACAGGGAGCTCAGGAATGCAGGATGGCACAAGGGTCAGACTGGGTCATTGGTGCTGGTAGGAAGTCCGTGGGTGCACTTGTGCATAAGAAGCGTGGTCATACAGGCCGGGTCGTAAAGCTGGCTGGCAATGCAGTACAGAAGGAGCAGGCAGATGGGTGGTCAGGTTCAGGCAGGGTCATCAACAGGCAGGCAGCAGAAGTGCAGAAGGGCTAGGCAGAAGAGTGGTCGTAGGCAATCCAGGGGTCGGTACAGGCGGAGATCAGCAAAGTCAGGCAGGCCGGGTCACAGGAACAGATAATCAGGATACAGACAGCTCAGCCACGCACACTAAACGCTGAAGATCAGACAGCACTTGCTGCAGGGCGTGCACAGTTGAAATAGAGCCATTTGGCGACGTTTCCGGCACGTGCGCGCGTGTGAACGCGCAGCAAAGTCCAGAAAGTGCAGGATTTCTCTAACAGCTTTCCTTTGCATCCTCCCTCATCATTGTCCTTCCTGATCCTCACTATCATCTTGCTTCCTTTCCCTTGCCCCTTCACCATGTGGCCATATACTTTTGGCCATATAGGTGGATGTGATGGTCAAGTGCCATACTCTTGGCCATAGAGGCCCGATTCCCAAACTGCGGTCAAGGTCCACATGCAGCCTTTTGGTACCTGTACAGGCCCCAGCAATCTGTATAAGTAGGAACTTAGATTTGTAAAGGGGTACTAGCCTGATGTTGTGTCTCCAGTCTCCAACCTGTGGCATGTCCAAACGTTGGCCCGAGGTCTGGATGTAGCTCTTTGCTAGCCTTTAACTGACCCTTGAGGCACTATTCCTCTCACAAATATGAGGCACTGTTCCTCCTACTGATACCAATAGCAGGGCACTGTTCCTCCCACTGATACCAATGATGGGGCACTATTCTCCCCAGGAATACCAATGATGGGTTCACTACTCCCCCCAGAAATACCAATGATGGGTTCACTATTTTCTCCAGGAATAGCCATGATAGGGCACTATTCTCCTCAGGAATACCAATGACTGGGCACTATTCCCCCCAGGAATACCAATAACGGAGCACTATTCCCCATAGGAATACCAATGATAGAGCATTATTCCCCCCAGAAATAACAATGACTGGGCACTATTCCCCCCAGGAATACCAATGATGGAGCACTAATACCACCAGGAATTCCAGTGATGGGGCACGATTCCCCCAGAAATACCAATGAAAGGGCACTCTTACCTCCCAAAATACCAATGACATGGTACTATTCTCCCCAGGAATGACGACGACGGGGGACTATCCCCCACCCCAGGAATACCAATAATGGGGCACTATTCCCCCCCAGGAATGCCAATGATGGGGCACTATTCCTCCAGAAATACTAATGACAGGGCACTATTACCTTCCGAAATACCAATGACGGGGGACTATTCCCCCCAGGAGTAGCAATGATTGTGTACTATTCCTCCCCCAGGAATGCCAATGACAGAGCACTATTCTCCCCAGGAATACCAATGACAGAGAACTATTCCCCCCAGGAATACCAATGACAGAGCACTATTCCCCCCAGGAATACCAATGATGGGGCACCATTCCTCCTCCTACTGACCACAGCTGCTATGTAAGTGACCACCAGGCAATGTTTATTCTCACTGAGCCTGGGACATTTTTTACCTTCACTGGTCACAGTCCAGCCCCCTTAAAGTCTAAAGGACAGTAAACTGGTCCATTGTATGAAACGTTTGCAGAGCCCTGCTCTGATATGTCTGCAGTCTCTGACATTCCTTTCTAGCAATACAGATACTGAGCATTATGTGTGGCCCTTTGGGGTAATATCATAGGCCACAGCTGACAACCTTCCTCATCATATGACAACCATTGCCATAGAGTGTGAATCTTCATTCACATGGAGGGGGGATATAGCGTATGCCTGTGCAGGGCCATGCTTACCCACATGGAGTGCAAAGGTGTTCTGTGCATCCCTGTGCAGGCAGTCCCATTTATGTCAAATGGGACACAGCGGCTGCTTGAACACAGAAGCTGCTCCCAATTTGACATCTTTGTAGGTGCAGGTACATGGCGCTGAATGTACAGGGTGGGCCATTTATATGGATACACCTTAATAAAATGGGAATGGTTGGTGATATTAACTTCCTGTTTGTGGCACATTAGTATATGTGAGGGGGGAAACTTTTCAAGATGGGTGGTGACCATGGCGGCCATTTTGAAGTTGGCCATTTTGAATCCAACTTTTATTTTTTCAATAGGAAGAGGGTCATGTGAAACATCAAACTTATTGGGAATTTCACAAGAAAAACAATGGTGTGCTTGGTTTTAACGTAACTTTATTCTTTCATGAGTTATTTACAAGTTTCTGACCACTTATAAAATGTGTTCAATGTGCTGCCCATTGTGTTGGATTGTCAATGCAACCCTCTTCTCCCACTCTTCACACACTGATAGCCACACCGCAGGAGAAATGCTAGCACAGGCTTCCAGTATCCGTAGTTTCAGGTGCTGCACATCTCGTATCTTCACAGCATAGACAATTGCCTTCAGATGACCCCAAAGATAAATGTCTAAGGGGGTCAGATCGGGAGACCTTGGGGGCCATTCAACTGGCCCACGACGACCAATCCAGTTGAATGGCCCCCAAGGTCTCCCGATCTGACCCCCTTAGACTTTTGACTGTGCATGCCCATGCAGTTAAACATGGCCCTGACCCTATACAGGCATATACTATAGTACTCCCTGTGTGAACGAGGTCTTATCTAAATAAGGTCAATGCTTTACCAGCTGCAGTAACCTGGGTTTGTCCCTAGATGTCACTATACACTGAAATGTACCTGGTACCTGCAACATTGAAGTCTATCTAAACCCAAGAACAGAAAGATAATATTTTGCAGTTTACTAATCCTTAGACGTGGTGGCTGCATTCATTTTCTTTTTTTTCAGGCTAAGAACATTTTCAGCAAGCACAGTAAAAGAAATGTTTATACTTATAGAAATCTAAAGACCTTGTAACTTCCTGTGCACAGAATTAAAATCTCAAACATTGTTATCGTTTTTCTTAGCTATCTTCAATATACTACAAAATAATTCACTAGGCATACGTACACCGGGCAGCTATTGAATCAGTGAATTATGGGATTTAATATCAGTGAAGGACATTTCTAGCAAAGCAGAGACAGTATGAAACACAGCAAATGAGAAAAGGTAGAACGATCCTTAGAAATGATTTGAATCTTATAATTGTTATTACCTGTTGATCCTGCCAGTAGGTCAGTTATTTTTTCACTTCCTCTAATAGGAAGGCTTTTGTTCTGCGGTGAAATTGCACAGCAGCATTGTCACTTTGTGGACTGGGTAGTCTTAGCTGTACATATTATTTTAAATGACAGGTTAGGTAACTGACAAACAGACAAAAAGCCCAACTTCAGCTATAACTTTTTAAACAGTCACAGCATTTTTTTTTTCTTGAAAAAGGTTTAAACCATGGATAAGCAACCCCAGAAAGGTGGAGATCTACTTCAAAAATGCAAAAGAAACCAAAGATCCATGGGGTAAAGCACATTTTAAAGTGAGTGTGGTCAGTGATAATAGGGGGATGAGATAAATCATGCATTGGTTGCCAGTGTGCCTCTCCCACAAGTAATAATTTTCTTACTTTGGTCCAGTGCGGAGCTCCAGGGACCTCCTTTCTTACATTAGTGGTCAGTGTGGAGCTCCAGTGACCTCTTCTCTTAAATTGGTGGCCAGTGTGGAGCCACAGTAACCTCCTCTATCACATTGGTGGTCAGTGCGGAGCCCCAGCAACCTCATCTCTCACTTTGGTGGTCAGTGAAGAGCTCCAGTAAAATCCTCTCTTACATTGGTGGCCATTGCAGAGCTCCAGTAACCTCCTCTCTTACTTTGGTGGTCAGTGTGCAGCTCCAGTAACCTCCTCTCTTACTTTGGTGGTCAGTGTGCAGCTCCAGTAACCTCCTCTCTTACACTGGTGACCAGTGTGGAGCTCCAGTTACCGCCTCTCTTGCATTGGTGGTCAGTGTGGAGCTGCAGTAACCTCTTCTCTTACGTTGGTGGTGAGTCTGGAGCTTCAGTAACCTAATTTTACATTGGTGGCCAGTACGGAGCTCCAGTAACCCCCTCTCTTACGTTGGTGATCAGTGTGGAGCTCCAGTAACCCCCTCTCTTATGTTGGTGATCAGTGTGGAGCTCCAGTAACCCCCTCTCTTATGTTGGTGGTCAGTGCAGATCCCCAGTAACCTCCTCTCTTACATTGTTGGTCAGTTCTGATCCCCAGTAATCTCCTCTGTTACATTGGTAGGCAGTGAGGAGCCCCAGTAACATCCCCTCTTACTTTGGTGCACAGTGAAGAGCTCCAATAACCTCCTCTTACATTGGTGGTCAGTTCTGCTCACCATTATAGTGTTGCCCATCATTATAGTATTAGTAGTTACCCACATTGCCACTATTATATCCCTGTAGTGTCACTCTGTCAACCCAGTAGCACCATTATGTCCCCCTAGTGCCACCAATATTTCCCTTCAGTGTCACCATTATGTCCCTTGTCTTAAGTACTTTTCTTCCTAACCCCCCCCCCCCCCCACATGCAGGGAAGTTATGACAAGACATAGCTACCTGTTCTTACATGAGGGCCCCCACTGATCCAACCCAGGTGTTTCTATGTAATGTCACATACAACCACCTGGGATAGACACAGGAGGAGGATCATGGGGACAGGCATGGTAAAATAGGTTAGCCATAAGAATAGAAACTGACCATTGTAAGCCCTCCTGGCAGTGTTATATGATTTGTTCCAACCCCTGTAACTGTCCCTTGCTGGATATACTGCAGCATGTAGGACATTTTTTGATGTTGCCCATATGTCTACTTTATAAATAATTGGCTCTCCCCATGTCTCAGCATTTTCACACCCATCACAAA
This sequence comes from Glandirana rugosa, assembly GCA_018402905.1. Classification (NCBI taxonomy): domain Eukaryota; kingdom Metazoa; phylum Chordata; class Amphibia; order Anura; family Ranidae; genus Glandirana; species Glandirana rugosa. Next base: position 8,770 of record BLSH010028356.1, on the reverse strand, counting down.
CAATTCCCATAATTTGTCTAATATGTTTACTTCCTATAATCTTCATCCCTGCTAAAAATGACCATATCTACAACTCATGATACATTAGTGTGATGGTCAGGTGGAAGAATGTTCCATACACTTGTGGTCATTGGAAAGAATTACCCCCTTACAGATTCCTAAAAAGATCAATGATGTCATTGGGAACTTACCTGAGAGGCAGAAACTGCTCATTGCTCAAGGAACCCCTAGCAACCTCTGGAGGAACCCTAGGGTTCCATGGGACCCGGGTTGAGAGACCCTGATCTAGTAGCCATAGTGTGGTATTTCCTTCAGTGCTTAGCATTCCAAGCTTTTAGTGCGTTGGTTTGTTTCCAACCAAAGACACAATCTTCATGGATGTTCTTCCAGTCTTTGACTCGGAAGACACTATAGCATCGGATCATTGTGTCACCCGCGATGGCTCGGCCGGCAGTGTCTTTCCTGCCTGTGGCCATATTTACACAATGAGCCCTGTAAAGTGTTTGAATATCCATCACATTCGTTCATTTATAAACATAGTATTATTTGAGAACGAACACAATAAACAACTTTACTGAATACAATTTGCCCTAAGTACTGTCTGCATTATTCATCTTCTCGTTACATCCATGTAAGACTAACCTTGAGCCATGGTTATTAAAGTGCCCTGTCACTAGAGACATTATACAATGCTCCTACAGACCCTAAGAATTTACAACTCCCTTTTTCTGAACAACAAACTCCAGCGGGCCTTGCGACCCTCATTACCGCAGTGGCAGCCTGGAAATGGCCATTTCGAGTGCACAGGTTTACTGTCTCTAATACAGGTTATAATACAGAAAATGTATAGCTATTATTTATTCCATAGATTGGATGGTTGTTGTTCTGTATATAAAACTGTTATAATATTTATGTCACTACAAATAAAGTTCCTTTTTAAATAAAAGATGGAGTCGTCATTTCTGTATGTGGCAATTCTTGCTACGTAAGTGGAATGTCACAGGTGAACCTGGTAATAAATATATTTTATTTGTTAAATAAAAATTTTATACAAATGTAAAATCATTAAATGAAAATATATGAAACAACAATTTATTTTATATATTTATTCAAATATTTAATTATTATTTATTTTTATTTAATATTTTAAAAGTATTTCTTGATTTAAGGTATTTATTTTATTTATCTGTTCCTTTTAAATAAAAATAAACCAAAATGATATGAAACATCAATTTATTTTATTTTTTAATGTATCTATTTAAATATTTAACCTGCTTGACGGTATTCCCGAGTGTGGCTGGGGGTGAGTTTTCACTGCAAATGGCGGTAACCCCGAGCCACACTCGGGATCACATCGCTGGATCCAAGGCTAGGTTACTTACCTTGTCCCGTGGAACCAGCGATGTCCCCCCCCCCCCCCCCGTGTCTGCGGGCTCTGTCCTCTGCCCGATGCCTGTGTGATGCCGGGCTCCGTTCCCTGCTAGCGGCGCGCCGGGAAATTGAAAAAGTGAAACACACAGGAAGCATACAGTACACTGTAATCTGTAAGATTACATTACTATATAAAATCATTTCACATCCCCTTTGTCCCTAGTGGTTTGCCCAGTGCCCTGCATGCACTTTTATATTATATATGCCATTCTTTCTGCCTGGAAACTTGAGAACGTCCATGGCAGAAAAAAGCGTCCCTTTACGTCAAAAGTGGTTTTTGACCAGCTAGAGAACAGCGATAGTAAATAAGAATCATTTGCAGAATAGAGTTATACTGATTTGTGGGGAAATTTATCATCAGACACTGAAAGTGACGACAGCAACAATTCTACAACTGAGCAAATTTCAGTGTTTTGGACTTGATTACATTATTGAATACATTTTATTATTATTATATTATTATTTTTGATTATTTATAGTTATTATATTATATATATATATTTTTTTTTCATATATATTATAATTTATAATTTCGTTATTTCAAACTTTATCATACCCGGGATGTCTACTAGACTCTTGTCTTAAGTGAGTTATTCCTAAGAATTGCAGGCCTACAATATAAAACGCCAAATTTCAATGCGAAAAAATGTACCGCTTTGAGACGCAAAAATCTGGCATAATCATTCCACCAGGGAGGTTAATTATGATTCTTTTTATTTAACGTGTTACTAAACATAGGCACATTCATTCACTATATCTGGTCTCCCTCAGTACACAGAACATGAAAATGCAGTTATTTTAGTAAATATAAACTGCTAAATACTTTTTTTCATCAATAGTATATAGCAGTCTTGTGACTTCTATCAGTGTCTGGTTAAAGCTTTTAGGAGGAGTTTTTATTCTACTCTGACTGACCCTCTGTCTGGACAGTGCTGATTGGCCCTGTGCTAATCACATGCACTCTCCCAAAAAAAAAAAAACTCATTAGCAATACACACTAATCTGAGCGTGTGCAGAGTGACTCCAAAGGCTCTGAACTATCAGGAGATGGATTGGGAACTATAGAAGAAGCGGAGGGTCAGAGAGGACAGGATCAAACAGCCTTTATACACAGTGCGAACGATTAACCCCTTAGGTTCCTCAGTGAGTATAACAGGCATGCTATACTGCATATACTGACTGATTTTGCTGTTGTGGGTTTAGCAACACTTTAAAGGAGCTGTAAAGACATTCTATGCATTAAGATGAAAAAAACCTTCTGTGTGTAGCAGCCTCCCCAGCACCCCTTAATTACTTACCTGAGCCCTATCTTTCTCCAGCGATGTCCACGAGTGTCTTAGTCGTCCAGGACTCTCCTTCTGATTGGCTGAGACACCGCAGCGGTGCCATTGGCTCCTGTGGCTGTCAATCAAAGTCAGTTAGCCAATCAGAAGAGAGAGGAGACAGGGCCAGATCGGGGCTCCGTGTCTGAATGGGCTGTGACTCGGCTCGGGTGCCCTCATATAAAGCTGTGGGCTATGGGGGCAATCGACAGGAGGGAGGGGCTGGGAGCAGCGAAGAGGGACCCGACAAGAGGAGGATCCGGGCTGCTCTGTGCAAAACCAACTGCACAGGGCAGGTAAGTATAACGTTTGTTTAAAAAAAAAAAAAAAAACAGTTTACAATCACTTTAAGTTATTTAATTTTTTTGTTTCTTAATTTTAAAATAAAAATAAACCAATATTATCTGACACATCCAATATATGTATTTATTGAAATCTTTAATATTATTGAATATGTAAAAAAAAAATAAAATGATTTCTTGATTTAGGTTGTTTATTTAATCTATTAATTTGTTTTAGAATAAAAACAAAGCAAAATAATATAAAACATCAATTTACTTGATTTTTTTTTAATGTATTTAATATTATTTGATATTTTATTTAATATTATGCAATATTTAAATATTATTTATTGATTTAGGTTATTCATTTTTTTTTAGTCTTAGAATAAAAGTGAACCAAAAACCGTTGTGATGTTCATTTAACATGGTGTGACCCTCAGGCAGTTAAACACAGTGGCACGGGTGAGTCAAAAGCAGACGGCTCACTTAGCGTAATAATCCTCCGTGCGTCAGAGGCCAGTCAAGCGTCCCGCGATCAGTATATTTGTTACCCTGCTATTAATCTTATACATACTATGTGTACTTTCTGTAAGTATCCTAGGCAGACTGATGAGGATATACATACAATGTATGCACAGATTGTTTTATCTATTTTTGATATTATTTAGAAAACCTTTACTTCTCTAATAATTACATAAGGGCTCAATATGTAGAACAGGATCGTATTCTTTAGAACAGGCACACGGGTGTTTGTTGGCCCTCCCGCTCCTTCTCTGTGGCCCTTGGTTTGAGAATTTCATGCATATCCAAACCCCAAAAAAATAAACTAAAAATGTAATATGCAACAAAAAAAGAGAGGAAAATCTGGTGTCACCAGTGACACACCTCCATCCCTGTATACAACAAATACACAGAAAATTGCCTGGGACTTTATATAAGGGGAGCACCATTTGCCATTAGTAACAAAGTAACAGGAGTTTGCACAGTTTGAATGTTTATTGAAAAATGATCTTACATACATGGATAGCATAACAATTGCTGAGCCAATAAAATACATCATGCGCCTTCATCACACATGCGGAAGCACATCACGACGTGGCCAACCTTTCTTTCACAGCTGACACCTATTTGGATAAGGTGGAACTTCTAGGTTCACATAATCCCACCCATGCCATGTCTGCCCACCGGTTGTTCCCTGGTGCCGGTTCTGGTTGGCTTTCTCCCCTCCGCTTCCGTGCCACACATTCATTGCTACCACCTTTTGGGATTTCAGCAAATTGGCACTGTGTTTTGCCTGATGATACATCACACAGGCATCCACACCTGAGGAAGTGAGCTATGTTGTGCGAAACGCGTCGGATTCACTAGATCCCTGTGCATACTGCATGCTTTTTATATGTATCATTGCAAATGTGTACTATGATGTATTTTATTGGCTCAGCAATTGTTATGCTATCCATGTATGTAAGATCATTTTTCAATAAATGTTCAAACTGTCCATACTCCTGCTACTTTATTGCTAGTGGCAAATGGTTCTCACCTCATAAAGTCCCAGGGCAATTTTCTGTTTAAAAAATGTAATATAATACAGCTTATAAAACCTCAAATGTAGTGGCTGCATTTGTTTATTAGTGTAGCCAATGCCCCCTTGGGGGATGCTGGAAGTAGTGGTTCACCTGCTCACAGTGCCCTCAATCACACACTCCTTGCTTGCATCCGGAGTCAGAAAACAGGCTGGCTCTCTGTTTTTTTATGTTATTAGGGGGTTAAACTTGGATGGGGTAAAAGATGATTATGGGATGCCCGAGGATCAACAGTTCTTTACACAGGACCTCGATATATCACTCAGTATATACACTTCGCCTTCTTCCTCCAGCATAACTCTTGTTTCTCAAATATCTCCTTGTTCCTCTCTCCTGCACAATACTTACTTCCGGCCAAGCTAGCACATGGTGTGGCCTGCTCCTGCTTTGACCAGGCCTCAGTAACCGCCTTTTGCAGGCAGGGGCCGCGGGCCCCTATAGTGTAGAGAAAGCTTGAAGAAGTGCTAGCCGGATTGATGGACTACTGCTCCCAGCCCATCCTCTTCCAGGCCTCGCCAGTCCTCCTGACTGCAAATGCCTGCACACTGCCCATTGACAGCAAAGTCCCAGTCTCTTCCTGCACCTCTTCCAGACTGTCTTCCTCCCAATCTGCTGCAGAATGCATCTCCACCTCCCTGGGCTGTGTCACTCACCGACACCTGGTGAACTCCTCCTAGAGACCCTGCTGGTAGTACTCTCCTCCCGCTGTCCTTTCCTGCTCTCTCCTTGTGCCTCTCTGCCAGGATCTCACTCCTCCTGGATGCACCCGTGCCCCGGGCTGAGGTCACCCCCCCCCCCCCAGACTGGGGACTTCCTCAAGGCCCCCTGACAGCCTTCAGTACTCAGTCTCCATTCTCCAACTTCCACCCTAACTCTCCTTCCAGACTGGGCTGCCCCAGGTTATTTGAGAAGGCCTGCCCCCTGCCAATCCAGGTTGGGGATTGGTCAGGGCTTCCCAAACACCCAGCAGTTCTACCTCTTCTGCCCCACTCCCCTTTTCCAGAACTTTCTGAAAAAGCAAGGAGGGGTCAACCAAAGAGTGTCACCACCTACAGTCACCAGCCACTCCCTGGACCACTCCCATGCCCAGAACAAAAACAAACAGGCCTCGCAGCAGCCAAGCCTGCCTAAATTTGTCTAACAAAAATCCTTAACTAGCACCTACCTAAAGTAGAGGGCGCTGCATTCGTTTTCTTTTATAGGCTTTTTTTCTGCTTTACTTTCACTTAGTGATCTGAGCAGTAAATGCACCGGAAACAGAGAAAATGTATCTGCATTATTAACCTCTTGGCACCAAACGAATGCAAATATGAGGCCTCTCTATTTGCATGCAATAGTGCAAATACATCTGTGCTGAGAGCACTGTGCCGAGACAGTTACTGGCAGCTAACGGAAAGCTTTTCGATAATGTGAGCAGTATGAGTAAGCGCTCATGAGAAAAACTTGAAACGCGTTAGCTTTTTCTGCTCTATTTTGATTGTGTGGACTTTTATCTACAATAAAGAAGCATTTTTGGAGAGCAGCTTTCTGGAAATTGTTTTTACCCTTTCCAAACACGGCGCTCACATGACCATAAACCCCGCCTCCCAGCATTCTAAACCTCTTAAGGGGCCAGCAGCCGCCTGCTCCAAGGGGTTAATGCATTTTTTCAACATAGCAGTGTGAAAGCAGCGGCAATCATCCAACTTCACCTGAAGTCACACAATTTCAAAGTCGTATGTCAGTGCGACTTTAGGTGAGGCTTGGAAGACATCTGTGCGACTTTATGCACAAATGTCTATGCAAGTCGCACCTGGACTTGCAAAAAATAACGCAGGAACTGCTTTCAAAATCGGTGCAACTCTGATGGAGTCGGAGTCGCAAGTATTTGACCACTTCCATTTGCGGACAATAGGGTGCATCCTGTCATGTGATTTTATTCGCATTACAAGATGCACCGGTGTGACCGGGGACTTAGACTGTCTCCACTCTGGATGGGGAGACTCCTTTGAACCGCAGCATTGTCAATGTGGGGAGAGGGTAGTGTTATGGTGTGTATACTGTACATGCTTTGATAAATGATCGATTTCTTTTCTGACCAATCTCTTCCTAAAGGAATAATTGATATACATTCACTGGCCACTTTATTAGGCACACCTGTTCAATTGCTTGGTAGCACAAATTGCTAATCAGCCAATTACATGGCAGCAACTCAATGCTTTTAGGAATCTAGACATGGTGAATACGACTTGCTGCAGTTCAAACCGAGCATCAAAATGGGATTCGATTATTAGACAGAACTTGTTTTCCTCTGAAACACTAAGGAAATGGGCATGTTTTCATTGCTATGCAAGGTACCAATGGCAAATGGGTCCAGGGTAGACTTGCAGCAAGCAGCATGTGTGGGTGGTACAGGTAAATCTATGAGCTCTCATTGGTACGGCGTCCTGTCTGCAGCCCCTCTCCTCTCTCACACAGTCACACCTGGACGCTGACGTCATGGATTTACGATGTGCTGACTCAGCCGCTCATTGGAATATGTGTCCCAAGCAATCATCTTATCCCTGTGCATTCTTAAAGCCGCTTGACGGATCGACCCATTTCACATGATACAATGAGCAATCTCCTGAATTTACCAAGACAGGACCGTGCCTGCAGGAGCTGCAAATAGGGTTTAGATTGGTCTACAGTGCCTTGAAAAAGTATTCATACCCCTTGAAATTTACCACATTTTGTCATGTTACAACCAAAAACATAAATGTATTTTATTGGGATTTTATGTGATAGACCAACACAAAGTGGCACAGAATTGTGAAGTGGAAGAAAAATGATAAATGTTTTTCACATTTCTTACAAATAAATATCTGAAAAGTATGGAGTGCATTTGTATTCAGCCCCCTTTACTCTGATACCCCTAACTAAAATCTAGTGGAACCAACTGCCTTCAGAAGTCACCTAATTAGTAAATAGAGTCCACCTGTGTGTAATTTAATCTCAGTATAAATGCAGCTGTTCTGTGAAGCCCTCAGAGGTTTGTTAGAGATCCTAAGTGAACAAACAGCATCATGAAAGCCAAGGAACACACCCGACAGGTCAGGGATAAAGTTGTGGAGAGGTTTTAAGCAGGGTTAGGTTATAAAAAAAATTTCCCACGCTTTGAACATCTCACAGAACGCTGTTCAATCCATCATCCGAAAATGGAAAGAGTATGGCACAACTGCAAACCTACCAAGACATAGCCGTCCACCTAAACTGACCGGCCGGGTAAGGAGAGCATTCATCAGAGAAGCAGCCAAGAGGTCCATGGTATCTCTGGAGGAGCTGCAGAGATCCACAGCTCAGGTGGGAGAATCTGTCCTCAGGACAACTATTAGTCATGCACAAATCTGACCTTTATGGAAGAGTGGCAAGAAGAAAGCCATTGTTAAAAGAAAACCATAAAAAGTCCCATTAGCAGTTTGCAAGAAGCCATATGGGGGACACAGCAAACATGTGGAAGAAGGTGCTCTGGTCAGATGAGACCAAAATTGAACTTTTTGGCCTAAAAGCAAAACGCTATGTGTGGCGGAAGACTGCACTGCATATCACCCTGAACACGCCTTCCCTACTGTGAGACATGGTGGCGGCAGCATTATGCTGTGGGGATGATTTTCTTCAGCTGGGACAGGGAATCTGGTCAGAGTTGATGGGAAGATGGATGGAGCCAAATACAGGGCAATCTTAGAAGAAAACTTGTTAGAGTCGGCAAAAGACTTGAGACTGGGGTTCATCTTCCAGGTAGGATAACAACCCTAAACATACAGCCAGAGCTACAATGGAATGGTTTATATCAATCATATTCATGTGTTAGAATGGCCCAGTTAAAGTCCAGACCTAAATCCAATTGAGAATCTGGGGCAAGACTTGAAAATTGTTGTTCACAGACGTTCTCCGTCCAATCTGACAGAGCTTGAGATATTTTGCAAAGAAGAATGGGCAAAAATGTCCTCTCTAGATGTGCAAAGCTGGCAGAGACTTCCCCAAAAGACTTGCATCTGTAATTGCAGTGAAAGGCGGTTCTACGAAGTATTGACTCAGGGGGGCGCTATACAAATGCCCCCTACACTTTTCACACATTTATTTGTTTACAATCTTCTCTTTATTAAAATTTTTCAATTTTTCACAAAACAAATAA